>CM076986.1:39163042-39225542 GCA_039105355.1 Benthosema pterotum | reverse complement strand
GTAGACAGGAGGAGCCGGGAATCGAACCGCCGACCACTGGATCATTGGCCGACCTGCTCTACCTCCTGAGCCACAGCCGCCCCATAGTTGGGTTGAGTAGGGAAAAACGGTCACGGCTGTTATGCAAATTGGTTGACTATTATGCAAAACAGTCATGATTGTTATGCAAAGCAGTTGCGACAGTTATAAAAATAACTGCCGAATAGATTTCACTGTCTCTCCCTGTCTCTCTCTCTACATGGTGAGTACTATTAACTAAAGTGAGCATCAGGTCAGTCTGGGCAGTGCGTTCACACTGACCACCCACCAGTCCTACCAGACAATGGAATCTGATAGCGCAGTATGAAAGCACTCAACGCAGCAGACCAGACCAGGCTTTATTAGCCATGCGGGAGACCATTACTGTCTCACGCTGGGCCATATGAGGCCATAGAACCAGGAGGAGTGGATGTATGGGGTTTATCTGAAAATGCACAGCGCCGGGGCTATACTCCACATCATTCTGACATCACACAGCCTGAACGCTCAATACTTTTAGTTTCTCCAGTGTAAAGAACTGGAGGAGCGTGTGTGTGTGTGTGTGTGTGTGTGTGTGTGTGTGTGTGTGTGTGTGTGTGTGTGTGTGTGTGTGTGTGTGTGTGTGTGTGTGTGTGTGTGTGTGTGTGTGTGTGTGTGTGTGTATGCGCGTGTGCGTGTGTGTAAATCGAGCCCAAGACAAGACCAAGACCTTGGGGGGGTTGAGACCAAAATAGTTGGTTAACCAGATGTAACTCTTTGAGAGCGTAAACATGAAACCAAATGGACCCTTGTGGTTTCATGATTACACTCTCAAGCCCAAGTCTATACTAGAAGATAAATGGTCATTTTGATCTGTATATTTGCCTGTTTTGTTTCCCAAATCCATATTGTGGACAAAAGCAAAAGAAATCTTTAGTTTTTGGGGGCCTGTGGGACCCAAATGTCCTCAAATGGTGGTACGTGGCTCAAATGCTGAATAAATAGTGGGCCCTGGTATCAAAAAGGTTGAAAACTCCTGGTATACAGCTGTACTAAAAAAAAGAAAAACTTAAGGATGCAAAAACAAAACATTTTACTGTCAATTCCAACTATTAATGAATGCAGGGCTTGACACTAACACTTGCCCGCTTGCCCGGGGCAAGTAAAAAAAATGGTGGGGCAAGTGAAGACTGCTACCTGGTTGCCCGATCGGGCAAGTGTGCAACTTAGTGCACTATAACACAACACAAGATAAATTTGTCTTGAAGGCAGTCATTGCACTCTGCCTCTGTGTCTTTCCCTGCTTTCTAGCTATCTCTACCTATCTCTCTCCCAGGTCCATTTGGTTCCAAACTATCATTTTTGCTGGGGTCAGGGACCACTGGGTCTGTGACCACTATGGGCTAATTAAGATGATGAATTTTAACTCTTGAGAGTGTAAAAATGAAACCAAATGGACCCGCAAGGGTCCATTTGGTTTCATTTTTACGTTCTCAAGAGTTACATCTGGTTAACCAACTTAGCTGGGGACCACCTGGAACCCTCTCAGGGACCACTGGTGGTCCCCGGACCACCTGTTGAAAACCCCTGGTTTAAAGCACCCAAGTAGGAAGTAAACTTGAATGCAAAATTTACAATATATTTTTGGGGGGCAAGTGACCATGACCAGAGGGCAAGTAGAACCTGACTTGCACTTGCCCGATGGGCAAGTGCCTCAGAGACCTTAGTGTCAACCCCTGGAATGGGCGCGTTGATCCTCACAATGGATATAGAACATTTCCTTTGCATTGTCTTGTCTTGAGTGACTTCCTTCAGTGTTTTTTTAGGACTTCCTTACATTCACACCTAGACTCTACGTGCCTCTGCTTTTAATCATTCACCATTACCAAAATACTTGTACTGTGCCCTTTGTTTTTCCCTATGTAGAAATGCTACTGATGTGCTGGTTGTTGGGGGGGGGGGGACTTTTGGACACTGTATGATTTTTTCTGTCTGTGTTGGGTCCCCTCAAAAGTCCCTGTCCCTTCAATTAAAATCTGAAAACTGAGTGGTCTCGGTGGTGAAAAACACATCCCGGAGACATTTGCTCCGGAATGGCGACAAGACCAAGACAAATCGAGTCCGAGAACAAGATGAGACCACGAGACAAATGAAGTGGAAAGCTGCGAGACCGAGACAAGACCAAGATAATTTGAGGGCGAGTCGAAAACAAGACTGAGACAATTAAAATTAGTCTTGAGACTGGCCTTGAGACGACACAATGTCTCGAGAACTACAAAACTAGTGTGGGGTTATTCAGGGCTATTGATCTGAGAAGAGAGTGTGTGTGTGTGTGTGTGTGTGTGTGTGTGTGTGTGTGTGTGTGTGTGTGTGTGTGGTGTGTGTGTGTGTGTGTGTGTGTGTGTGTGTGTGTGTGTGTGTGTGTGTGTGTCTGTGTGTGTGTGTGTGTGTGTGTGTGTGTGTGTGTGTGTGTGTACTGTGAACACACACCGTGCAGCGCTCCGCGGTGCGAGCATCGTAGATAACGCCTGCTGCGGTCGGCTAGAGTCAGTCGTCCATCATTGCTGTTCAATCTCCCCCTGCGGGTTACCATGTCTCTACGTTTCGTATTCCATCAGTGCATTGAAAGAGACGCGTTGAATTGAATCTCCCTATAGTGCTTTACTCCCTATAGACCACCAGTGGTCCTTGAGAGGGTTCCAGGTGGTCCCCAGGCTAAATGATGGAAAGTTGGTTAACCAGATGTAACTCTTGAGAGTGTAAAAATGAAACCAAATGGACCCGCAAGGGTCCATTTGGTTTCATTTTCACACTCTCAAGAGTTAAAATATTCATCATCTGAGTTAGCACCACTTAATTAAGAAGTCTACACTGTTTTGTTGGTGAAATCCAGCCTGGAATTGTGGACAAAACCAACATAATTCCTTAGTTTTTGGTATTTGGGGTGAAAATGTCATCCAATGGTGGTCCGTGGCTCAAATGCTGAATAAATGGTGGTCCCTGGAGCCAAAAAGGTTGAAAACCCTGCTATAGACGATGTTGGACCTGGTCGCCAGTCAAAATCCATTCATTTGCAATAAGAACGTACAGTACGTGTTGGGTCGTCGGTGTGAAAGACGCCAGTCTGAAATGGCAGCTGTGATTGGCTAGCCTGATCACATGACTGTCATTACAATGGACTTTATTGGACCGTTGTCGCCAGCGTGAAAATGGCATCTGTGATTGGCTATCCCGATCACACGACTGTTAGTAGAACGGACCAGAGTTTGCATAACTCTGTCTACGCTATGGCTGTAGGCTTGGGGACCCTCGCACGGAGCAGCACACAGGCTCCACTCTTCACACGGGTGTGTGATCTTTAATGAAGTGTCAAGTACTGGTTTGCCTGGTGGGTGGTGATGGGCGGAGATCCACCTGAACTGAAGCCACACCCACCCACCCACCGTGGTTGCATGAGGAGTTAGGGGAGGGGCTGATAATGTGATGTAACTATATCAGGGTTTTCAACCTTTTTGACTCCAGGGACCACCATTTATTCAGCATTTGAGCCACGGACAACCATTTGATTACATTTTCACACCAAAGACCTAAAATTAAAGAATTCTTTTGGTTTTGTCCACAATTCCAGGCTGGATTTTGCCAACAAAACAGTGTAAACTTCTTAATTAAGTGGTGCTAATTCAGATGATGAATATTTTAACTCTTGAGAGTGTAAAAATGAAACCAAATGGAGCCGCAAGGGTCCAACTTTCCATCATTTAGCCTGGGGACCACCTGGAACCTTCTCAAGGACCACTGGTGGTCCCCGGACCACCTGTTGAAAACCCCTGCACTATATCACTGTTTTCCTTTCATTGGCACGTCTGACTGGAAAGTTTCAGCCCCCAGAACGAATCCAAATACAAAGGGAAGAGATAATTGCATATAAAAAGCACACCAATGGGTATACATAAGCGCTGTCATATACAAAATTGGAAAAAATAGGGCACTTCATCTATCTGTCTGTGTCCTTTTGGTGCTATAAACTCAGACAGAGTTCTCTTACGTAAAGCCGTAGCCCTTTGTTCCAATATAAAGGCTTATGTTCGGTAACATCTTGGTTTGAAATAAAAATGAAAACAACTCCCATGTCTGGGGCAGTTGTATAAGCAGTACAAAAAACTTAAGGACACACAAAAAAAACATTTTTCTGTCAATTCTCCAACTTTTTGCTACAAATACTGCTAGATACACTGTGATGACACTGTGACACAAGATAAATCATTGTAGAACCGTTTGTGAGTTTCCCAAGTATTGTTTTATATGACGCAACAGAAAATCAACCATGCTCCCGGTTGCTAGGGCTTTTGGAAATCTGAGACCAATACAATGTGACAGTGTGTAATGGATGTGTTTTCTGGCGACTTCTCATGGACCAAAAGAGCGATCACCTCTGTGTTCGCTAAAAAAAAAAAAACGTAAATAGTACCGCCTAGTAAGGAGGGATTCTGGTTCCAAACAAACCACTCTGGTCATACAGCTCCATTGACAGCAGATCACACGTTCGCAGTTAAATTTGGCGAAATGATGGCATTTTAGGACATTTTAACGCATTAACAGACCTCTCATCACTCTAGTGAACAATGATTTGTTATATAACTCGAAAATAGGCTGAGATGAGATGCAGTGGTTAATTATGGGCATATGTTTGGAACTAGCAGCTCTAGCCAGCGTGAGATGCGAGATCAAAGCGTGTCAGTACTCTCCCTTATAGTACTCTAGTGTCGCCATCCCCGCCCCTCCACTGCTGTGCTATGTCACATCATTTGGAGCCACGCCCACCCTGAAAGGTTGACTCCCTCCTCTAGGCCACTGTGAGTAACAAATTAGTCCAGGCTTTCTGTTTTCACAGAACGTGGACGAAAATGAAAGCCTGGGTGTCGAGGCTAGCCTGTATCTGAGGCATGCATGCTGTGAAAAGTGCATTGGTTAAGGAGTCATCCGGTTGAGGCAGAGGCTGGATATTGCAGAGGTGAGGGGGCTTTGGTTGATTAGGTAGAGCAGGGGTTTTCAGCAGGTGGTCCAGGGACCACCAGTGGTCCTTGAGAGGGTTCCAGGTGGTAACTCTTGAGAACGTAAAAATGAAACCAAATGGACCCGCAAGGGTGCATTTGGTTTCATCTTTACACTCTCAAGAGTTAAAATATTCATCATGTGAATCACAACTAGACAACTAGAAGGTTAATGGTCATGGGCAGAAGCAAAGGAGATCTTTAGTTTGGGAGGTCTGTGGGGCTAAAATGTCCTCAAATGCTGAATAAATGGTGGGCACTAGGATGAAAAAGGTTGAAAACCCCTGAGATAGAGCACTGACCAGAGGCTTTTATGGCGTTTCTGGACAACAGTGTGTCCCACAGACTGGAGGCCAGGGCACTGCACTCCCTGTGAGGGGTGTGGAACGTCAGTGTCGGATTTGAAGTCAGCGTAAACTGTTCCGTTTTTTTTTCCCCAGACCCTTCGCTGTATATTCCCAACGCATTAAATGTGTTTATGATACACTAAAATGAATTACATTTTATCACGCCACATCCATTTTTCTCTCTAGTACCGCAGCAAGCAAAACATAAATACAAGGAAAAAATAAAATAAAATAAAAGTCTGTTCACCAACTACATCTCCCACTTTTCCGTGTTGGTTCCAAGCTTTTCTTTACAGCTTGCAACACACTGTAAATCCTTGATACAACCCAAACCGTCATAACACAACAAACGCGTAGCGTTTATATTTATTTCCACGGCGTTGGAGCAGTTCCCGGTTGAACGGTTGGGTAACTGGGAGCTGTCACTGCGCTGCTTCACAGACACCATGCCGGGATTCCAATTACTGTTAATCACGATGGTATGTGTCTCATAAAATAAAAATAAAATAAAAATAAAAAAGATACGAGCCTCCTGTACTTTACGGCCGTGTTAAAGCTGATGATTTTAATACGTGGAGGATAAAAAAACGAAGCACACTGTACTGTTGCTTTTGGGTTTTAGAGAGTGCTAAACTGAGGAAGGATCATTTACTAGCATACTGGATATACTGTACTGCTGAGCTCGGTTGTAGCCTCAGGCATACCACTGGTTAGGTTTTGTTAGGAAATCTCTTAACTCTGAATTTAATGTATAACAATAAATAGTGCCCTATTTCAGTGGTTTTCAACAAGTAGAATCGTGACTACCAGTGGTCCTTGAGGGGGTTCCATGTGGTCCCCAGCTAAATGATGGAGATTTGGTAATCAATTGGTACCCTTAGAGATTGTTTAACTCTTCAGAGTATAAAACTATAGTCTTTGTACGCTCTCAATAGGTACTGTATAGATTGTTACTAAACATCCACATTACTTAATTTGCACAATATGTAATGCAGATTTTTATACTAGGTTTTAATCAACCAGTTATCTCTAACTACGGTACCAAGCGGCTGAAATGTATGACTGAAGTGATAACTGTAATAATAATGACAACAACAAGTACCTGTGGCCGAGAAGCAACCACAGGTTGTGACTCATCATTCAATAAAAGTTAGCAACCCTGTTTTCTACCGAATATAGGAAATAGGAAACCTTTTGCTTTTTAAGGCAAAAAAAGAAGCTTTGTCAAGGTGAAATAAAAATTGTTATGCGTCATAAAGTGTTATGCCTTATATGACGGAGTTACATCCAACTTGGAGTTAATGACAATGGCACAGTCATTGGACGTTGGGTCACTACACTTTTTGGTGGAGCGGAAATGCTCTATGAAATGTAAATACCTGTTTACATTAGATAGCCGGTACAAGCTGATGTCTCAAAGCTTGTGCCATAATGGGTGATCCTCATGCAACCTCGTGGTCAACCTCTCAGACACTGGGACCATTCCATCTCCTCCATCTCCATTCTCCCCTAGCCTACTTACTAGGCATCCTGCAGCTGCCCCCAAAAAAACCCTCAAACCAGTACGGTATAACCTCAACACAACAATGTACCGGGTGCATGGTGGTTCAGGCAGAGCCGGTCCATAGAATAGAATAGAACACCAGCATTGTTGTTTTATTCAAGGTTTCCCCCCAGGAGCAAACACGTTTCAGCTCACAGGCCCTCCTCCTACTCGGCGTAAGGAAAGGCCTCCGGGCCGAAACGTCCGCTTGTTTGCTACGGATTTAAAGTGAACTTTGTTACAGAACACCGCTGCAAAAATGTGCGTGCGTGGGGCACTTGGGTTTACACATGTAATCTAGCGTCCACCACTGATCTGGAAAGCTGTTTTATGTGTTTTATGTGTTCGCCTGGTCCTCTGAAAGTAGCTCTGACTGCACAGGGAAGTGAATGGTGATATAATACATCATTCTTCCATTCCGGCTTGTTTTATTTACTTTATTTACCTTCCCGGGGCTACAGCCAACAACTCAGACTGAGCTACTGTTACGTAAAGCCGTGGCCTTTGTTCCAATATGAAGGCTTATGTTTGGTAACCTCTTCGTTTGAAATAAAAAAGGAAAAAACAACTCCCATGTCTTGGGTAGACGTATAAAGCAGTGCTATAACAAAGCAAAGCAAAACTAAACAAAGAGAAAATAAAACTTCATGGTGCAAAACGTCCACTGGGCTGTCAATTCTACAACTTTTTTTCTAACTTCAGACCGCTACGAACTTCTAAATACACTGTGATGTTGGAGTTATGGCTGTCAAAATAACTGAGTTAACTCAGTTGATGATTGGCTAGCAACCCTGTCACTCAATAGTGCAACAGTTACAGTGTCAAACAACAAACATGGCGGCTGCAACTGCAGTGAATCGCGGACGTATCAATCTGTCCATTAAACCGACCTATGACAAATAGTTTCTTAAAAGAAGTGTTGGGTTGTATAAACATCATCATCCGACATGTTTTACTGCTTTTGTTCACATCCTAGTAGCGCTCGTTGGCTGTGTTTGTTTGGTTAGAAAACAGGCTAGCCCATTAAATGACAAATGGTAAATGGTGCATTTATATAGCGCCTTTATCCAAGGCGCTTTACATAGACTGTGCATCACATTCACCCACTCACACACACATTCATACAGTGATGGTTACAGAAACCATGCAACAGTGGGGTTTCTAAGCAATTAATGTATAATGCATTCATCCATATTAGTCGTATTAGCCTGGGATCCTTTTAAAGCGTGTCTGGTGGTCGCCCCCTCCCCTCATGGCGCCCTAGGCGACTGCCTAGTCTGCCTAATGGCAAAAACACCCCTGCCATGCAAGGCGGTGGGGGGGGGGGCGGAGTTCGAACTGGCAACCTTACGGTTACCATCCAGTGACCCCTCCACCTTGAAACCTCTCAAACAGCTGACGAATTCAGACTGAAGCTCCAGGAAGCTGAACTGGAGTCTGATAATCAGGCTAGAGGAAATTATCCTGGTCCCAAACAGCAGCAGCCGGTTTCCTTTTCTCATCTCCGGGGAGTAAAGACCTGGCATACGACCAGATGCAGCTAGAGAACATCCATATGAGGCTGGACTTCTATAGTATAGGTATAGCAGTGGTTTTCAACCTGTGGTCTGGGGACCTTCAGATGGTTCAAGGTGGTCCCCCAGCTAAGTTGGTTAACCAGATGAAAATTTGGTTAACCAGATGTAACTCTTGGAGAGTGTAAACATGAAACCAAACATGAAACCATTTGGTTTACCCTCTCAAGAGTTAGAATATTCATCATCTGAACTAGCCCAAGTCTATACAAATAGAAGATTAAAGGTCATTTTGATCTGTATATTTGCATGTTTTGTTTCATAACTCCATATTGTGGATGAAAGCAAAAGAAATATTTAGTTTTGGGAGCCTGTGGGTCCCCAAATTGTGTCGTATCCGTGGCTCTAATGCTGAATAAATAGTGGGCTCTGGTATAAAAAAAGCTTGAAATCCCCTGGTATAGGTTTAGGTAAAGGACTGCCTCCCTCGGAAACAGCTTCCTTCAGCTAAACCCACCACCACAGATGTTGGATGCACACACAGAGCAAATAAACGGATCTGCAAAGTTATATGTCGACGTCAAACCACCAGATATGCGTTCAATCGCCAAACCAAAAAAGGGAAACGACACATGAATAGACTGTGGGATTGACCCAGCCTCCTGCACTGAAGCTCAGCCGGTCACAGACAGAGATACCATGCTGCTATACTGACTCCTGCTATAAGCTGTGTAAAAAGGCAATCGGATCGTGTATCATCTAACGCAATGGTTATTGCCCAAGCTGGGCACAGTGTGTGCGCAGCAGTGTTGCCAACTTGGCACATTTGTTGCCATATTTAGCTTTTTTGCAGACCCCTCCGTAGTAGAGAACAAATCTAGTGCTTTTTTTGCTGGTGAGTTGGGGGCAAAATTGAATGACAGGCATCAGATAAAAACCCTCGTTTTTCACCATTTTTCCTCCTATGATAGAGTCCTCCTTCCTTCCTAGAAAGGACCATTGGTAACCAAATGGACCCTTATAGATAAGATCTGTAACTCTTGAGAGCGTAAAAAATACGCTCTGAAGTGTTAAATAATATTTAAACATCTGAATGACCTAATTTTCAAGAATCTACACATTTAGAAAATGTAGAAGAATTGCTATTTTGACCAATGTTTTACCAGTTATTTCCCCTAAATGAGTCTGAGAGACTAAACTCAACATCAAACGGTGGTCCTCCGTGGCTAAAATGCAGAATAAATAGTGGGCCCTGGTATGAAAATGGTTGAAACCACTGCTCTAGTGCATTCTAGTGCATTTTTGATTTTGGCAGTTGGCAACACTGGTGCACACACACACACACACACACACACACACAAAACACACACAACACACACACACACACACACACACACACACACACACACACACACACACACACACACACACACAACACACACACACACACACACACACACCACACACACACACACACACACACAGCGAGGACATAGTATTCAGGTTCAGGTTCAGGTCAGCATGATTGTCAGCCACACACTGACTGAAGTTCCAGAGTCATGCTGGATTGGGTTTCACCATTAGGATACAGGTTGGGATTAGGATTATGGGCATTAGATGTCAGGTTTCAGGGGTTGGGGGGGGGGGGGGGGGTTCAGGGATTGTGGGGTTAGGCCTTTGTACTTTATACATTATGGTGGTACAGGTCCAGGTAAACGGCTGTCAGGGTGCCGGGTTTAAAAGTGCAGAGGAAATGGCATTTTTCATCAAAATTGCCGTGGAAATGTTGACTTATGCGTATTTATGTCTGGGTAGCTCAGTCGGTAGAGCTCTGACCTTTTTGGACCACCAGAAAGGTGGTGGGCTCCTGGGCACTGTCAACTCAGAGTATGAATAGTAGAACTTTGGTGCAGAGAGTGTGTGTGTGTTCGTTCCCTTACCTGTGTGTAGCACACCCATGTGGAAACCAGGAGAATGAACCAGTAGAATGGACCGGAGGAGGCGGGCCGAAGATGGGAGGAAAGAGAGGAGAGAAGGGAAGAACAAACGTTAGTCCTTGTGACACAGGCTGTTGCTACTGTGGCTTCCTCTCAGTCATGTAACAACAGACTACTGGAAATACTGTAGTTTCAATTGTTTATTGGCTCCACACAGATACAGGTATCCACTAACATAACATATAAAAGTCAAATAAAGCCCAGCCATGCTAGGAACAATACCTGCCTTGCGGGTATTAGTTTAGTTGGTCCTCTTCTCTACTCTCTGAAATAAAATATTTCTTCTCCAGGCTTAACTGGAGCGATAGCCCTGTTAAGCCTCGTCATTAACTCTTTGACAGATTAGCAGAAAAGCTAGGCTCGCTCCCATTAGGTTCAATAGCAACTAAATAATTTATAGAAAATCCTCTGTTGTGAATTTGTGCAAATGAATGAGCTCCAAAGACAGCTTAAGGTGTCTACTTTAAGGGAAGAAATAAAATCAGTTGATATGTTTCTTTTTTTTTCAAGGTTTTTTCAAGGTTTCAAGGTTTTTTTATTTGTCACTCCAGTGTATGTCAGGACATATACAGGGATGAAATAGCGTTTCCAATTTTCCACAGTGCAATAGACAAGACAGTGCAATAGACAATAGTCAAGACAATAGACACTGCAATAAGACAAGGTCGAGACAATAGATGAGACAACAGTAGTGCAGCAGACCAGTAAGGTGCGAACAGTGCCCCTAACTGAGGTGAAGGTGCTTGGCTAACCAGGTGTGATAAAGTGGCAGTAGTGTGAAGCTAACAGACAGCTAGACAGGACATATACAACTACTAGAAACTACTACTAGAAACTACAGTATACTACAGCTAGAAACTACAACTAAAAATCTAAAGCTATATACGAGACTACATAGCTACAACTAAACAAACAACATATAGCTTACTATGAGGTGAGGTATACATGTGCAAGATAGGATAGGATAGGATAGGATAGCAGCAGTTCGATCCAGTCCTTCAGTTGTATGTGTGTTTGACCATGTGTGAGTGCGTGCGTGTGCGTGAGTGTGTGTGCATGTGTAAGGGGCAGTGGGTAGTTGAAAGTTCAGCGTCCGTGTGCATGTGTGTGTAGGGAGTTCAGCGTGTGCGTTGTGTGCGCCGTGCATGTGTGTGTGGGGAGTTCAGCGTGTGCGTGTGTGCGTGTGCACCCCCACCGTGGGAGGGGGGAGGAGTGGCAGCATGGGGGGGTGCGGAGTGGGAGGGTGCACAGTGGCGTGCGAGGGAGTGGGAGGGAGTTCAGCATCCTGACGGCTTGGTGAACGAAGCTGTCGTTCAACCTGCTGGTCCTTGCCTCCTTTTTTTAATACATTTGACAAAGCAGCCCGTATTTTCACATTTCACTGTTTCCAGGGCTCATTCAGAGATAAATGCATTTAAAGTTATACAATTTATCATTTATTAATGATAGTTGTAAAGTGTGTGAGGTGTTTTGGGGGTTTTGTAGTGCAATCACCACTTAAAGGACTTCATCAGGTGGTGTGCAGTGAGTTAATGAGCTTGTTAATAAAACAAAACCCAAAACGACTTTTTGGGTGATGAACAGACAACAGAATAATCAATCACCCAAAAAGTCGTGGTAAAACAGTCAAGGAGTTAATTATAGCCTTGTCATTAATTTCAATACAAGTTTCTCAGGAAGACTGCCGGAAGTAGGGTCTACTTCTGCATTTGGGCACCAAAATGTGGTACCCGAATTGCACATGAGCGAGCGCCCAATGTAAAACTTCAGGAGCACAGGGTTTCCTAGTCAGGATTCCACGGGCTGCCTGCAGTTCACACTACAACCAATAGGCCCGACCGCTTCAACGTTGGAGAGACGAGCGGATTCTACCGTTATCATAGATAACATCGTAGTTATCACGTTGTCATCAGCAGGACTTTATCGACTCAGAATGGCCATGCTCTGCAGACTCCATTGTTCCGAGACGCAAAACCCCAGACCCCTTCAACCGTAACCTTCATCCTAAATGCCCGACCCTCAACCTAACCTCACAGACCTGACGGTCTGTGAGGTGGTTGAGCATCGGGATTTAGGCTTAGGGTTACGGTTGGAGGGGGCTAGGGTTTTGCTACAAACATTGCTACACCCTTCTCTAAACCTACCCCTAAACCTAACCGCAGGAGATTTGACTGTTGTAGCGTGCATGGGGAACCCTTTCTGCACAAAATTGCAAACTGGAACATAAATTCTTGTTGGATTAAAGGCCTGGCTGGAAGGACATAGAGCAGGGAACCCTTTTCCTGCCCCCTGACTCCTGACGGGACAGTGAACCCCCCTGGTCCACACAGACCAACCGCTCAATCAGCATAAAACAGAGATAAGGACTCTACAACACCCAACACTCGGATGACATGAGATTAACTGGCCCAAACAGGCCAGCTTGACTAAACCTCCATGCAGGAACAAGTGATGTGATTACAATGTGCCTTCGAACCACGAATTACCCTAGTATTTAGTAGTTTTAGTTAGTAGCGTATATATGCATGTTGTGTTGAAATTATTGTGATGTTGATTCAAATAATTATATACCTTATACTTACTTTAGTTGTACTGTTTGGTATCATAATGTGTGAAATTCCATACTGATTTAGTTTTGGCAGTCAAATATGATGTTGCAATGTCCTACATGATATTGTATTTAAAAGGGACTTTATGGACCAATATTAACAAGAGAGAGATAGAGCAGTTCCACTGGAAGTGGGTGGGACGACCCCACTCTGAGAGCAAGGGGGGGTGATGTCCCAACCCCTCCCATCTCAGGACAAAATCCAGGAACTATTGTTTCTTCCCTCTCTTCTCTGGCACTGACTGAATCTGAACACTTCACTCACATGAGACAGCTACCAGGGCCAGCAGGGAACCGCCTGCTAGGCCCCGGGTCTTCCACGGTTGCGCTGACGCCCACCGACACTGCCATGCGGCCTGCCAGTCCATGCTGGATCAACCTGCTCCGCAGACCAACGCCCTGTCTGTACCGCAACGTGTGTCTGACTCTCTGAGTTCCGCCAGTACTCCATCAACCTATACAACCTGTGAGATGCCAGCCTAGATACCACCAGCAGCACTGCCAGTGTACTGCCACCCTCTTTGCAGACAACCACGCTGCCAACCTGTCAGCGCCATCATCGCCACATGTTCTACTACAGACGACCAGCTCCGGCCCTCCTGCTCTCCTCTACACGGGACAGCCACTTCCTCTGATAACTGACAAAGCGGCCTCCAAAGACTGGTTCACCCCAAAGGAGTGAGCTGCAGTCTACAGCCCGCATTGTCCAACCCAGAGCCACGGACAGGTCGTATGAAACTGAACATGTAAATGATGACAACACCGGTATGAATGTGTGCTTCTGCAAATGACAGACATGGTGCGACTGCGTGCATAGTTCTATAGCTGCCCTCTACCCATTAGCCACTGAGCCCTATTGTTGACTTACTCCACTCATGCCCGCAATTACATCTTGAAGTTATTCTTCAGTTATTATTCTTGTTTTATTTTCATTTATTTTATTTGCACTCTACACTATATCCTGAAGTATACTTTATGCTACTACCATCTTAGCCTTTACCCAATAGGAATAAATACCATCACTTTTACCTTATTTATTTCAAAATGATGATTTCCACTTAACCATTTCATTCTATCCATGTATATCCATTTTGTTTAATAAACTGATGATTTAATCAAGAAGTGGTTATGTCCTCTGTATCATCCCTTACAGTATAATACGGTTTTGATATATTTAATGTGGTCTGTCCAAGAACTCATGTTACATTAACAGTGACGTGAACAATATAATTAAATTATATTGTAATATTTTCATATTCAATCTTTCATATTGATTTTGCAAAACATGAATATGAAAGGAATATGATATGTTACGTCCTGTATTTGCTACACTGTTATCAGTGGATAAGATCCCAGTTGTCATCTTATCAGTGAGTAGGCTCCCAGACAACATGCCTCCTCGATAAGATGGTGCTGATAAGCAGCCTACTGGGAATTATCGCTTGATAACGGTAGAAGCAGGTGCAGAGGCTCTCTGGAGATGTGGTCTCCAGTCTGTGTGGCCAAAGAGCCGCGCCCGCGCTTCACCCTCTACTAAATAGAGATGAACCTCGTTAGTCACAACCACAAACACCTGCCATTCAATAAACTCTGATACCGTTCCCCTGAGGCACTTCCCCAATCTCCACCTACAGCAGAGCCCAAATCAAACCCCACTATCACAGTCCTGTGATCGCATCTGTGTTGATTCTGTCGACTGAAACAATGTCCGTCAACTACCTTTTTGTTTCCACCGACGACAGCTATATAAAAACTAAGCTGGAGGACTAAATAAATATATTGACAGTTTTTTGTCTATACTAGCAGACTATAATGCTGTCCCAGGGATACAGACACTCAGACAGAGTGCTGTTGAGTTAAGGCCGCAGACTTTGTTCAAATATAAAGGCTTATGTTTGGTATAACCTCTTCATTTTGGAATAGGAATAGAAAACAACTCCCGGATGTCTGGGGCAGCTGAATAAGGCAGTACTCTAAAAAACAAAACAAACACAAAAACAAATAAGCAAATGAAAAAAGAAAAACGTAAGGGCACAAAAATGACCTTTTTCCTGTCAATTCTCCAACTTTTTGTAACTTTAGCTTGCTACAAATACTTCTAGATACACGGTGGTGTGGAGTTAGGGCTGCAAAATATAGCAGAGTTTAACTAATGCAACACTTTCCCTGCAGACTGCGAGTTACAGGAGCTGAATCATTGTACGTAGAACACTTTACGGTAATTACTGTTCGCGGGTTGCCCAAGTATTGCTTTACATGATCAGTAACAGGAAAAATCAACCATGTAGATATTACTAGACTATAATGTCAGGGAGGGACCAGTGGAAACTATAAAAGACAAGTCATGTCTTCATGTGTTTTTCATGTCTTGGTTGTGTCACCACTATGTCACAGCACGACATTAGCATTGGTTTACCCTGGCAGCAGTGATAATTCCACTTCACAACGGCACGTACAGCATGGGCCATAAACATTTTTTTCTCTTCTGCTTGTAATTCCTGAAACTGGACATTTAAAACAAAAGTAGGACGACACCGGGCCTCCCACGCGACATAATGGACCGTGACACGTTCCGCTCTGCCGACTACTAATAACCCTCTCCTGGTGCCTGCGCTCCACTCGCCCTACACGTGAGTGGGTTGGCACAGGGCCAGCAGCATCACATTACTCCATAACCTCTCCCTCTCTCTTTCTCTCTCTCTCTCTCTCTCTCTCTCTTTCTACCTCTCTCTATCTATCTCTCTCTCTCTTTGGAATATAGATTACTGCCATTCTCTCTTCCTTGTGCGATTAACAGTCTACTAAAGGATCCTCAGACACTCCCTAATGACCGTATTGCTGTCAACAAGGTATCAATTAGCCCAGTGGTTTTCACCCTTTTTGATACCAGGCCCCACTATTTATTCAGAACTTGCGTCATAGACCACCATTTGATGACATTTTAGCCCTACAGACCCAAAAACTAACAAACATACAGACCAAAATGAACATTAATCTTCTACATTATGGGCTAATTCACATGATGAATATTTTAACTCGAGAGTGTCAAAATTTTTACGCTCTCAAAGAGTTACATCTGGTTAACCATCTTAGCTGGGGACCACCTGGAACCCTCCCAGGGACCACTGGTGGTCCCCAGACCACCTGTTGATATAGATTATTGCAATTCTCTCCTCCTTGTGGGATTAACAGTCTACTGGATGGATTTCAGACACCCCACAAATGACCGTATTGCTGTCAAAAATGTACTCAATTAGCCCATCACTAATTTCCTCCTCAATACGTCATTGTCCAATAAACACTTTAGCAGAGGAAAGCTTGGCCAGGAAAGCTTGACCTGCACGGCAACAGCTGCTAAACTAATTTAATTAGCATTGGGCAGTGATTAATCAATGATGCAATATAGAGATGCTCTGGTAAAAAGTCCAGAATTGAATAGCATATGAACAAAAAATATATATGAAATTTGGCGGCTGTGGCTCAGGAGTTAGAGCAGGTTGGCCAATGATCCAGTGGTCGAATGCGGTTCCAATCCCGGCTCCTCCTGTCTACATGTCGAAGTGTACTTGGGCAAGACATTGAACCCTCACCTTGCCTCCAGTGGTTGCCACTGCTGGTGTGTGACCACTGGTGGTCCCCAGACCACCTGTTGAAAACCCCTGATATAGTGCATAGAAAAGCGTTGTAATCCATAATTAAAATAGGCTACTTTCACTTTTTTGTCCATCACACTTGTACAACAAAGCGTAAGGATTAAGTGGTTGATTAACCATCCATCTTCAACAGTTTATCTGTGGTCATGTTGTGTGTGTGTGTGTGTGTGGGGGGGGGGGGGGGGGGGTAATTTTACAGTACATGAACAAGCTTGAAAAGCACTGATATATAACCACAGCAACATATTTTTCTCTCCTTTGAACACTCTAAAAACAGCCTCAGATAACATAACTGCGAGTTGTTGCTTTGTTTTGTTCAGCCGCTAACATCTAGTCTGGTTTCATTATGAAGAAAATAAAGGCTGTTGTGGATTTAATTGGTATATCAGGGCCTTTCCTCCTGTGTAAGACTTAGCGCTTCAAGGATAGTGATATGATTAGCGCCGTTGTCTCGTGTGTGTGTGTGTGTGTGTGTGTGTGTGTGTGTGTGTGTGGTGTGTGTGTGTGTGTGTGTGTGTGTGTGTGTGTGTGTGTGTGTGTGTGTGCCAACCGACGCTGATTCAAATAAAAGGAGACGAGATAAATAAATAATAAACTTCACTTCCCATCTGCCCATGTTTCATCCTCAGGCTCTGTGTGAGTCTCCCTCTGGTCTACTGGAATTCCCAACAACAAAAACCTCAAAACACAGATGCATCAGTGCAGTAAGGCACCATGCACAATGTGTGTGTGTGTGTGTGTGTGTGTGCGTGGCGTGCGTGCGTGCGTGCGTGCGTGCGTGCGTACCCCTAGGGGTGTGCATAAGTAGGCTACTACAGGGAAAAAGTGGAAAAAATGTTTTTTCCGCTATGTTTCAAGGTAATATACTGTAGGCAACTTTAAAGTGCACAAACTCTGTTTGTAAACAGAATCTAACTCCATCTAACTCCACCTCACCTCCACTCTATTGGCTCATTATGACACTCCTGGAGACTGCTGCACTCACGGAAAACAAAAAACGAAACCAAACGGACCCTTACGGGTCCGTTTGGTTTCGTTTTACTCTCTCAAGAGTTAAATTATATTCAAACATCTGAATTACTTCATTTCCAAGATTCCACACAATTAGAAAATGTAGAAGAAACTTGAAAATCCTTTGCTTTTGGTTCTGAGAGATGAACCTCGCCCTCAAATGGTGGTCCGTGGCTAAAATGCAGAATAAAACCACTGCTGTAAACTACCAAAAAGCAAAAGATGAGAGGTCTCTGTCTGACCGCGACTGTATTAAATACCAGCTGTTTGGTTTTCTCTCGCACATTTCTAAAGCAGACATGTTGCAGTCGGATAAAAGGACCGCATATGGATTCAAAAACTGGGTGAAAATTGGGGGAACCGAAGCCATGAAGGACATTTATTGGGTTGAGACAGAAGGAAGAAAGAGAAACGACTCAAACACACATGAATGGAAACATCAGAAGGACCAACATCACTCACATTGGGTTGTTTTTGATGCCTCAGCATCTGCTGTTAAAGACAGTCCCAGGATACCACTGTACAGTGTTAGAGTCTCAGTGCTAATTACACAGCAGGACGTGGCTCCTCAGTAATTAGCATTGTAAAACAATGCACTGTAAAACAATGTTTGCTATCTTTCTTATTGTTCACTTGGTGCCAGTCACATTAGGTGTTCATTTGTGATATTGTTTTTATATTTTTGGAGTAGCCTATAATAATAGCTAGTAAAACTTATTTAAAATATTGCTTTGATGCGCATACAGTATTGTCAAAACATTACTTAAACAGTAATTTACTACTTAGTTAATACTAAACAAGAATTGATGATTGTCAATTAATTGGCAGCTGCTGTGGCTCTGGCCAATCAGAAGTTGTCGTGACTTTGCTGAGATACGAGATGGCCAATCAGATCACTAGTACAAAGTTCATCCCATGGCTCAGAGGTCGGCTTGCGCCGTACTGGGTAATCCTCATGAAGCCTTTTGTCCAACCTCTCAGACACCGGGACCATTCCATCTCCTCCATCTCCAATCTACCTGAGTATATTTACTACTATGTTTACTTTCTTCATCCACTCAGGAGCGGAGGGGGAGGTTTTGGCCTGTTGCATCAAATCACCCACATAACTGACCGCTCCTTTTACCAAATATTGTCCCAAGCTTGTATTTTGGCCAATCTTTAACCTAGCTTTTGCCAACCATTTACCTACATTGTGACACGTCCAGGACATAGAAATAGGGTTTTAAGACAGTGGTTTTCAACCAGTGGTCCAGGGACCACCAGTTGTCCTTCAGAGCGTTCCAGCTGGTACCCAGGCTAAATGATGGAAAGTTGGTTAACCAGATGTAACTCTTGAGGGCGTAAACACGAAACCAAATGGACCCTTATGGGTCCATTTGGTTTCGTGTTTACGCCCTCAAGAGTTAAAATATTCATCAGCCCCACTTAATTAAGAAGTCTACACACCACAAGAGAATGTAGAAGAATTTTGTCTATGTTTGCCTGTTTTTTGTTTCACAAATCCAGGCTGATACTGTGGACAACACCAAAAGAAATCTTTAGTCTTGGGGTCTGTGGGGTGAAAATGTCATCAAATGGTGATCTGTGGCTCAAATGCTGAAGAAATAGTGGGTCCTTCTATCAAAATGGTTGAAAAACACTGTTGTCGTAATATTGAGACAAACATACAAGCTACATAAAGTCTTGTATTACACTGATAGAACTTTAAATAAATGTTTTCAAACTAATACTGTACAGTAGCCAAGAGGATGAATCACAGCATAAATTGGGCACTGCTTGTTGGCCTCTTTAATTAAACGGGCAAAAAAACAAGAAGCTTGTGTAATTTTTTTTTCTTCTGACCAGATAAAATATTTATTGGCGCGTTCCAAACCCAAGCAGGCCAGGCTGCATGGGGCCAACCGCTGACACGTCTCTCTCATGATGAATAAAACATCGACGCGATCAAAGCTTATAAGTCCTGACATGAACCTTATCAAATTATATGATCTGTTTTGCATGGTAAACATCGTGTAAAGGCTGCGTTTGGAAAACAAGATAGTCTAAATCAGCGATTATTGAACACGGCGGTGCGCATCATGTTTTTCCTCCAACGTACGCCGCTGTCGGCTGTACAAACCAGACCCTGAGCGGCTGGTGGACAAGCTGCTAATCTGTTTGTATTCTGCACTGTGACCGCCGTGTTTACCACGACGATCCGCTGTAAACGAACAGAACATTTACTAGAGGAAAAGGTCACTCAGGAGAGGAAATATTAAAGGTCTGTTTACTTGATTTAATAGTGCATTCATATGCCATTCCATGCTAGACATTTCTCTTGACTGTTTGGTCTGACTTCGGAATATCTTCAAAAGTAAAAAGAAAGAGACACATTATTGATTTACTTTCCGTTGTACTGATGACGGGGAGTCAAAGGGCCATCGATTCCGCCTGAAACCTTTAATGTGCCAAACATAGAGTAATAGTTGTACAGAGTTAGTGGACTTGTTTCATCCCTCAGTGTTTTATCCGTGTTAATGTGTATTTTGCTACAGTAGAAACTAAAGTACATTTGAAAGACGGAAATGTGAACTTTGGCAGCTCCAAAGCAGAATCAACATAGACCAGAACAGTGGCCTTGTGGTTAGATTGTCCGCCCCGGAACTGGGAGGCCGGGGTTCGATTCCCGGTCGGGTCATACCAAAGACTCTAAAAAATGGGACCCAATGCCTCCCTGCTTGGCACTCAGCATCAAAGGGATGGATTGGGGGTCAAAATCAGCTAGTGATTCCCGAGCGCGGCAAGCCGCAGCTCACCGCTCCTTGTCACCTCCACCACTCCAATTTGAGTCAAAAGCGGAGGAACAATTTCACTGCGGTAACGTAGTGACAAATCATGCGACTTTGACTCGACTTTGACACTGACATGTCCCAACATTTCATTTAACTGCCAGCGTCTTACCTGGCATGTTTGGCAGTACCAATATGACCCGATATGATGACAAAAGAGCAGTGCTGCGACATCATGTTTATGGCAATTATGGGATTGTAGTCCAGGAAGTACTGTCAATGGCATCAGAGACACTGTGGACTCAATGTTGAAATATAAAATATCTAAAACCACATATTACGCACACAAAGACTCACAGGAAAAGTGTTCTAAGTTGTTTAACAGATGTAACTTTTGAGAATGTAAAAATGAAACCAAATGGACCCTTGCGGGTCCATTTGGATTCATTTTTACACTCTCAAGAGTTAAAATATTCATCATGCGAATTAGTCCAAACCTACACGATGGACGATTAATGGTCATGGCCAGCAAAGAGAAATATTTCGTTTGGAGGTCCGTGGGGCTAAAAATGTCGTCAAATGGTGGTCCGTGGCTCAAATGCTGAATAAATGGTGGTCCCTGGAGTCAAAAAAGGTTGAAAACTCCTGCTGTATAGTACAGTATGAATCTTGAGTTATTTTAAAGTAGTTTACTTCAATCCACTAGATTTTAGAATGAATTTGAAAACTTGACTTACTACTGTTACTGTGTAGATTTGGATTAGTAAAGATTACAAATCAGCCTCTCCACAAGCTCATAATGCACAAGCTCGTAGATCTGGACTTTTATGAGTACTTTCAACAGAGTACTTTTACCCCACTGTATTAGTACTTGTCATAAAGTTCATCTCTGTTCACAGGTAAGGCAATGTAAACTTACTAACGTACTATAGCCACCGGTGGTGCAGACATAAAAATAACTATCAAATCTACAATAAAAACTGTTTGTCATTAACAAAGACAGAATCATTAGCAAGCGTTCATGTTGTTTCAAATTAGGTTCATAACCTGCCATAATGTCTATACTCCCTGCCAGGCTCTCTCAACATCATGATTAAAAAAGCCCACGTCAGTGTCATTTTATCAGTGTTATTATTATTATTTCCGCGGGTTGCACTCCATTATTCCCTCCCTGGTTGGGTTTCGCTGCTGCACAGCCTCATATTTTACTCTCCACTGCCCCTGTGACTCCCAGAGCTTCTGGAACTGATTAAGTGGTTCTGTACCGTAACGCTTTTTTGGTGTTGTGTTATTTTTTTAGCTATTGAAAAATATCAGATCTACAAGCTCATAGCGCGCCACCGAGTGGCGCGCTACGAGCTTGTAGGTCTGATATTTTTTGAAAAAGTCGTCAAAATGTGGCTCAAATCTTTGAATGAATGTATTATTTCAGACACCTTTTTACCTCAAATCTTTGCTTCTGGGGGATCCCTAGAACAGCATGTTTTCAGATGGGGGAGGTAATTCTGGGGGTCCTTGGTATGAAATGTGTTGAGCATCACTGACACGGAACACAGTTTTTTCTATGAAAACTAGAATCTAGTGTCAGAAACTAGAATCTAGTGACAGAAACTGGACTCTAGCATCAGGAACTAGCATGAAATATGTTGTGCGTCACTGACAGAGAAACACAGATTTAAAAAAAGAAACCCAGTGTTAGGACTAGAATCTATTGCCAGAAACTGGAATCTATCACCAGGAACTAGAATCTAGCGTCAGGAACTTGTATCTAATGTCAGGAACTAGAATCTGGGGGAGAAGACGACAGCCTCCACGCGGCCTCCCCTGCAAGTAACGAGTAGTAACGAGAAATGGTGAAAGACCAGTTTGTGAAAGACCAGCTCATTCTAGCGTCAGGAACTAGAATCTAGCGTCAGGAACTAGAATCTAGCATCAGGAACTAGAATCTAGCATCAGGAACCAGAATCTAGCGCCAGGAACTAGATTCTAGCATCAGGAACTAGATTCTAGTCAGGACAACATGGGTTAAGCTGTTCTCTGACTCGTGCTGTTTCCCAGGGTATAAGTGTCTTACTGTCATTGTGGGAACAGTTAAGTCCTGGGACTCCTCCTCCTCACGGGGAAACTAATGTATCCTCCACCAGCGGCGGCAGCGGCTAGCGCCACAAGCTGCCTGCTGCATCGCTGCTGTCTCACACCAACGACACACGACCCACCATTGGTGATAATAGCCATCAAATGGACTCTTGCGGGTCATGTTTACCCTCTCAAGAGGGTAACCAACTTTTCATCTGGTTAACCAACTTAGCTGGGGACCACGTGAAACCCTCTCAAGGACCACTGGTAGAAAGCCACTTCTTTATAGTCAGGACCACTGGCGGTCCCTGACCATTGTGGGCCCAATTGGTTTCATTTTTACGCTCTCCAGTACGCTCTCCAGTATTAATTAATCATCTGCCCATTAGCCCAAATCTACACAACGAGGAATAGAGATCTATGTTGGCCTGTTATGTTTCCAAAATCCAGCCTAGAATTGTAGATCAAAGGATAAAAGAATAAGAATAAAAATGTTTGGGTTTTGGGTCTGTGGGACTAAAATGTTATCAAATGGTGGTCTGTGGCTCAAATGCTGAACAGTGGACCCTGGTCTCAAAAAGGTTGAAAACCACTGTAGTGCAGCGGTTAAGCAAACAATTGTGCACTTTATGACTAAAGCATGAAACTTTCCACAGTGTTTCTACACACCATGAAGTTTGTTTTAAGATGTGGAAGCACTTCTGAGCATGAATGTTTCTATATGCCAGAGGCTGTACAAATATCGGGTTGTCAAAAACATGTATTTTTCACTTTTCTGCAGACACATTGATAATATATCAACAAGAAGAGTTCTGGAACCAACTAATTATCATCAAATTTCTTCAACGGGTTATATTCACCAGTATAAGATGTGTCATTTGTGTTTTCAGGGTCCATTAGGTCACACAAACTTACCTCACATGACCAAAGACAAAAAACGGATTTTCACCAATTTGTGTTAAATTGGATTGAGCATTTCACATCTCTTCTAGACATTTCCTAGTCTCCTAGTTGCAACAAAGAGTGTCTACAATGCAATGACACTGTTAGTGAAGCCTAACAGTCTCCTGAGTAGGGATGACACGGTATGAGATTTTGGAAACCTATACCTCAGTGTTTCATGTATTTAAAAATGGATAAATAAATACTATGACATAGTATGTATGTATTCATTTTAAATACCAATTTTTAAATACCATAGGTATGTGCTATAACCTACAGCAGAACTGCACTGTGATGTTCAGAACTGCATGCCCGGAACTGTTAACACTGTCAAAACTGACATCTGGAGACCTTGGGTCACCGAGAGTCATTGACTTCAGAATTGCTTTCTGACATGTTCCAGTCTCCATTATAATCAGGGCTGCACATAACTATTTTGGTCTGGTACTCAGTGGAGCACCAGGGATGTTACCTGGTGATCCAAAAATGCGGCGACCCATATCGACCGTATCGGCGACCCATATCGACCCGTATCGGCGACTCATATCGACCCCTATTTTCAGACCTCCATTTTTAGGGAACAACACAACATCTCTAAGGTGCATGTCAATGACATAACATTGGAAATGGGTGGAATTCCCCTTTAATGCGTTCTCTCTGCATGTTAATTACATAACATGTTGGAAATGGGTGGAATTCCCCTTTAATGTGTTCTCTCTGCATGTTAATGACATAACATGTTTGGAAATGGGTGGAATTCCCCTTTAATGCGTTCTCTCTCTCTCTCACACACACACACACACACACACACACAACACACACACACACACACACCACAGTCCCGTTGCGTTTAAGATGAGGGGCGAACGCAACGGCAACAGGGCTAAGCAACATTGTGCATCAACCACTTTACAGCAAAGACGTCTTTTCTGTGCAGTCTCTTTGGAGATTGCGGTGATGGAACACCAAAATAATTCCTTAATGGCGCTTGCTTCTTGGACATTTGACGAGAGTTTAGCTGTAAGCTTAAGTTAGCAGAATAATGTCTCAGTGTGGGCTACTAGCAGTAGCATAGATCGATCGAGGAAGGAGGTAAAGACACACTGCGTTTGGGCAGTGTCAGTGTCGCCAACTGCCAAAATCCAAAATGCATTAGTGTCACTTCAAACACGCACTCGAATGCATTAGAATAAAATTAATGCACTACAATGAAACCAAATGGACCCAACCATTTGGTTGGGGCTGGTTGGTTGGGGTCTGGTTGGGGTCTGGAAAAAAGCTAAATATAGTGACAAATGAGTCAGGTTGGCAACACTGGCCAGTGCACCCATGTGTCCACAAGGTGTGATTGGCCAATGGGGGCAGAGCCATCTAGTTGCCATCTAGACAGTGAGGGGTCAGAAACTGAGCACTCCAACTGCTATTCATGCAGCCTGAATAGGGACAACTGGAGTTGAAAATACATTGTATTTGGACTGGCCCAATGAAGTGAACGGAGTTTGGCGAATTTATATGTATACTAAGGCTTCTGGCCATAAACAATATTAATTTTTATTATGAGCCCCATCTGTGGTGCGCAAAAGCGTTCCCCAGCCCGTAATTGACCACGCCATGTGCTTGATTGGACGCGCATGCGCGCCAGTTCTGTGCAGTCCTGATTATAATATATTATGAAATGGAGGTTTTGTTCCAAGGAATCACAACAGCAATACAATACCGAAAAAACATAATTGACAGGTGCTCTTCATACAGCTCCAAAAGAGTCTGTATGAAGAGGTAAGGAGGTAAGATAAGGAATTGGTGGAGATGGTCAAAGCCAAGAAGCTTGGCTTCACTATCGCGACCAGAAGGTCTACGAGACACCCTGGGGAACCCTGTATCACCCAGCATGGGGCATTACTGCACGTACCAAAGAAGATAGCAGTACAGAGGATGAGAGATTAGCTGGACACTGACACCGATAACAAGAACAACCAACCAAAGGTACTGTGGGAACCAACACACGGGCATGGATGGAGAGGACGTCCCACACCTACGTATGTGGAAGTACTAAAGGAAGTGAATCAACACACAGGCATGGATGGAGAGGACGTCCCACACCTACCTATGTGGACGTACTAAAGAAAGATGAACCAACACACAGGCATGGATGGAGAGGACGTCCCACATCTACCTATGTGGACGTACTAAAGAAGGTCCGAACCACACAGCATGGATGGAGAGGACGTCCCACATCTACCTATGTGGACGTATTAAAGGAAGATGAATCAACACACAGGCATGGATGGAGAGGACGTCCCACACCTACGTTCTCTCCATCACTGCCTGTGTGTGTTGGTTCATCTTCCTTTTAGTACGTCCACATACTGTATATGTGGACAGATGTATGGGAAACCAAGATGACTAGAGACGCTGATGGAGGGCTCGTCTGAGGACTGTATGAAGAGATAAAGGTGTGGGACGTTCTCTCCATCCAGTACACACTCTTTGGCTGGTTGTTCTTGGTATCGGTGTCAGTGTCCAGCTAGACTCATCTGTACTCTGTACTGCTATCTTCTTTGGTACATGCAGTAATTCCCCGATGCTGGTTGATACAGATGCCGGTTGGTGATGTGCTCATCCTGGTCGATGTTCAGTACCACACGCAGCATTCTGGCGTAGCACCCATCCTTGGAATTCTATAGGGCTTGTGTTAGTGTCAGCATTTACAGCCATAGAAGATGAAACTGATGTTGATGTGCTGGGGTAGGTTGGATTTCACACACTGGTCATACCATTAGCCATGATCTCACCCAGAATTGCAGCCTCTATTGTTATTGAGGGGCAGATGTCCTTGGGGAAGTTATATGTCATAACCTCAGTCTCAGCAGGCAGATGTCAGTGTAGTTCAGGTCTGTGAGGGTTTCCACAGGGTGTCCTGTAGACCTTTGGGCAACGTAGTGAAGCTGAGTTTCTCGGGCTTTGACCATCACTACACATTACTTATATCTCTTCATATATTCTGTTTGGAGCTGCATATACATATGAAACAAGTTCTATACATTGTTCTATATCTTATGTTCTTTATTTATGTGTGATGCTCTCTCCTCCTAATATTTTGAATGTATTATCACTAACATATGTCATAAAATGTCATAAAATGTATATCAAACACAACTCATCATTTCTGTAGTCTATTGTTTCTTTTAGTTTCTTTTAAGTATCATTAATAAAACTTCCACTTAACAAACTTAACATATTATATAATAGAGAGAGGAACAACAGTGTGCCAAAATGCAATTCTGAGGTCAATAATGACTCCTCAAGGTCACCAAGTCAGAAAGTGGTGCAGTTCTCGTGCAGACATGCATGAAGTCGAGTCTGAATGCAGATCTGAACAGACTGTTTCACTTCTGCTGTAAGTATAGCAAATACAGTATTTTAGTTTAAATACATGGAACACCTCTAGGTATAGGTTTCCAATAGCATAACAATGCTGTAAAATCTCATACCGTGTCATCCCTACTCAGGAGACTGTTAGTCCTCGCTAATAGTGTCATTGCATGGTAGACACTCTTTACTGCAACTAGGAAATGTCTAGAAGAAATGTGAAATGCTCAATCCAAATTAACACAAATTATGCAAAATCCGATTTTTTGGTCTTTCTTTATGAGAGATGTTTGGTGACCTAATGGACCCTGAAACCCAAATGACACATCTTATACTGCTGATTTAACACATTAAAGCAATTTTATGGTGATTAGTGTGTTCCAGGACTCTTCTTATTGATATACTGTCTTTATGCCTGCAAAAAGTGAAAAATCCATGTTTTGACCACCTTACATTTGTACAGCCTCTAACACATGAAAGCACTTCAACTGAGAAGTGCTTCCACATCTGAAAATAAACTTCATGGTGTATAGAAACACTGTAGAAAGTTCATGCTTTAGTCATAAAATGCACAATACCTTCCATTTCATGAGCTTAACCGCTGCACTACTGGTAAAGAGGGGAACATTGCTCCCTGCAAAAAAGGCAGATTTCCATCTCACAGTTCATTGTTCTGCGATGCATTGTAAGCTTCTATTAGGTGCTATTTTCAGCCGTGAGCTTTGGCCGCAGGAGAAAAGAAAACAACAGTGCCAAAAGGTCACGTTCATACTGACGAAAATGTCCGAAAATTAGCATTAGAGTCGAGCATATAAGAAAAAAATGTGTTGGAAAAACACTGAATATTGTATGCAAAGACTTTTCTCCCCACACTCTACAGTACAGACCGTCTCAGAATGTTGTACTCAAATCTAACATCGTCTAACATCTCAAAGTCCTTCGGCACCCGGAATGGGAATAATTTTGCACTTTATCGCAGCATGATGAGCATTGATTCGAAAGTCCTCGACTTGGAACATCTTTGAGTTTATAGTACATATCCAAGTCATCCCAAGTGTCCACCAAAAGACTGTATACCCTCCCCTGCGTTCCACAACCTGCATGCGTTCCACTTCAAACCCACCTCCTCCTCTCCCTCTCCTCTATAGTATCAATTACATAAACCATTTACAAGTGGAGTAGTGCCCAGTGGAGAAAAGCTCCTTTTGGCAGAGCAGAGCGAGGGCTGCTATCTCCTCACCAAAATGCAGGCAGGATTAAACCATTTGGTCCCAACTAGATTCTAGTTTCTGACACTAGATTCTAGTATCTGACACTAGATTCTAGTTTCTGACACTAGATTCTAGTATCTGACACTAGATTCTAGTTCCTGACAATAGATTCCAGTATCTGACACTAGATTCTAGTTTCCGACACTAGATTGTAGTTCCTGACGTTAGATTATTGTTTCTGATGCTAGATTCTAGTTTTTCTGGTTCTGTGTCAGTGTGTTCAACATATTTCACCCCAAGGACCCCAGAATTATCTATATTTGACTGCGGGCACACATCTGAAAACATGTTGTTCTACTGATCCGCCAGAAGTTACGATTTGAGTTAAAATGTTTTGCTTCTGAAATAATATTTATCGATTTGCATCACAGTTTCACACTTTTTCGAAAAAATATCAGACCTACAAGCTCATAGCGCGCCACTCGGTGGCGCGATGAGCTTGTAGATCTGATATTTTTCAATAGTTAAACTAATGCTGAGAAACCAAAACGTGTTCGTCGTACAGAGAGAATTAAAAAGCTAGCGAGGACGGCTCCTTCGGGCCCGTAAAGGGGAAGGATAGGAATATAGTGGCACTTTTCTTTGTGCTGCCGGCTCTCCTTTTTACGTGTTTGGAAGCGAATGTGTCGGTGCGTCAACGTTTGCATTTTCCCCCACATAAATTAGGTAGGGAAGGGTTTTTTTTTTTCTGTGTGTGAGTGTCCCGTATCACTACGCCAGCAGCAGCACAAAACCATAGCTAGACTTTTGGTTTAAAAAAGTTTCTTGCTTTTTAATATTTTGTGAGATTTTTGTGAGATTTCTACATGTTTTGTCTGTTTTTGTTTTACCTTGAGCACCTGGTTGTCTCCTTGACTTGCAAATCATAGAAATAGGTCAATAATAGGTCAACAATACTACTATTTTTTGTTGTTGTTTCCATGCAGTGACACGGAAAACAACACAAAATAGCCGTGCGACAAGCTTGCATTGAACGCTTGCATGCCGTTTCTTTTCATGGTTTTTAGGGATTGAACCAGTAACAATAACTACCAATAGGTGTTTAAATAATAAGATAATTAGATCCATTAGAACTCAAATACACACTGGGCCAAAATAGAAGAATTGGCACAAGTCGAGGGCCAGAACCGCTGTACTGTGTTCCAGGCAAACAGCAAAAAATTCTTTCAAAAAACAATGTCATTCATAGCAAGATAAATGCAAAGATCAAACTGCATTACAAACAGAAAATACATTATTAAAGCTCAGTTTCCTGTTCCATTATCCTCATCAATCGCTGCTGTCCTATTCAAATGAGAAAATGAATCAACAGAATTGAGAAAGTAAAACTATTAGTTGCATTAATTTCTTATCATGGTGTGTGCAATATAAATATCATCCTGTGGCCAAAGATAATCATTTGCGGACCTGATTTGGCCCCTGGGCCTTGACTTTGACATATGTGCATTAGAACATAATGGTTTACTTTGTTAATTTCCTGGACATACTGGCTTTCCGGCGGCCGCTGCATGCCGACAACAACACTGACACACTAAACATCATCACAGGGCTGTGCGGCCCTGGCCAGCCCCGGCCATACTGTAATTGCAGGGTTTACAGAGAGGGAGGCGGCATGCCTTGTTAACCGTTGCTGTACTGTAAGCGTATTTGTACTAAGCATTGATATACTTTCGCTATAGAAAAATAGCAGACCTACAAGCTCACAGCGTGCCACTCGTTGGCGCGCTGTGAGCTTGTAGGTCTGCTATTTTTTTGAAAAAATCGTGAAAATGTGGCTTGAATCTACAGAGAGGGAGGCGGCATGCCTTGTAACCGTTGCTGTACTGTAACGGTATTGGTGTACTAAGCATTGATATATTTCGCTATAGAAAAAATTGCAGACCTACAAGCTCACAGCGTGCCACTCGGTGGCGCGCTGTGAGCTTGTAGGTCTGCTATTTTTTTTGAAAAATCGTGAAAATGTGGCTTGAATCTTTGATATTTTATTATGCTTCTGAGGGATTCCTGAAGCATGAACCCTGTTTTCAGATGGGGATCCGCAACCAGATATAGATAATTCTGGTGGTGGCATGAAATATGTTGAGCATCACTCACAGAGAAACTAGAATGTAGCGTCAGAAACTAGAAAGTAGCGTCAGAAACTAGAATGTAGCATCAGAAACTAGAAAGTAGCGTCAGAAACTAGAAACTAGCATCAGAAACTAGAAAGTGTCAGAAACTAGAATTAGCGTCTGAGTCTAGAATGTAAGCATCAGAAACTAGAAAGTAGCATCAGAAACTAGAAAGTAGCATCAGGAAACTAGGAAAGTAGCGTCAGAAACTAGAAAGTAGCGTCAGAAACTAGAATGTAGCGTCAGAAACTAGAAAGTAGCGTCAGAAACTAGAAAGTAGCGTCAGAAACTAGAATGTAGCGTCAGAAACTAGAAAGTAGCATCAGAAACTAAAGGTAGCATCAGAAATAGAAAGTAGCGTCAAAAAAATGAATGTAGCATTACTAGAAAGTAGCATCAGAAACTAGAATGTGCATCAGAATAGAAAGTAGCATCAGAAACTACTGTTGAATGTAGCATCAGAAACTAGAATCTAGTCAGGACAAAATGCGTTAAGTAGAACAGAATGACATTTACAGACAGCCACAGTATACTGTAGTGCTGTTAACAATATTGCTCGCTTCTAGGTAATGTCTATGTTTAACAGCATCCTTTTGGAGTCTGACGGATAGAGCTATAAGCCTTCCAAAAAAAAAAGCATTGCAGCTTCATTCCAGTTTCCTCAGGCACCGACTGCACACTGTCTCTCTCTCTCACCCTTTTAATGTATGTGATTACCTGGTTCAATTTTTGATTTAGTTTCGGTCATAGACTTTGTGAACATAATTTCACCGAGAAGGACCAGATGAAGGGATTGTTACATATTCACTCTGGCTTGGAACGCCTTGATATCACTCAGAATGAAGCTCTGAAGAGGGAAGTAGTCTGACGCTCCTAGTAGTCTGGCACTCCTCAGGGGCAGATGTAACATTTCCCAATTGGGGGGGCAGGAGAAAATGGTATGGGTGTGGATTCATCGGTTTCAGAAGAAGCACCCATACCATTTTCAGTTACAGGACTTTTACTGGGCATGTAGTAGCAGTAGTAGTGTTTCCAATCATTTTAAATATAAGCACTTTAATTTGAAATATTCGGGTTGTTTTGGATGCCATCATGTTTGGTGGGGCAGACTGGGCATTTAGGGGGGCATTACTCCCTCCATGTCCATGCCTAAATCCACCCTGTGGCACTCTCCGGTGGAGCTATCCATAGTCAGGTCGCCCCTGCAACCTGACTACGGATAAGCGGTTGAAGATTGAGTGGACAATAATAAACCACTTTACCCTTACAAGTATAATAAATGCACATAGTTCCCGTATGGGTAAACGGTTTATTGACAATGTCCGTTTTGGTCGTTACTAACATATGTGGAGATGTTGTTGTACAGGTGAAGCCAATCCGATGTTTTGCATTCATTTGGTGTAAAACCTTTGCAACAAATTAGCAATTTATTATGCATTCAAACATAATTGAATTCATTCAATTTATTCGCGCTGCTTATGTGAACGGTGTATCTCTCTCTCCCTCTCTCTCTCTCTCTCTCTCTCCCTCTCCCTCTCCCTCTCCCCTCTCTCCCTCTCCCCTCTCTCCCTCTCTCTCTCCCCCCTCTCTCTCTCTCTCCCTCTCCCTCTCCCTCTCCCCCTCTCCCTCTCCCTCTCCCTCTCCCTCTCCCTCTCTCTCTCTCTCTCTCTCTCTCTCCTCTCTCTCTCTCTCTCTCTCTCTCTCTCTCTCCTCTCTTCTCTCTCTCTCTCTCTCTCTCCCTCTCCCTCTCCCTCTCCCTCTCCCTCTCTCTCTCTCTCTCTCTCATATACCAATTTAAACCACAGGTGATGGTGATTGTTTTATGCGTTTATGAAGAAGGCTTGCAGGGTTATTTGTCTATAATGGAGGATTCTTATTACAGAAACACAAAAAGTTCCAATTATTTCAACAATACTTTTGGATAGAAGAGATTATGGTTGGCCAGAGTTGGCATGCATGCCGTCGCTCCTTTATTTCTTTTCTCCGGTTTGCACATAATTCTATCTTTAGGGCGCAAATATGATATTCACAGTGCAGAGACCTGTGTCTGGTTATTCCCTCTTCACCTGGAATCAGGAGAAAATGTCTCCTACCACTGTAGTGGGAAAAAAGAGGTGAACATGGACATTGTCTTATCATTATTAATATTCACCAAACCGTATGCATGTGCCGCTGCCATTCCCATAAATGTAAACTTCATGGGTTGGTGTATATATACTGTATATCAGTAGTTTTAAACCAGTGGCCTTGAGAGGGTTCCAGGTGGGCCCCAGGCTAAATGATGGAAAGTTGCTTAACCAGATGTAAGTCTTTGAGAGCGTAAAGGTTTACACTCTCAAGAGTTAAAATATTAATCATCTGAATCAGCCCAAGTCTACACAACTAGAGAATGTAGAAGATTAATGGTCATTTTGATCTGTATGTTTGGCTGATTTGTTTCTGAAATCCAGCCTGGAATTGTGGACAAAAACAAAATATATCTTTAGATGTGGGGTCGGTGGGTGGCTAAAATGTCATCAAATCCTGGTCTGTGCATGGCTGAGGGAAGTAGGGGTGCTGGGAGGGCTTGAGCACCCCCTTTTTTCAGACACAGCCCTCCTTGGACAGGAGGAGGAAAATACTAGTTATTTTAATCAAAACAGATTCCGGTTAATAGGCCTTATACATACGCTCTATCGTTGTATCAGAGGCTAAGGTACCTGTGTCAGCAGGGAAGGATTATCCAACGGGCACGTTGCGCCCAGGCCCAGGGGCCCCTGAGCTAGGGGGGCCCATGAGCTTGAGTGCCCATGTGATTGCAAAGAGGCTCAAGCTCAGGGCCCACCCAAAAAAAAGGGTAAAAAGTGAATAATAGTTGTGCACACAGTCCATTAACAATGGGTTTACTAGTTTTGTGTCATTAAAATAGCCCCAATAGTCACAAAACATCATGCCGCCGCGCCAGGCATAAAAATCCTCCCGTGTAGGGGGGGCCCTTTGGCTGGTGGCGGCCCAGGGGCCCTTAATTTCATAATCCGCCTATGTGTGTCAGTTAGCTCATGCATGTGGAGAGGGAAGGTAAAAGCCACTTTTCCGTGTGTAAATGCATGAAAATGTGCATGCACAATGTGCATTCACACACATTTTGCGTGTGTGCGCATCTTGCAGCACCCCATAGTGAACGTCCAGCACCCCCTACTGTCAATATCTTACCGCGGCCATGGGTCTGTGGCTAAAATGAATAAATAAATAGTGGGCCCTGGTATGAAAAAGGTTGAAAACCCTGATAGTCTTATCGTTATTAACTTCCATTCACCAAACTGCTGGTCGTATGCATGTGCTGCTGCCGTTCCCATGAATGTAAACTCCATCGGTTGGCAGTATAGTATATGTATATATACTGCATATGGAAGATAAATCCCCCATTATTAAGTCCACACATGCATGCATGTAGGGTGAGGAGAGTCAGCACTCATCAAGGAGGATCAGAGAGAGGCCGTGGAGGCGGTTTCACAGGTCTATGAAGGAGGGGAAGCCTTCAGGATCACTCACACACAAGCACGCACGTGTGGCAGGGCCGGATTTAGCCAGCCCTGCTTGGGTTGGGCTGGAAGACTGGCAGGGTGGGCAAATCCAGGGGTGCAGTGGAGGGGGGACGCGGGGGGACGGTGTCCCTCCACTTCTCACATCTAGAACATTTTCGGGGCAAAAGTAGGCCTATGTTTTTGTCTTGTCACTTACTTTCATGGATACAATTAGGCATTGTAAACAATCTTTCTCAATATGCTATACTTGTTTTAATAGCGTGTCTGCGTGTGTTGTGCAGGTGCACGTAAATGCAAGTGTGCATGCACGTGTCTTAAAGGGGAATTCCACTTATGTTCAATGTTTTACTATGTCATTAATATACCTTAGAGATGTTGTGTGGACATGGTAAAAAAAAAAAAAAGTTAATGAGTTTCCTTTTTCTGAGAGTGTACAAATGGAACCTAATGGACCCGCTAGGGTCCATTAGGTTCACATTTGTACACTCTCAGAAAAAAATTGAAAATGGGTGAAATTCCCCTTTAAGAGGCGTCCCCCCACTTCTAAAAGTACCACTACAACACTGGGCAAATCCAAAGCTTTTCATATGAAGCAGTAGTTTTCAACCTTTTTGACACCGGGGCCCACTGTTTATTTGGCATTTGAGTCATGGACCACCGTTTGATGACATTTTAGCCCCACAGACCCCACATCTAAAGATTTCTTTTGCTTGTGTCCACAATTCCAGGCTGGATTTGGGAAACAAAACAGATCAAAATGACCATTAATCTTCTACATTCTATAGTTGTGTAGACTTGGGCTAATTCACATGATGAGTATTTTAACTCTTGAGAGTGTAAAAATGAAACCAAATGGACCCGCAAGGGTCCATTTGGTTTCATTTTTACGTACTCAAAGAGTTACATCTGATTAACAAATGTTCCACCATTTAGCTGGGGACCAGCTGGAACTCTCTCAGACCACTGGTTGAAAACCACTGATATTACGGCACGATGCACGTTTGCCCACCCCTGCCCCCCTCTAGATCCGGTCCTGGCGTGCGTGTGCGCTGGACGTGCCTGCAGAACCACAGCTGGTAGGACTGACAGCCCAGGAAGTGTGTGTCACTGTTCATCTAATCAGCAAGCACTGGTAGAAAGTAACTAGATTTACTGTACACCACTTGTCTTAAAGGGGAATTAAACCAACTTTCCAAATTTTGCGATGTCATTATTATACAGTATACAGTAAGTATGCAGACATCTCTTTTTAAAAAATATATATCCCACGATTTTGTAACCCATTTTTCACCCAATGCCAAGTCCTAATGTGATCCTGGGCTCTACACCATCCTGGGGAGTCAGCGGACTGACTCAATGCATGAGGAGTCCAAGCTGCCTTCTTTTCACCTTACAGGGGGGAGTTTCCCTGGTTGGATGTAGCGCGTGGAAGGAACACGTTATTCCAACCAGTTCCTGTCCCCTCCATCAGGCGCCCCGGCTGGCCAGGGGGAGGCAGTTTAGAGCCCAGGATTACTGCATGTTTTTGTGAGGGTATCTACCCTAGGGGACCCGGGGAGAACATGTAAACTCCACACAGAAAGGCCCTTTCGCCAACCTTGCCTCAGGGTATGGGCAATGATGACACGGAGGAGGAGACACGCCACAAGCATGCACAGCATCGTCCCTAGCGGGAATCGAACCCAGGACTTTCTAGCTGTGAGCCTTATAGTTTTACTTCTATACTCTACAGGAGGTGTAGAAGTTTAAGAGGAAGTGAGGATGAGGATTATGGCAAGGTCTATTGTGTGTGCGCATTGTGAGCTTGTAGACATGCTATTTATAAAAATGTTTATACTCGAAACAGAACAATCTCAATGCTCAAAAAACACTACCGTGGGAACAAATGGGTTACACAACATAGTGGGATACAATTTCAGGAGGAAAAACAAAGTGCTTTGCTAAAAAAAAAAAAACAAGATAAACATTTCTACTCCGAGAGATTAAACAAAGAGACAACTTCAACTAGCAAATGGAGAAAACAAAATATATATATATACACCGTAAAACAAGTAAAGCATAAAATGTCCGAAATGGAGATGACACAGATAAGAGCGAAGAAACTAAAATACAAAAAAAATAGGAAAAGGGCTAGACACCAAAAGTATTTTTTCTGAAGAAGACAGCGACATAGCTCTATATCAGGGGTTTTCAACCTTTTTGATACTAGACCCACCATTTATTCAGCATTTGTGCCACGGACCACCATTTGATGACATTAGCCCCACAGACCCCAAAACTAAAGATTTCTTTTGCTTTTGTCCATGACCATTAATCTTCTAGTTGTATAGACTTGGGCTAATTCAGATGAAGAATATTTTAACTCTTGAGAGTGTAAACACTTGGCATTTTTACGTTCTCAAGAGTTACATCTGGTTAACCAACTTAGCTGGGGACCACATGGAAACCTCTCAGGGACCACTGGTGGTCCTCGGACCACCTGTTGAAAGCCCCTGCTTTATATCCTTAGGCGTGATACTGTAGGTGTTTGGAGAATGGCCTCAGGTAACGGGGTTTAGGAACGATCCACAGATCAGAGGAGCCTCTATCAGGAGATCTCATAATCCTACAGGGGGACCAGCATGTCTAAAATGTAATTAGGAACCTGGCACTCCAACAGGCTTTAAAAGACACTAGTAAAAATCTCCCAAAATCAAATTTCAAGCTACCAGCAGGCTGCCCAGTTGAGGAGAAACCCCGGAGTGGTGTAAAATGCAAAGTTACAGGAGTGGAATCGCAGTGAAATGAAAAGGTGCAATGACCTTAAGAATTAATCAAGGTCCGCAAATGATTAAAGAAATATTACAACTTGGATCTGTCTCCCAGATAGATTAAACGTTCTGAGATGACGGGATCGTGCTCAAATTCTCAAGTTATGAATGTGAAGGAGGTTTTATGGCGTTTGGGAGGTCAAATAAATTCCATCTACTTGATTTTTTTGCATCATGTTGACAGAGGATGTTCTTAGAGGTGAAATCCATCACCTATAAGATCTAGTCTTGTGTAGCCACAATCTACAAATGTTATAGAGTATATATCGTATATACCAATGGTTTTCAACCAGTGGTCCTTGAGTGTTCCAGGTGGTCCCCACATAAACAATGGAAATTTGGTTAACCAGATGTAACTCTTTGAGAGCGTAAAAATGAAACCAAATGGACCCTTGCGGGTCCATTTGGTTTCATGTTTACACTCTCAAGAGTTAAAATATACGTTTGTCTTGATTGCAAAAATCCAGCCTGGAATTTAGGAGAAAACGAAAAAAAAAAAAAAAAAAAAAAAAAATCTTTAGTTTGGGGTCTTTGGGGTGAAAATCTCATCAAATGGTGGTCCTCCATGGCTCACACGCTGAATAAATAGTAGGCCCTGGTACCAAAATAGTTGAAAACCACTGACCTACAGTATAAGATCTAGTCTTGTGTAGCACCAATCTGCAAATGCTATAGTCTGGAACTACAGCTCTCATGGGGGGTAATTAGAGCTTAAAATCTTGGCCCGAGAACCCGCCGACCCGACGGGCGGGCCGGGCTCGGTCGGGCGAGTCCAAATGGTTATGTATTTGTCGGGCTTAGGGCCGGGCCGGGCCCGTGAAATTATATAAGATATTTCTCATAAAATGATACATTTTGCGACGCCGCGCGGTGCGCGCAGCGGCGAGCTGCGCTGCACCACGTGAGAGAGAGAGAGAGAGTGTGTGTGTGTGTGTGTGTGTGTGTGTGTGTGTGTGTGTGTGTGTGTGTGTGTGTGTGTGTGTGTGTGTGTGTGTGTGTGTGTGTGTGTGTGTTGTCTGTGTGTGTGTGTGTGTGTGTGTAGCTCGCATCTGGAGATTATATGGCTTGGTTCTGCACGAAAGCAAAAGACAAAAGTTTGAGGTATGGAAGTAGCCGAATTTTACAAGGCTGCATGACGAGAACAATGACGCTGTGGATTTTGTACAGTGCAAGCGCTCTAATGCATCTACATTTCATCCTATTCCTGCACAATAACTTGTGATTTGGTGAGAAGGATAGGCCTACACCCAGTCCATAGCGTTTTCTATATATATAGGCTACTCACAATGTAGGGCCGGTCTCTGTGTGATTTTTATCATCATTTCTTTCTCTTCTCTCTCTCTCTCTCTCTCTCTCTCTCTCTCTCTCTCTCTCTCTCTCTCTCTCTCTCTCTCTCTCTCTCTCTCTCTCTCTCTCTCTCTCTCTCTCTCTCTCTCTCTCTCTCTCTCTCTCTCTCTCTCTCTCTCTCTCTCTCTCTCTCTCTCTCTCTCTCTTCTCTCTCTCTCTCTCTCTCTCTCTCTCTCGTAATCGTCGCGTGATTTTGTTTATGATGTGCACACTAATAAGTCTTCATTTGTTGTTCATTTGTTGTTTGTTAATGGTTTAGCACAGTGAAGTTCTTAAATAGCTGCGCTGCTGCGGTAATTAATATAGACAGTTGGACATGGGCAGAATGACTGCTTTTCTTATAACAAATTAACGATTTATGAGAAAAAACGTCTGCCTGCAGCAATTAGCTCGTTTAGAAAAAGTGTCGGGCCGCGGGCTCATGCTGTCAATCATGTATCGGGCTTCGGACCACACGGGCTTAATTTCTTAACGGGCCGGGCCGAGCCGGGTTTAATATTTTAGACAATTTTTAAGCTCTAGGGGTAATGCCCCCTAAATACCCAGTCTGCCCCACCAAACACGATGCCATGCAAAACAACCCAAGATATTCCAATTGTGCTAAAATGATTTGAAACGCAACTACTGCTACTAACTACAGCTGTGTCACCACTAAACCAACAGCATTTCATCATTGAAAACAGAAAACTCTCTGAGTCAGACCTTTAGATTTATGCATGCTGCGTGTCTGTTGCAACTTCAACAATAACTGATGTTATTATTGATGCTTTACTTGACGAATAAATAGTCCTGTTACTGAAAATGGTATGGGTGCGATGAAGCCGCCCCCATACCATTTTCTCTTGCCCGTCCCAAATGGCGCTACATCCGCCCCTGGTGTGTGAGGTGGCAGGAAGTGGGAAGAAGTCAGTTGTCCAGAAATATCTGCACAACGTCCACCGAAAACACTTTGCTAGTGTTTGTCTGCTTATCTGTTGTGTTTATGAAGAACTGTAGCCTGAGGCCGTTTGGCCGACGGCGCAGTTTGGCCCTCCGTCAACCCATGAAGCCTGGCGGCTCCGTTTGCCCTCATCGATTAAAGCCAGTTCATGCAATCTCACAAGCAAACAGATGAACCTGCGCTTTTCCTCAGACCACGCCGTCGGCCAGACAGACACAAATGTTTGTGGGTTTTTTGGGGGAGTTCTCAGAATCCCTATCAGTCCGGAGGGTGCGCACGCAGATCCCATACATACACCCGACGCAGGGAAGGGCAGCTAGTACTACCTCCGCTAAAAACGCCTGGCCAACACTCCACACACCCCAAACTCTTTTCTCTCTTGGCCCCGACACACTCCCTGTCTTCTACAAGACTTACTTACTTACTTGACTTAAGCCCTTTGCTCCTCTAGGGTGCATAGGCCGTTGACAAATGTCCTCCAGTTCACTCTGCTTTTTGCCGTTCTTTCGAGATCTGTCCAGTTGAGCCCCTTCTCTGCCATCTCTGACTCGATGCTCCTTCTCCAGCTGTTCCTGGGACGACCTCGTTTCCTTTTCCCCTGGGGGTTCCATTTTAAGGCTTGCCGGGTGATGTTTGTCGCAGGTTTTCTGAGTGTGTGGCCGATCCAACTCCACTTTCTCCTCCTGATCTGTAGGTCGATGGGATCCTGGTTTGTCCTTCTCCATAGGTCCACATTGCTGACTTTGTCCCTCCACCAGATGTGAAGGATTCTCCTGAGGCATGTGTTGGTAAATGTCTGCAGTTTGTGTGATGTGAGTTTTGTTGTTCTCCCTGTCTTCTACTGCAGTCTGAAAACACTGCACCTCTTCAGACTCCGTCTTACTAGGCGATTTACGATTAGTCACAACTCCTGACTCTCTCTGATTCATCCACAGATGCCCTGATGTCTTCAGTGGACAGGACTGGTAAAATCAGGTGATATTCTTCATTTCATGATTTGTTGACAACAACAAAGTTCTTGATCGTCTGCACAACGAAGCAAGTGTCTGTCTGCAGGGAAACAGCTGCAGCATCAAAGTAGAAGCACCGTAGAGGGGGGGAAATGCAATATATATATACTATCTATCTATCTATCTATCTATCTATCTATCTATCTATCTATCTATCTATCTATCTATCTATCTATCTATCTATCTATCTATCTATCTATCTATCTATCTATCTACAGTATATATGGGCTGCCCACACTTTTTTGACTTGAGAGCTACTTTCAAAATGAGCGGCTCGACAAGATCTACACATCAAAAACGTGATTGTTCCACTACTGAAAATCAATTTCAAGGCCCCCTAGAAAGTTTGAGCTTTGAAATAGTGGTGATGGTGTTGTTTACTGTTAAGAATAATGCACTTATAATGAAAAACACAGAGGGAGAATTGGAAGGTTTTCCTGTATGTGCTATTACTGACGTTTCAAAACAGTATTTGAGGTTTGAGTTGGCATTTTGTGATCTTGAGTTTAGTTTCTTGCACACAAAACTTTGACGTTTTTGTCCACAATTGGGAAAGAGAACTGCGAAAACTTTGCTCAAAAGAACAATTATTCTCCATTTTCTAATTGTGTAGACTCTAACATCTATTATGTAATTCAGATGTTTAAATATAATTTAACTCTTGAGAGTGTAAAAATGAAACCAAATGGACCTGTAAGGGTCCATTTGGTTTCATTTTACACACTCAAGAGTTACAGATGTATGAGGGTCCAATTTTGCGGGGGAGACTGTCATGTGATCTACCTGCATGGCCTGTGTGATCTACTGGTAGATCACGATCAACCTTTTGGGTACCCCTGATATAGACAGATAGATAGATATAGATAGATGTTTTTTGTTTTGTATCCTTTTGTTCATGCTTAATGTAAATCGCTCTGGATCAACTTGTGTGTGATGTGTGCGTGTGCATGTTGTGTGCCACACACACTCAAAGATGTTCCTTGGCCTGAAAAAAGCCTCAGTCTTCAAATGTCTTCATTTGCCTACATGTTGCCCCCATTGGGCCGTGCACTGACCTTCACATGAATAAATGTGCATACATTCAGCACACACACAGAGGACGCACACAATGAACAATCGCTCTCATAACAAGCGCCAGCTGTGCGGTGGTTATGGTTTCGTGGTGTGTCCTCGATGATTATGTTGACCCTCGACCTCTCAGCACCGACCAAGACCCCCCCACTGGGAGGGTCCCTGGCACAGCCAGGCGCAACAACAAACAAAGAGTGGGTTTGGATTATGCAACGGACCGAATATATACAGTAAATTATATCGGAAAGCCTGGCGTGTGAAGCCGGCATGATACTTAATACATTTTGTCCTGACACAAGATTCTAGTTTCTGACATGAGATTCTACTTTCCGACACTAGATTGTGGTTGTTGACGCTACATTCTAGTTTTTGACACTAGATTGTAGTTTTTGATGCTAGATTCTAGTTTCTGACATTAGATTCTACTTTCTGACTCTAGATTGTAGTTGTTGACGTGACATTCTAGTTTCTGACATTAGATTCTACTTTCTGACTCTAGATTCTAGTTTCTGACACTAGATTGTAGTTTCTGGCGGTTGATTCTAGTTTCTGGCTAGATTTAGTTTCTGACACTAGATTGCAATTTCTGACACTAGATTCTAGTTTCTGACACTAGATTCTAGTTTCTGACGCTGCATTCTACGTAGTTTACAACATTAGATTCTAGTTTTCAATGCTAGCTTGTAGTTTCTGAGGCTAGATTAGTTTTTCTGAAAAAATCTTATGTTCCATGTCAGTGATGCTTAACATATTTCACGCCAAGGACCCCAAGAATTATCTATACTTGGCTGGGGACCCCCAACTAAAAACATACTGTCTAGGTATCCCCAGAAGCAAACATTTGAGATAAAAAATGTTTGCCTCTGAAGGAATATATTAAAAAGATTTGCACCACACATTTTCACATTTTTTCATAAATATAAAAAATATATTTTTCAATAGCTAAAGCAGGGTTTTCAACCGGTGGTCCTTGAGAGGGTTCCAGGTGGTCCCCAGCTAAGTTGTTTTAACCAAATATAACTCTTGAGAACGTAAAAATGAAACCAAATGGACCCTGGCGGGTCCATTTGGTTTCATTTTTACGCTCTCAAGAGTTAAAATATGCGAATAAGTATAAATCTACACAACTGGAAGATTAATGGTCATGGACAGAAGCTAAAGAAATCTTTATTTTGGGGTCTGTGGGTCTAAAAATATCTTCAATTGGTGGCTCAAATGCTGAATAAATGGTGGGCCATGGTATGAAAAAGGTTGAAAACGCTGCGCGAAAGTATAGCATATTGCTTAGAACACCAAAAAACGCTACAGTACATAAGGTTTTAATTCTCCTCTCCTCCTCCGCAGGCTGAAGGTTATAATAGTTTAGGACTTTTAATTTAGTTTATATACTTTAGGTTATCTGCCAGGTGCAGGACTGAATAGGTAAGTATTGTGTTTACAAACTTACAAACACATTTCTTTCACTTCTTCTTTGCATCTGTAAAACTCTGTCTTTATCGTTAAGATACAATTTTGTCCACCATGCTGTACCGACACTGGAACTATAGGGAAGATAACAGGGAAAGGTTGATAAAAAATATGAACATTTCTTCTACATTCAATTGAGTTCTATAATTTAGCTTATATAATGCAACCAAATGGACCAGTACATATCCATTTGATTTTACACTCTCAGCCATTCTATAAAGGTAAATTTAGAGGTAACTTTAGTGCAATCACTGTCTTTTTTTTTTTTTTTTTTTTTTTTTAATAAAAACACGTGTTTATAAACAGGTTTGTTTAAAAAGAGAATCAAATCCACCTCACCTCCACTCTACTGGCTCACTATGAAACTGCTGGAGTCCAAATGGACCCTTGCGGGTTCATTTGGTTTCATTTTTACACTCTCAAGAGTTAGCCTGAGTCTACACAACTAGAGAATGTCGAAGAATTCGCATTTCTGATCTATAGTTTTCCTGTTTTGTTTCTGAAATCCAGTGTGGAATTCTGAAACAAAAGCTAAAATGTCATCAAATGGTAGTCCGTGGCTAAATAGTGGGCCCTGGTATCAAAAAGGATGAAAACCGTTGTCATACTCTGTCTGTATTGTCTGCCCATGGAGGGAACAGATCTTGGTGGTGTATTTCGGGTTGCTGCAACACAATTGGATAGAACAGAACGTCGGTTGTGTTTAGCGGTAGCAGCAATGTGCTTAGCGTTCAGCGCTAGCTGCCGTTCCGTTGCTAGCAGCAAGGTCATGAGAGCTCAGGGTAAATAAAACCAAACGTCTCTCACTGCTTTCACACTGAAATGTGTTGTGTTCCAGAGAGTTTTCACACAGAGTTTGGTCTAATGCAAAGTGAATGGAGGCTGGAAACCGCTTCAGAGTCCATCTTGGCCCGTAGCACTTGATTCTACGACCTTACAGGCAAATATACTGCATATTACAGCGGCTGAATTGCTGCAGTGCTGTGCATACTGTATTTACAAAGCTAAACTTGAAAAGAAATACTATGTTACGAGAAAAAAAGTCCACCATTAAACTTCCATCCATCTTCATCCGCTTATCCGAGGTCGGGTCACGGGGGCAACAGCTCCACCAGAGAGCTCCAGACTTCTCTGTGAGGAGCAACATTAGTGACCTCCTCCTGGGGGATCCTCCGAGTCTCTCCCTATCTCTAAGGGAGATGCCAAACTCATTTTAACCGCTTGGATTCTCAACCTTGTTCTTTTGGTCATGACCCACACTTCTGAATGAAAGCAAAATGACATTAGCCAGTGTGTTTTTGGCAGCCATTGTTTTATATTATTTAGTCAGTCTTTAGTCTTTTTGACAGAATGCTTATTCGTGTTAGTCACATTTTAAGGGTTAACACATGACAGAGACATATGTGGGCTTAATTCTGCCCGACATAGACAGCGTGTCAGAGAGGAAGAGCATTACAGCGTGGCAGAGAGAGAGAGAGAGAGAGAGAGAGAGAGAGAGAGAGAGAGAGAGAGAGAGAGAGAGAGAGAGAGAGAGAGAGAGAGAGAGAGAGAGAGAGAGAGAGAGAGAGAGAGAGAGAGAGAGAGAGAGAGAGAGAGAGAGAGAGAGAGAGAGAGAGAGAGAGACTCTCTCCCGGGAAGCAAAAAGAAGTTCACAAGTTCACGTGTGTGAAATGAGCCATGAAATGTCTCCGTGAACATTTCCCTGTACGGCCATCACTCAGGACAACGTGTGCCTTCTCCTCCCCCCTGGCAACAACACACACACACACAACACACACACACGCACACACACACACACACACACACACACACACACACACACACACACAACACACACACGTTTGAATTACTATTCTTTAGAGGCCATTTTTCCGGGGGGCGTGGGATCATTCATCCTTCAAGACCTCAGGCCGATTCTACGAACGTCATCTAAATCAGTGGTTCTGAAGGACCCCTGAATTGATGTGTACTGTATTTTGCCGTGGAGAGCCCCCTCCTCAGAATGGAAGATTTGATGATCTAACATGATAGATGCTTTCCGAGTTTTAACATGTTAAAGGAGCGCTCAGTGATGTGCGCGATTTGGAAAACCACCAAGATGTGCACATGCACATGCTCTACAGTGTGGGGGGAACAGGCCAACACGCCAACCCCAAGCCCCACCCCCCCACTCAATAATGATTGGAGGAAGGCCCCGCTCATACTGATTGGATGGTGGCTTTGCCACCCAAAAACGAAACTATAGGGCCATTTTGGTTTTGTCCACAATTCCAGGCTGGATTTGGGAAAACAAAACAGTCAAACATACAGACCAAAATGACCATTAATCTTCTACATTCTCTAGTTGTGTAGACTTGGGCTAATTCAGATGATGAATATTTTAACTCTTGAGAGTGTAAAAATGAAACCAAATGGATTGGTTTCATGTTTACGCTCTCATTTCGTTAACAAACTTCCCATCATTTAGCCTGGGGACCACCTGGAACTCTCTCAGCGACCAACGGTGGTCCCCGGACCACTGGTTGAAAACCCCTGCTCTAGCCCATGAACAGATTATCCCCACAAACATTGTAAACCTAAGATCCCCCCCTCCCCACACACACACAGTCCAAATCCACACATGCATCGTGCCACATAATAGAAGGAGTACATAATCATAACAGATTCGGTGGTCGGTGCTCTGAAAATTGAAGCGCGGCGAATGACAGCGGCGGCATACATTTCAGTCTGATAATTGGATGGCGGTTTTCACACGATTTTCACGGCGGGCGAGTCGTAATGGATAATAATACCGTTACACCCAGTAATAATACAGCTGTGTGTCAGAGAGAGAGAGAGAGAGAGAGAGAGAGAGAGATGAGAGAGAGAGAGAGAGAGAGAGAGAGAGAGAGAGAGAGAGAGAGAGAGAGAGACAGAGAGAGAGAGGCCAGAAGCATATTGTGGCTTCAACTATGGCAGTGTGCTTATGCACAATATTAATACTGAATAAATGTATGAAAAGTGAGACTTTTCCAGTAGCAGACACTCATTAAAGTTTCTCTGGGTGACGGTGACTCATGGTGAACCAAACTAAAAAATGTTTGCTTAGCATATACAGCGTGTTGCTGTGTTGCACTTTTCCTCTGTTGTTTGCCTTTTTCCTTTCCCTTTATTTCTTTTTCTTTCCCCGTTCTTCCAAATCTTTTGGAACAAAAGTTTTCTAGGAACAGTCGGCAAAGTGCTTTGTTATATAAAGCCCTAACATTGACAACATCAACATGCTATAGGCCAGGGGTTTTAAACCAGTGTTCCGGGGACCACCAGTGGTCCCTGAGAGGATCCCAGATGGTCCCCATGCAGCCCATTAACCAAATGGACCCTCATGGCATTTGGTTTCATTTTAACGCTCTCAAGAGTTACAGAACTCTTGAGTGCGTTTAAATGAAACCAAATGCCATTTGGTTTCATTTTACAAGTTAAACTATAATTAACCATCTGAATTACTTAATTTTCAAAAATGTACACATTTAGAAAATGTAGAAGAATTGTTATTCTGACCAACATTTGGCCAGTTGTCTAAATTGTGGCCAAAAACTTGAAAACCCTTTCTTTTGGGTTTGAGAGACATCAGGTGGTCTGTGGCTAGAATGTAGAATACATAGTGGGCCCTGGTATGAAAAAGGTTGAAAATCACTGCTATCGACGCTCTCAAAGAGTTAAAAAGTCATCAAATGGTGGTCCGTGACTTAAATGCTGAATAAATAGTGGGCCCTGGTGTCAAAATGGCTCTTACTTTTATCTTGAAATTAATAATTCCACAGACTTTAGTTCAGTCTTTAGGCTTGGCCCTCTACAATATTTTATGCATCTCATTTGGCTCCTTGGGAAAAATAATTGCCCACCGCTGATATACTGTAGCGCCTTTATCCAAGGTGGTTTACATAGATTGTGCATCACATTCACCCATTCACACACACATTCATACAATGATGGCAGTGGAAACCATGCAAGGTACCTACTAGCACATCAGGAGCAATTAGGGGTTCAGTGTCTTGCTCAAGGACACTTGAGAAAGACAAGGGCAAGTTTTCGAACCGACAACCTTGCGGTTAACTGGTGACTCGCTTCCCTGGTGTAGAATCTTTGTTTTGTTTTTGCATTGAAACGTGCAGCTTTTTATCTAATATTATGCAGCGAAATTGCAGTGAGATTGGAGGAAGTTTTGAAATATCATGTAGGCGGGAGGGAGGGGGGGGGGGCACCCTGCATAATCTGCCCAATTTGTCTGATTATGTGGTAAATTATGCGATTGCATGATCTCATTTATCTGGAGGGTCTAAACTACACGGCAGTTTACACGCATCAGGGAGGGATTTAAATTTAGTAGAGATGTTCCAACAGAGAAAACAAATCAATGACTGAATAGTTCAATATTTTAATTTTAATTAAAGAGTCACAGCTGTGAGCTTGTAGCTCTGATATTTTTTTTTTTTAAAATTGTGAAAATGACACTAGATTCTGACACTAGATTCTAGTTTCTAACTAGTTTATAGTTTCTAGTTTCTGATGCTAGTTTCTGACAGATTCTAGTTTTTCTGAAAATTCTAAGCTCCTGTGTCAGTGACGCTCAACATATTTCATGCCGAAAGAATATATTCAAAGATTTGCATCACATTTTCACAATTTTTCAAAAAATATCAGACCTACAAGCTCACAGCGCGCCACGGTGAGTTAGTTTTAGTAGCGACCGACTGAAGAAAGGGCACGACAGTAAAACGTCCGACCAACAGTCAGAGATGGCGACTCGAGTTGAAGACTCGGACTCTTTTCCGACTCGAGTTGGCAAAATGCGACTCGAGACTCGACTCGGACTCCGTCCCTAATGACTCTGACTCGACTCTGACTCGAGCTCAATGACTCTCAATGACTCCTCGAGTCTTTAAGAGTCTTGCATTACTTTTTTGTACCCACAAAAAAATCCATTGTCCTTTTTTCCTGTCAACCCCCGTGCACAAAGGAAAACAGAGTTTGGGCACTGCAGGAGTTCTCGTGCGCAGCGCACACACGCTATAAACGGGGGATTTCGCTGAACATGTTTTTAATGCAAAATTAAAAGGTATGACAAACATACAGTACATAGCAGGCAAAGTTATTGACTTTTTCATTTAATATTATAGGCAGCTTTGCTTAATAGATCTGGCCCAGATTCAGACTGGCATGATTGACTGCCAGCACACGTGTCTCTAAGCTGCGTGGATAAAAAGGACATCTATCTTCATATTGTTTGATGAAAAAACATGGCCTATACCTTTACCCAATGAAAATATAAAATATATAAATTATGCACTGTATTGACAAATTGGAATTAAAACAATCGCCTGAAAACTGAGTGAGGATTGCACGTTTGTAATCTCAACTTTTTGGATCGGAGCGGCTTTGTCGCCGTGATTTGACTTCGTAGGCGGCTAATACGGGTTGTCATGGTGACCATACAACAAACAAATGTGTGGGCGCAAGTTATGCTAGCTGTTATGCTCGCTTCTAGTATTATAAACAACCGACTAAATGGATTATAAATCAACCAAGCAAGTGTTCCTGGGCTTGGAACCTGATTCCACACAGAGGGATGGTGATGCTGCAAAATACATGTTTAATATTTCCGACGTTGGGGACCCTCTTCTAATGAATCAATCAATCAATCACTGTGGACATAACTTTCCTCCCTGACGATAAATCCGTTGCAGTTGTGGAACTTCAACCGTGATAAGCAAGCATTTGTGAGTACATTTGTTCACCCTTTCCTAACGTGGTCATATATATGCTATACTGCAGGGGTTTTCAACCTTTTTGACTCCAGGGACCACCACTTATTCCGCATTTGGGCCACGTACCACCATTTGATTACATTTTCACACCAAATACAAATACCCAAAAATAAAGATTTGTTTTTGTTTTGTTCACAATTCCAGGCTGGATTTTGCAGACAAAACAGGTGTAAATTTCTTAATTAAGTGGTGCTAATTCAGATGATGAATATTTTAACTCTTGAGAGTGTAAAAATGAAACCAAATGGACCCACAAGGGTACATTTGGTTTCATTTTTACACTCTCAAGAGTTACATCTGGTTAACCAACTTTCCATCATTTAGCCTGGGGACCACCTGGAACCCTCTCAGGGACCACTGGTGGTCCTGGACCACCTGTTGAAAACCCCTGCTATACTGAGACCGCCGTGTCTATGTGGATGTGTTGTAGCATTGTGCAATCCGTCGGATCATAGTTTTGTATTCAGGCTACATTTTAAAAACGATAGGAAAAAAAAAGACTCGCGACTGACTCGCGAGTCGAGGTCAGAGACTCACGACTCGACTCGGACTCCGAAGCCAAAGACTCGGACTCGACTCGGACTCCAAAGCCAAAGACTCGGACTCGACTCGGACTCGACCGACGAGACTCGTGGGCATCTCTGCCAACAGTAAAACGGTCTCCAGGTTTGCCGACCCAATAACCATCTGTCGCGACTGTTACGGTACTATCCGTCGGGACATATTAATCATTGGCCACGAACGTCTGTCTGCCTCATTTGCAAATTGATTCTGCTGTCTCTCAAAGTCGAAGGTACGATAAGTCCACTGGTTTGTGTACTGTTTTATTTGCCTTGTAATCCCCATGAGGCGATCGCAGATTGCCTCATAAGAGATCTGAAAAATAAACAAATCATCTTTCACTCTAATGGATATGAAGAGTCGACAGACTGTGATAAAATGCTACTGCCGCTGAATTAGTTATATTTTCAGTAGAAACAGACTGCATAAACAATACGACTGTCTAGACACCTCTCCAACAATATGGAGACCATTTTAAGATGACTCTGTGCTGTTTTCCATTGAGAAAAGCTCCACAAACCACTTGGAAACTGATGATGAGTGAGTGAGTGTCAGGACTTCAGCGCCAAACCAATATATGTCAGTATCGGCTGATACTGCCTGAAAAGCTAGTGTCAGTGCATGCCAATCTGATCCCATGTAAATATAACATCATCTCAGTTATTGTACACTAAACCAGAGGTTTTCAACCTTTTTCATCCCAGGGACCACCATTTATTCAGGATTTGAGCCACGGACCACCATTTGATGACATCTGAGGCCTCAAAGACCTAAAACTAAAGAATTATTTTGGTTTTGTCCACAATTCCAGGCAAGCAAACTAGAATTGTCTACACTGTTTTGCAAGCAAAACAGTGTAGACTTGTTAATTAAATAGAGCTAATTCAGATGAATATTCTAACTTTTGAGAGTGTGAAAATGAAACCAAATGGACCAGCAAGGGTCCATTTGGTTTCATTTGTACATTCTTAAGAGTTACATCTGGCTACCCAACCTTCCATCATTTAGCCTGGAGACCACCTGGAACCATCTCAACGACCACTGGTGGTCCCCGGACCACTGGTTGAAAACCACTGCACTAAAAAATGAATATTTTCAAACGCTTTGGCCGATGAGAGAGAGAGAGTTCAGTTGTGGGAACAGCACTACTCTCTACCACTGTTTCAAGTCCAAGACAGACAGCAAGAGAGAATAATGCAGACATTAAGGCAATAACACCCTCCTCCTCCTCCTCCTCCTCCTCCTCCTCCTCCTCCGCCTCCTCCTCCTCCTCCACTGGCGGTGATGATGACCCCAGTGAATACCGCAGCATCCATAAATAAATACCACTTGCCGTAATGGGAGAGAAGTGTTGGCCTGATGACCACTAATTGGATGGGAAAGGGGCTTTGCATGTATTTACAATGCACAGCGGGAGGCTAAGAGGAAACGCAGAGTGGAATTAAAAGAGCTGCTATACCTGCTACTAGGAGGAGAGAGGAGAGAGAGAGAGAGAGAGAGAGAGAGAGAGAGAGAGAGAGAGAGAGAGAGAGAGAGAGAGAGAGAGAGAGAGAGAGAGAGAGAGAGAGACAGAGACAGAGACAGAGAGACAGAGAGAGAGAGAGCTTCTCAGTGGGAGGGCGATGAAGACGGTGATTACTTTCACACGCATAACACAAGAACAATTAAGCTCATGTTCATGTACTGGCAGAAAGCTGATCCACCTCACAGCAAGTTTCAAGTGAGTTTTAGATAAATGTTAAAGTTAGAGATTATGGCCTAGATTTCCGTAACCGCTAAAGCCCTTATCCCTTAACTTCTTCGCCTTTTAAACTATTTTTTAAAAAAAGCATATTTCAATAGTTGAAAGGGCCAGTCTACACATGCTCACAACGTGTCAATTGATTGGCATGTTGAACTATTTTAAAAAGTGTATCAAAATAGTAAAAAAAATAAAGGTAAGGGGTTTGGGATGAGGGGTTTAGCGTGTAACGAAAATGGAGCCCAAAATGTGTACAGGTTTGGAATTTAGAGGCTCAACAAGGCCAGGGGCATTTTCTGTTTTTTGCAGATTATTAAAGTACACAATGTGAGCTTGCATATGATGCCTCATTCAATGAAATTGGAGCATATTTGAAGAGCTATAACCATTTAAATCTGAGTGTTCCAGAATACTCAAACTGTGAAATAGCCCCTTAAAAGTTTTAGAAACATCTCCAGGCCAGAGGTGGTGTAACAATGGGAGGTGATAATGGGTCATTAACTCTACTCATAATGTCTAGGAGAGTTTCCGTAGGATAACTTCTCCAGTCTCACTCCAGTTCACACCCAGTGGAGAACAATAGACATCCCAATGGCCCGTCCCATTCAGTACATGTAAATCTTAGACCTACAGCTTTCCACCTCCAAACGAGAATTACACTGAGCAAAATAACTTGCCCAAATCAACATGTTCAGATGAAAATCTTCTTCAACATTTGAACTGTATTAATATGGAAAAAAACGAAAAAAAGCCAATTTAGGCTTATTTCGTTTTTCTGGCTTATTGTAATCCCCGGGTTTATCCTCAAAGTACCAGACCCTGTACACAAATGTCTTACAAATTTTGAGATTTCGAAGTATCCGACACAAAGGTGTCTGTCTGTCTGTCTGTCTGTCTGTCTGTCTGTCTGTCTGTCTGTCTGTCTGTCTGTCTGTCTGTTCTGTCTGTCTGTCTGTCTGTCTGTCTCTGTGTGTGTGTGTTGTGTGTGTGTGTGTGTGTGTGTGTGTGTGTGTGTGTGTGCGTGTGCGTGTGCCGAAGCAACAAGCCAGTGTTACCCAGTCCAGCATACACATGGATATTCAACATACATCGCAAACACAAATCAAGCACGATCTAGCCTGTACAGTCGGTTACTCCATGACCATTGTTGTACAGAAGCAAATATGTTTGACAACTGCAGCCAGTCTATCAGATGTCTGCTGATATGTTTGTACAATGTGGGAACACGAGGCTGAGCATAGTGCATCCACGCATTTCCCGTGGGATGCACAGACTGCACACACGCAATGTGTCTTTCCTTCCTCCGTCTGTTTGGATACACACTCGTCTCACACACACACACACACACACACACACACACACACACACACACACACACACACACACACACACACACACACACACACACACACACACACACACACACACACACACACCCCCTTCCGTAACCATGAGAGGAGTGCCTGTGAGTGTGTGCGTGGACTTGAATTGCCGTGCAAGGGGGATGTTCAAACTTAAACGTCAGAGGTAGGTGATCGCATACTGGATACAATTTCTCACTGCGTTTGACTAGACCCTGCTGGACAGTTACGGAAAACGTATAAAATCAAACCCCAGCCCGAAAGAAAAATGTGCAAACATGAATGACAACGTGAGGTTTGTTTATCTTTTTTAAATCATTATTACAAGCAGCGATGCACCGATATATCAGTCAACATATCGGTTTGACCGATAATTTGCTGTCATGGGTCAATATCGTATCAGCAAATTAAACTGACATTGGGTGCAATTCTCAATCGCTGAAGTGTAGCAGGTATGGTGTAAGTCTCCTCATTGGCTGCATGGCAGCAAATCAGCTCTGGGGCCTCTGTAGTAGGCCGAAAGCCTATACCTCCAGGCCTGGGCCTGGGCTTACCAAATAATTACGCAGAATAATTAAAATCTGCAATTCAAAAGGTTCAGAAATCACCTGACCCCCCAATTAAAAAATGTTACTAAAAATGTTACTCCCCGGCTTTGTTCATCATGAGTTGAAGCTCTTGATGACTGGTTTTAATTATTATGAATAATTATTTGGTGGGCCCAGGCCCAGGCCTGGTGGTATAGGCTTTTGGCCTAGCCCAAGGCCGCAGACTGATTTGCTGCCATGCAGCCAATGAGCACGGACCCACACCTGATTTGCTGCCATGCAGCCAATGAGAGGACTTACACCATACCTGGCTACACCAAGGCGATTGAGAATTGCACCCATTAGCAGTAGTAAACGTTATCTGTATACATTTTGCAATGGCTGAGTTGGTTATTTGTATTCTACCAAGCTGTACATCCTAACAGTTATTTCTTGCATGAAGAAGATGTATAGTTTCCTTGGCACAAAACAACAAAAACTACATAAGCATGTAACGGTATCCGCTATCAGTTAAATCGTTATTTTAAAACATCGGTAACGGCCAACAATTTCCATATCGGTGCATCCCTAATTACAATATTATTGCTATATTTTCTGACGAAAAACACCACCACAAAACAGGCATTGCCATCACACACATTTTGCATTCGCGACTATATGACAAGAAATTCAACTCTGGTTTTCACGACTATAGCAGTGTGTGTGTGTGTGGGTGTGTGTGTGTGTGTGTGTGTGTGTGCGTGCGTGTGTGTGTGCGTGCACACACGTGCCCCATCGGGTGTGCGTAATGAGGATGGATGGGATGAAAGCGAACATCTCTCTCACGCTCCTGTCACAGCGCCTGCTCTCCTTCATCTGTGGTGAGGAGCTGCTGTCATGTAGCTGTCTGACGCACAATGAGACCCCCTACCCCCCTACACACACACACACACACACACACACACACACACACACACACACACACACACACAACACACACACACACACACACACACACACACAACACACACACACACACCTGGTGCGGATGTAACATTTACCAATTGGGCGGGGCAGGAGAAAATGGTATGGGTGCGGCTTCATCGCCCGTGGCGCGAAGCGCTGATGCTGTTGGTTTAGTGGTGACACAGCTGTAGTTAGTAGCAGTAGTAGTGTTTTAAATCTTTTTAATTATAAGCACTTATGAAATATCTTGGGTTGTTTTGCATGGCATCATGTTTGGTGGGGCAGACAGGACGTTTATGCCCATGCCTAGATCCGCTCCTAAACACACGCACGCACGCACGCACGCGCACAACGCCACACACCACACACACACACACACACACACACACACACACACCACACACACACACACACACACCACACACACACAGAGACCACCCACCACCCTCCTCCACCGCTGCAGTGATCTAATCATGCAAACACATAGCAGCACAATACCCAGCAGGTCTCCGCTCCACTGATTACCTGTGCATGCGTGTCAGTGTGTCCGTGTGTGTCCGTGTGTGTCCGTGTGTGTGTGTGTGTTCCATGCATGTGTGTACAGAAAACACAAGCAGTACAGTCCTTTTTGCTGTCAGATAGAACACCGTATCTCCCCATTCTAACTTTCTGTGTTTTTTTTCCGTACATTAAGGAGAATTCCACAGCAAAAAAAAATTGGCATCCATCGACCTTGATCGCTGTGACATCTGTATATTCACTTGATTTTTGTCATAGATGATTTTTCTACATTTCACCCTTGCGCTCCCTGTCTCTTCCAACAGTTTACAATGGTGCCGGTTGTCTTTATTCTACTGCAGGCATTTTTTTCCCCCACACATAATTTTTAATAGTATATTGATACTTGTGTTTTACGTCACTCTGGCACAACTTTTACACTTAATCCCATAGGTAATCTAATTCTTCTCCTCTCCTCCCTTCCCTTTTGCACAGTGTGCCACTTGACATTAGAATAAAGACAACTGTTGGCAATGCAAACTGCATTGGAGGAAGGGGGCCTCAGGGTGAAATGTAGAACAGGGGGCATCTATGACAGAAATCAAGGACATTATGCATCATGTCACAGCAATCAAGGTAGATGGATGCATAATGTGTTTTGGTGTGGATTCTCCTTTAACGTCCAAACTTTTTTTTTTCATATTCATATGCAGTGCCATACAAAAGCACAAAAGTGCCGATCACATGCTGCAGCCGTAGTTAGTAGTTTTTGACAGAGATCGACAGCATGCGCGCCACTTATGCACACATGTCAAAGCAGCACAGTCGGCCTCCCTAACTCCCTCCCTCCCCGTTTTCGCTCGTTTGTTCATGTTCCTTCATGGAGAAGAGCGATGGGTTTCTGAGATGACTGGAAGACAGAGTGAGAGAGAGAGAGAGAGAGGGGGACCACGGCGGTATCCCCGCTGCGATATCACAGCGCCGGCGCTGGTCCTCGGCAGGAGGGAGGCCGTGTTACTCGGTTCTCCTCGTCACCCGCTGTCTGCACGCCTCTGAACCGATGTGCGTAACGCTTTGCATCTTTCCCACTGTGTAGCTCTTCCCTTTGTGAGAGACTTTACATAAAGCACTCCTTTGTGGTTTTTTACGAGTGCCATGGAGCGGCATACAGTATATGCACATTAACCAGCTGATATGTAAAGTAGACTTTCTTACACTTATTTAAAGTCACTTGCTTTCCTGCTCACTGGAGTACATCTAGAAACAAACAACTGCTCACAAACTATGCACTTTCAACTTTCCGCCCCCATATGCTGAGCATCTTGTTATGAGTGGAACAACTTTACAAAACAATATTTATAAAAAGAGTTGTCTGGCTTGAGATAATCATCAGCCTGCTGGAGTAACAATCTCAAAGAATCAGTAACCTAAAAAAAAAAAGGCAAGATCGATCCTTTCACAGCAGCCTGGTAGTGGCTGCAGAGAAGAGAGCCAAGGCATTTCAGCACCACAGACAGTGCCTGTTGCTTCAACAGCATGGCTGTGCTACACAGTGCTCCGGCCCCATTTGCTCTAGCACCATGGACAGTGCTACACAGTGCTCCAGCACCATGGACAGTGCTACACAGTGCTCTAGCACCATGGACAGTGCTAAACAGTGCTCTAGCACCATGGACAGTGCTACACAGTGCTCTAGCACCATGGACAGTGCTACACAGTGCTCTAGCACCATGGACAGCACCGCTGGACTGTGCTGTCCACTGAGGTAGTGATATGAAGCAATAGTGATATGAAGCAATTTGGCCAAGATGTCAGTGTGTCGTGTGTGTGTGTTCTTTCGTTCCCTTACCTGCATGTAGAACACCCATGTGGAACCAGGAGAATGATGGACCGGAGGCGGGCCAAAGATGGAAGAGGAGAGAAAGGAGAGAAGGGAAGAACAAACGTTAGTCCTGTGATCGCAGCCGTGTTGATTCTGTCGACTAAAACTGTGTGTGTGTGTGTGTGTGTGTGTGTGTGTGTGTGTGTGTGTGTGTTATTACAGCCTGTTCACATTCCATTAAAAAGGGCCACTTCACACCTCTTTGCATCCAAAGAATATTTTAGTGTTTAGGGTTTCTGATGTGTATAATGTAGGTTTTTGTTTAATATACTGTATTTTAGTTATGAGTGGATGTTCACAAGATCATGAACAAAGTCACGCCTCCAATGTACTTCCACTCCCTGTGAGAGTGGAGAGAGGCTGCATGGAGCTGTGACTTTGTAGTCCACAAGATGAACTTCATGTCCTTATAAACATAAATCCATAACTAAAATACTAAAATATAACCTGTATATATATATATATATATATATATATATATATATATATATATATATATATATATAATATATATATTAAAAAAAACAAAACAAAACAAAAAAAAACTACACATTACAACAAGGCCCTTAATGCAACAAACACCACAACAACTGCAGGAATTGCCGACAGACTGCAAAGATCACAGCGAACAAACAACTGGGGTTAACCCTTTCTGTAATCGCGTTTTGGTGTTTAGCTGTTGAAAAATAGCAGATCAGCTCAATCACGCCACGATGGCGCAATATGGCTTGTAGTTCATGCTATCTTTTTTAAAAATTGTGAAAACATGGCAAATCTTTGAATACATTATTTCGGAAACAAACATTTTTAACTCAATCTTCCGGGGAAGACGACTGTTTTAGATGATCTGTGGCTAAATAATAGATAGGCGGCCCTATGAAATATGTTAAGCATCACTGACACAGAAAGAGATTTTTTCCAGAAGATAGAACCTATGCACCAGGGACTATTTATCACAAAATAGAATTTATTGCCATGAACTAGTAGTGTCAGAAACTGGAATCAAACTTCAGAAACTACAATCTATAGGGAAGTTGATCTACGTGAGGGACTAGAATTAGCACGATTAACTACAATCTTGCTTCGGAAACTAGATCTAGTGCTGTGACCAATAATCTAGCATCCGGAATCTGTGCTGTGAACTAGAATCTAGCATCGAAACTAGATCTAGTGCTGTGAAACAGACTAGATCAGAAACTTGAATCTAGCGCTGTGAACTAGATCTAGCATACTAGAATCTAGTGCTGTGAACTAGACCTAGCATCAGAAAACTAGAATCTAGCATTGTGAACTAGAATCTAAAAATAGGAATCTGATCAGGACCAATGGTTAAAAGAGGAGAGAGAGAGGAGGGGGGAGGGGGGTAGAGATGATCTTTTATCAACAGTGACTGTAGGCTGGATGTTTTGCGGTCAACAGACGATGCAGCAGGAAGTGGAGGAGTCAGAAAAAAGATGGATAATTACACTCTCATCCATCCAGGACCCTGCAGGGCAATTTGTGAAATGGAGAGGAACGGACAGACTGCACGTACACACACACACACACACACACACACACACACACACACACACCACACACACACACACACACACACACACACACACACACACACACACACACACACACACACACAGTATCACAGACACTGGAGCCTCCATAATCTGGTTAAGATGGATGAATGGAGCAGGCATGTGTGAAGAGAGTTTGCATGCTTAAGGGAGAGGGCAGAGCGCGGAGCAGAATTGTGCTGGCCAGGCAGAAGGTCTGGTGAATTATTGTCTTAATTAGGCCGATAGAGACCCGTCCCAACGGGGAGGGAAGATACATAACCCTGTGATCCCTCCTTCTCCCGCTACCCCCCCTCTATCCTCTAACCGCAATACAGCCCTTCTTTATGGCTGCTCCCAATACCATCTTACTTAAAGCCCTTAGTCATGCTCTCTCTTTGTCTGCGTGAGTCTCTCTCTGTCTTTCTCTCTGTTCGCTGACAGATCATGAGTGATGGGAGTACATTATGTATATAATGTATGACAATTTAGGCCCATCACAATGACTGCATAATCATCACTTATTTCATGTTATTATTTTCTTTTGTTTGTGGTGCGACTACTTTTCAAACAACCATAAATGTACGTATAACTCAGGGCCAGGGACTTTTTTGAGGGACCGGGTCTTCCTGTTACCATTACAAAATTGCACTTCTCACCAGCGGATTCGATTATCAGTTATCAGTGGATAAGATCACAGTTATCAAGTTGTCATCAGCAGGACTTTTTCGTCTCAGAATGGCCATGCTCTGCAGACTCATCCACTCACCCATTGTTCCGAGACGCAAAACTCTAGCCTCCTTCGACCATTATCAGTGGATAAGATCACAGTTGTGATTCAACCCAGGGGTTGACACTAAGGTCTCCGAGGCACTACTTGCCCTCAGGTCATGGTCACTTGCCCCCAAAAATATATTGCAAATTTTATATTTAAGTTTACTTCCTACTTGGGTGCTTTAAACCAGGGGTTTTCAACAGGTGGTCCGGGGCCCACCAGTGGTCCCTGAGAGGGTTAAAGGTGGTCCCCAGCTAAGTTGGTTAACCAGATGTAACTCTTGAGAACGTAAAAATGAAACCAAATGGACCCTTGCGGGTCCATTTGGTTTCATTTTACACTCTCAAGAGTTAAAATTCATCATCTTAATTAGCATAGTGGTCACAGACCCAGTGGTCCTGACCCCAGCAATAGTTTGGAACCAAATGGACTGGTGAGAGAGATAGGTAGAGATAGCTAGAAAGCAGGGAAAGACACAGAGGCAGAGTGCAATGACTGCTTCAAGACAAATTTATCTTGTGTTGTGTTATAGTGCACTAAGTTGCACACTTAGCCCGATCGGGCAACCAGGTAGCAGTCTTCACTTGCCCCACCATTTTTTGTGTTAGTGTCAAGCCCTGCAACCATTATCGCAGTTGTCATCTTATCAGTGCAATCGTGTCAGTCGGCTCCCAGACAACATGCCTCCTCGATAAGATCGGGCTAATTGGGAATTATCGCTTGATAGCGGTATTCATGTTTCATTACTTTCTTGTTTGCCATGATTTTAACACTGTAAGCACTCTTATTTGTTATTAGTTATTATAACCTGTAAAACAAGAACCCCCTCAGCGACCACTGACTTCCACACACCGCAAAATAAAATGACTCCCATGAGCGCCATGTTGAGACTGTTTAAACTCAGGCCAATACCATGCAACAGGAACAAACTAACCAGGGGCGGATCTAAGCATGGGTATGGGGTGGCAGTGCCCCCCTAAATACCCAGTCTTGCCCCCCAAACACGATGCCATGCAAAACAACCCAAGATATTTCAAATTAAAGTGCTTATATTTAAAATGATGTGAAACACTACTACTGCTACTAACTAACTACAGCTGTGTCACCACTAAACCAACAGCATTTCATCATTGAAAACAGAAAAGAGTCAGACCTTTGGCTTTATGCATGCTGCGTGTCTGTTGCGACTTCAACAACAACTGATGTTATTATTGATGCTTTACTTGACTAATAAAAGTCCTGTAACCGAAAATGGTATGGGTGCGGCTTCATCGCCCGTGTCGCATCGCGCCACGGGCGATGAAGCCGCCCCCATACCATTTTCTCTTGCCCCTGTTCTCTTGCCCCCACATGTTCTCTTGCCCCCCCAAATGGGACATGTTACATCCTCCCCTGTAACTAACAAGTACACACACCTGTATATAAACGCTGCTGTGCAAATGTGAGTTTATTTCCTGGTGTGTGTGTGTGTGTGTGTGTGTGTGTGTGTGTGTGTGTGTGTGTGTGTGTGTGTGTGTGTGTGTGTGTGTGTGTGTGTGTGTGTGTGTCTCTGTCTCTCTGTCTGTCTGTCTGTCTGTCTGTCTGTCTGTCTGTCTGTCTGGTCTGCCTGTCTGTGTGTGCGTGTGCGTGCGTGTGTGTGTGTGTGTGCGTGCGCGTATCCGCCCAGTCAGCACAGACTCTCCTCTATCTTGTGTTTACATACAGTACTGTAATTTCCCTCAGCAGTCGTTAGTGAACATAGCGAACCAAACTACTGCGTCTTCCATGTTCTTCTCATTGCTCTGCGACGCGTTTCCTAATGTTAGACCAGAGTTCACACACACACACACACACACACACACCAACACGCACACACAACACACGCACACACACACAACACACACACACACACACACAGTGCCTGGTGTAGAGCATGTGTTTATTATTAAAAACCTTTATGAAAGCACAAACAATAACAGATTGTTAGCACGAGATGCAGACAAAACACACCCGCAGGGCCCTCTTATGAAAAATATATTAAAAAAGAAAAAGAAACCCAATCATAAAGTAAATACAATAAATGAACACCGCTGCGCTGCTCTCTCGGCGGCCCGCAAACATACAGACAAAGGTCGGGGTGAATCGAAGTGAACCAGGCCCAATTGGCTGTTCCGGCTCCAACGATTGTTTAACCTTTCGAGCGGGCGAGCCAACAATGGGGCTGGTAAACACCGCTATGCAACTAGCAATTAGATTTTCCTCCACTATCGGCTGAAATTGCTTCGATAACAACGGCGCGCCGTTGTTATATTTGCGGGTCGTTCGCGTGCGTATGTGCGCGCGCACACACGACGACCTCAGAATGTACTGAACGCAAGTGCTATTTCGTAGTCGAGCAGCAGAGCTCTTTACGACTACAAATGTAAACTTTTAATGCGATTCTTTCCTCCACAGTGTAAAACAACACCGGTTTGACTTGACACGTCAAACCCCACGTTTTTATTCAAAAAGTTAAGTTAAGTTCTATATCGATTTTTGTTGCTTCGCTTTGTTTAACTTTTTCTGACATTACGTTTTTATACTGCGATTTTGGAACCAGTTTTTTCTTTTTTTTTTCATTTTCAGTCAAACAAGGCTCCGTTATTTAACATCGCTCGTCTGTTAGCTAAAGAGACAGAGATGGAAGGCCGGGACCCATGTTACTGTGTAAACACTCCATGTCAACCACTGCTGTCAAAACATATAACTATTTATTTAATATCTACAGCGTCAGAAACAACTACAGTCAGTCAGTCAGTCAGTATGCTGCTTCTGCTGAAGCATCCTCACACAGACCCTTGACACGTTGACACTGAATATAATGAACTGAGAATTATTTGCTATTCTTTCCCGTCCACGCACACTGAATAAATTGCCAGTATTATTATGCCATTGTGAAGGTGGAGAGACAGGCAGGCAGACAGAGTAGTGTCTGTCTACCCAGGGTGTATTGGTGCTGAGGATATGCGGCCACTACTAGCCAAGAGTCCAATGGCAAGAGGAGGCGGACTTGCTTTGCTTCCTGACTCCTAGATCAGTGGTTTTCAACCAGTGGTCTGGGGACCACCAATGGTCCTTGAGAGGGTTCCAGGTGGTCCCCAGGCTAAATTATGGAAAGTTGGTTAACCAGATGTAACTGTTTGAGAGCTTAATTCTCTTGGCGCCGCCACGCGGGGCTCGTGGACATCCCGTTAGAACCCCTCCGCCGGTCACGCGGACGGCTCGTATCACGAAGAGATGTAGATTTCATTCTTTAATCCAACTATTAGTCCGTGCGCATCGTCTGATGATCATCCCGTTGCTGACTTTCATTTGGGACAGAATTGGGACAACTTTTTTTTTCCCCCGTCCCATTGACGTCCATTCAACCCAATGCATTCAAACGGCTCTCCTCCGGTTTGCCCCCTCAATGTCGCTGGCGCATGGGTTAAAGCAGCCAGGCTACACAGCACTTCCTGACTTGTGAGCCGATGTTTTGGGGCAGATCGCCAGAATGATCGATTAGGCAAGACAACAGACACAGCATAACAGAAACAGCACATCCTGTTTAGGAGATCTGAGCTTCAAAATAAGGCTTTTTTACCGATCGAACTGGTTTGAGCCGCGGCAGTGGAAAGAAAACAAAGAAAATCCGATCGCGCTCAATGAGATTAAACATGAAACCAAATGGACACTTGCGGTCCATTTGGTTTCATGTTCACACTCTCAAGAGTCAAAATATTCATCATCTGAATTAGCCCAAGTCTACACAAGTAGAGAATGTAGAAGATTAATTGCCATTTTGATCTGTATGTTTGACTGTTTTGTGTCTGAAATCCAGCCTGAAATTGTGGACAAAGGCAAAAGAAATGTTTAGTTTTGGGGCTAAAATGTCCTCAAATGGTGGTCTGCAGCTCAAATTCTGAATAAATATCGGGCCCTGGTGCAATATTGGGAGACCGGAAGAATGTTGGAGTCATTTCCAATGGTAGAATGAACTTATGATCCATTCCTTAACTCCATGGACACTGAGCTAAATACTTGATCCGATCATCACAAGACATGTAGTATTTACAACACATTCACACTAAAAATGGCTTCTATTATTCTTCGAATTGAGTGGTAAACTCCATCTTTCACCAAACCAGCCCTAGCCCCGCTCTCTCTCTCTCTGACCTTGTCCGTAATCGGAACGGTACCCACACACACACACACGCCCACACACAAACAAACACACACACAGAGGGCATCTCTTCTCACTCTCTCTCTTCTCTCTCTTCTCTCTCTCTCTCTCTCTCTCTCTCGCTCTCTCTCTCTCTCTCTCTCTCGCTCTCTCCCTCTCTCTCTCTCTCTCTCTCTCTCCCTCTCTCTCTCTCTCTCCTCTCTCTCGCTCTCTCTCTCTCTCTCA
>CM076986.1:39136288-39162542 GCA_039105355.1 Benthosema pterotum | reverse complement strand
TGGACTGAGTGCAAATGTTGCGATAAATGGATTTCCCCCCTCCTGCTCTCCCTCTCCCTCTCTGTCTGTCTGTCTGTCTATCTGTCCCTTTTCTTTTTCTGTTTGTCTCACATTGCTGTCGCTCTCCCCTTTGTCTCTCTTTCTCTATCTCCATCTCCCGGGAAATCACAAATGAGAAATGTGCTTTCTTGTTTTCACTTCGCCGCTAAGTCAGCCGGTCTCTGCTCTCTGCCGTCTCTCACTCCATCTCCCTCCTCCTCTCTCCCTCTCCATCTCTCTCTCTGCCCCCCCCCCCCCCCCCCCCCCCCCCCCCCTCTCTCTCTGACCCATCCACAACCTTTCCTCCAGCACAGTGATAGTCTGCTGGCCTTACAAGCAGATCTCTCTCTCCTCTCTTCACTCCCATTTCATTCATCATCACATCTCTTCATGCAGCATCACCTCCCTGGTGGCCTCACCTCAGCTGTCCTCACAGGGTCTCCTCCACCGCTTATTAGAACCATGGATGAATTGTTATTCAAATCCTTTTGGGGACTTGTTTGTTTCCTATAATATACTGTATATATATTTTTTATTAAACCAGTGTGGTTTTCTACCACATTTGGGAACCCAAAATGTATAATTTGCAAACACAGTGAGCAACTTGCATTGCTAAATTGTGGTAACCATGTATTCGTATTCTCGAAACTTTGTTGTCTTGAGTTCCGTCTCAAGGCAATTTTTCGTTGTCTTGGCCTTGTTTTTGTCTTGCCCTGAATTGTTTTGGTCTTGCCTCTCTGCACTTCATTTGTCTTGTGATCTTGTCTTGGCCTCACCCTCAATTTGTCTTGGTCTTGTCACGATCTCGGAGCAAATGTCTCAGGTCTCTTTTGCCATCAAGACCACTCGAAAGGAAATGTTCTATATCCACTGCAGAGTCCATTCATAAAGACAGCGCTGGATGACAATTAAGTCTCTGTAATGTGCTATGTTGTACTATTACTACAGAACAATCAAAAATTGTCTTTTTGGCCTCGACCTCTCTAGGTCTTGGCGTCTGCCTCGGTCTCGACCCCTCTAGGTCTTGGTCTTGTTTTCGACCCCTCTAGGTGCTAGTCTTGTCTTGGATCTGATCTCGACCAAGTATGTGATTGTCTCTGTCTTGTTTTTGTCTCTACCCTCCTAGGCCTTGGTTTTGTCTTGGTCTCAAATTAGTTGGTCTTGACTACAACACTACCGTTTGTATATATATTGATATTAATGAATAGTGGTTGTTACTGAAACCACATGTTCTAGACACCTCAGCCACCACACAACGACCACATCCATCCGCTCTGCTGCTATTTTGATCAGTCGGCGCGAACCGAAGAAAGAAAGGGCTTTCAGTCTGAAGGATGAAAAATCCAGGCTGTCGAGCGTCAGGCTACCTTGTCCTCCCAGCAGATAGAACTCAAATGGAGCATTATTGATCAGCTTAATTGGAGGCGTCAGAATGCAATTCCGCCTGTCTCCCCCCTGCTTCACGGCGGCGTGGAGCCGCGTCCACCGCATTTACATGCTTGGATAGAGATGAGATGAGAGAGAGAGGGAGAGAGAGATAGAGGAAGAGAGAATGGAATGAGAGAGAGAGAGGTAATGGAATGCTTGGACGCTCTAATGATGAGCCTGTCAAAAACAAACACATGTCATCACTGCTCATTCCTAGTCTCTTGTGTATCATCCCTGAATCTGATTTGCCATCACCATTTTAGCAGTTTGTTTGAAGTCCGCCCACAATAGAGCTGAGCAGTCCCGTCCCTCTCTTGACGTCGCCCTTGTTCCAGGAATAAATTCCCCATTCCTTTTTTCCCATGGACCTTTCAAAAATGATCTGTCATGACAACACACACACAATATTATCAAATACAATATCTGATTAGAAAGAAGAAAAAAATGGCATGATACAACACCTTTTGTTTCGTTATTATTTGATTGTCCCAAAACATTGTGTGTGTCGTCATGATTCGTTGAGACCCAAGCTAGGTTTGTCCACGGCGTAATGATCTTTGTATAGATCTTTTTTTTAAAGTCTATGAGGAAAATTAATGGGGAAGGATGATATCACAAGGGAAGGGTTTGGGACTGCTCAGCGCTATTGAGAGGGGTCAGACTCTCAATTGTGGGTCTGGGGGGGCAATATGCATTCCATATGCAGTTTGGGGCTCTCCCCAGTTTGGCAGATGTAGAATAGTGCCACAGGATCACAGGCAATTGGCACTGTGTGAAAAAAGGAGTTACAAAATTGTGCAACCATGCGTGTTTGTGTGAGACCACGGCCAACCCCTCCAACTAACAAATGACTAACAAAGACAAGGGTTCTGTATTAATATTCCTCCGGTTGTCTCTTCCGGATGATGAGCAGAGGTGAAGGTTCTCTTTGTCTCGCTGCTCGGCTCATTCTGTAGCCCACGGTTTGGTTCCTCTGTTTTACATAAAATAAATTACTTTTCGGACCAGCTGGGGGAAAACGCAGTGAGACACATGCAAAGTTAAGTGTGTAGGAAATGTCCTCTACTTCCTTCAATAGCCTGTTACCTGGTACGACCCTTGAATGGGTCATACCAGAACCCTTCCAGGGCTTGACACTAACACTTGCCTGCTTGCCCGGGGCAAGTAAAAAAAAAATGTTGGAGCAAGTGAAGACTGCTACCTGGTTGCCCGATCGGGCAAGTGTGCAACTTCGTGCACTATAACACAACACAAGATAAATTTGTCTTGAAGGCAGTCATTGCGACCTGGGCTAATTAAGATGATGAATTTTAACTCTTGAGAGTGTAAAAAATAAAACCAAATGGACCCGCAAGGGTCCATTTGGTTTCATTCTTACGTTCTCAAGAGTTACATCTGGTTAACCAACTTAGCTGGGGACCACCTGGAACCCTCTTAGGAACCACCTGTTGAAAACCCCTGGTTTAAAGCACCCAAGCAGGAAGTAAACTTAAATGCAAAATTTGCAATATATTTTTGGGGGGCAAGTGACCATGATCTGAGGGCAAGTAGAACCTGACTTGCACTTGCCCGATGGGCAAGTGCCTTGGAGACCTTAGTGCAGGGGTGTCAAACTCATTTTGGGGTGGGGGCCGCATTGGACTTAATGTGACTTCATGGGGGCCGGAGCACCGCGGTGCCAGTCACGCCGCGGTGCCAGACACAGACTGCAAGCATGCACACGCATGTTTACGTACACAGCCGTAACTTCTACGCTACAGTATATCACACAATCAAGTTTATTATTAAGAGTAGCTATTAATAGTTATTAATGACTTTCATTATTGGTTTTATACTTGTAGCCTAGATTAAGACATTTGCTATGGGAGATGCTATTTTTATTTACAGTGCGCCAATAAACCAGTCAAAAATACAAAAAATTAAAAATTCAAATAGTGTCTTAGCTGAAATTTGGAAATGGCTACACAACCCATGGAATTATGCAGACCTGCTTTTTATTGAGGTGATGGATCATCGAACATTAAAAAATAATGATGAATAACAATAACTAATGCTTCTAAAATACAGTATTTTTTTAAACTCTGAATTGTATTATTATTATTACCCGTATTTGTATTTAAATAGCCAAGCTGTTATCTGAATGATCCCTCAGTTATAGATCCTTATACTGGTGAAGCAACCTGACTCCGCCAGATGGGGCAGCAGAGAGAGGAGGAGGGAATACTCCTCTCTCTGCTGCCCCATCTGGCGGAGTCAGGTTACTGCTGAGGTATAGTTCTCACTTTGCAGCACCAATACACCCCCCCCCCCCCCCACTCTCTGCGAGTCAACATTCCAACCAATTAAGCACTCCCAGCTGTGAAGCTACGGACTAGTGCTCAGAGAAGAGAACTCAGAAGCATTTCTTTAAACGACCATAACTTTTGATAGGAACGTGCTAGAGACTTACTTTTTTTTTATAGACTCAGACATTTTTGCTCTACAAGCCTGGGGCCGGGGATCCGGCCCGCGGGCCGTATGTTTGACACCAGTGCCTTAGTGTCAACCCCTGCCTTCATTGGGTTCTCATTGGGTTCCAGGGGATCCCCACAGGGGTCCTTGTAGTGCAGTGGTTTTCAACCAGTGGTCTGGGGACCACCAGTGGTCCTTGAGAGGGTTCCAGGTGGTCCTCAGGCTAAATGATGGAAAGTTGGTTAACCAGATGTAACTCTTTGAGCGCGTAAACATGAAACCAAATGGAGCCTTGCGGGTCCATTGGGTCTATTCATCAGAATTAGCCCAAGTCTACACAACTAGAGAATGTTGGTGTGTTTTGTTTCCCAAACCCAGCCTAGAATTGTGGGCAAAAGCAAATGGTTTTGGGGTCTGTGGGGCTAAAATGTCATCAAATGATGGTCTGTGCCTCAAATGCTGAATAAACAGTGGGCCCTGCGATCAAAATGATCCCAGGGCTTGCAAATATACAAGCTCATATGGGTGCTTTTTATGTGTTATTATTTTCTGTTACTTAATTAATTAAATAAATAACTAAAAAACTAAATGTTTCTGCTATAGACTGACCGATGTATCGGTGATATCCATACCGATGTACCAGCCGATACTGTATATCCTATACTGTATATCGGCGATATATGCCTGGAACTGAAAAAAAGATCAGTAACGGCATTGCCCCAAAAAATATGGCATCATTTGGGCTCTAGTTTTTGCCTTGTACATTAATTTACTGTATGGTGAATTGTCTATGCAATCAACGATGTAAATATCATTTCTCTCGTTTCTTCTCAATACAGATTAATGGATACAAAAAAAATATTATGTTTATATTTCAGTTATCTGAACTATTGCAGAGTTCAGAACGAGGTACAGGTGCTAGGCATGCAGCGTTGCCATGTCTGCTCCCAAGAATGTGGCAACGCTGTCGCTCAGCACCATCCTCTCAGACATGGGCCTGTAATCCTGCATAATTAAGAGAGCACCTTTTGGTTAATAAAATTGCAGATCTACAACCTCCCAACCTTGACACACACACACACTCCCTGCTCGCCTCCCTGCTCTCGGACACGCGGTGCAGAGAACCAGGTGTGTCCTAAAGCCACCCCCTCCCTCCGCTCCCAATAACCCTTTGTGTACTGAACGCGTTTTGGTGTTCTAAGCATTATGTTTTATCTATTGAAAAATAGCAGATCTACAAGCTCATAGCGCGCCACCGAGTGGCGCGCTATGAGCTTTTATCTCTGCTATTTTTGAAAAATCGTGAAAACGTGGTGCAAATCTTTGAACATATGTTACTTCCGAAGCAAACGTTTTTAACTCAAATCTTTGCTTCTATGTTTTCAGATGGAGGGTCCGCAGCCAAATATAGATAATTCTGTTGGTCCTCGGCATGAAATATGTTGAGCATCACTGACACAGGAACATAGATTTTTCAGAGAAACTAGAATCTATGGGTCAGAAACTACAATCAGGTGTCGAATAGAATATATATTCTTAGATTTGCGCGTCATTTTCACAATATATATATTTTTAAAATATCAGACCTACAAGCTCATATCGCGCCACTCGGTGGCGCGATATGAGCTTGTAGAGCTGATATATTTTTAAATAGCTAAAGTGTAACATAATGCGCTGAACACCAAAACGCGTTCAGTAAATAAACGGCTAAGCGGCCAGACTCAATCTGAGGCTAATCCGTGTGAATGTGTGCATGGAGTGGTCCCTCCCGTAGCGTCTGTCTGCATGCATGAGAACACACAGGGGATGGCAGGGGGGGCCTGGCTGGCTGGCTGGCGCCGTCTCAAACGCTACGGCTGCTGATTAGGCTTCTCTACGCTCGGCTCGGCTCTGACGAGGGGCTTAACGACCCGACCTGGCAACGGCACTAACACCCCCGCTCTGAGCACCCTCTCTCTGTCTCTCTCTCTCTCTCTCTCTGTCTCTCTCTCTCTCTCTGTCTCTGTCTCTGTCTCTGTCTCTCTCTCTCTCTGTCTCTCTCTCTCTCTGTCTCTCTCTCTCTCTCTCTCTCTCTGTCTCTCTCTCTCTGCCTGTCTGTCTCTCTCTGTCTCTCTCTCTCTCTCTGTCTCTGTCTCTCTCTCTTTCTGTACGTCTCTCTCTCTGCAGCTCTCTCTCTCTTTCTCTGTCTCTCTCTCTCGCTATTTGTCTCTCTCTTTGTCTCTCTCTCTCTTTCTCCCTGTCTCTCTCTCTGTAGCCACGTTTCCATAAGCCCTATTTTTGCGCAAAAACGGCTCTTGCGAAGAGAATGTTGAATGGAAACACTTCAAAATGCGAATAAGTTTCCATTTTGCGCAAAAATACTTTCTCGCTGAAAGGTGCCGTATTTTGGAGCGTATCGGAAGAGCCTAATGCGCAAATGAGGTATGGAAACGGCTTGCGAAAAGACTTTCTATTGGAAAGCACTGGACACGCATTATAGCGCATTTGAAGAGTTGTGTGGCCTGCCGATGAGTGCATTGTTATTTGTTAATTTAAGTTATATTTCTACAAAAAACGCTCAGAACGGACGAGGGACGCATGGCCAATAACGTTCAGACTCCCATCGCGTTTGTACATGAAAGACGCAGGGCAGCTACAGGGTCCTATATTTACAGTAGGCCTATCTGAATCTGATCTGTATCATCATGCATGATAGCTAAGACACGCAAGTGATATCAGACATAAACAGCTGTTTTACATGACCGGGCTCTGCCCTTATAGATATTATTCCGTTAATAAAGTTCAAACCTTTTTTCCTCGCACGTGTCGCGCTGCAGATGACACGGTGTAGTCTACAATATCGCATTTCATCAGTTAATGGAAACAGCGGACAATTCGCTCTTCTTTTTTCGACTTAAGTTCATACTCTTCCTATTTTCGCAAAGGTTTTATGGAAACGTGGCTACTGTCTCTCTCTCTCTCTCTCTCTGTCTCTCTCTCTGTCTCTCTCTCTCTCTCTCTCTCTCTCTCTTTCTCTGCCAGGGCACGCCGATGCTCCACCCAAGGGGAACTCCACCCATTTTCAACATTTTAATATGTCATTAATATACCTTAGAGATGTTGGGTGGACATGATAAAAAAAAGTTCCCCCATTCTGCGTTGCCAAGAAATGGAGGTCTGAAGAAAACCACTAACATGGTGAAACATCTTGATGACATCATCAAGGTGTATTTTCACCATGTTAATGGATTTCTTTAGACGCTGAGAGTGTGCAAAAGGAACATTTCTACGGTCTCAGAAAAAAATGTTGAAAATGGGTGGAATTCCCCTTTTAAAGCAGTGGTTTTCAACTATTTTGATACCAGGGCCCACTATTTATTCAGAATTGTAATCAGAGCAGCCTTATATTCGGGACAATGCGGTAATAATGTCCAAAATACGGGGGTGCACATGCATGCATGTACACCTGCAGTACGTTATGATTATAATGTGATAATCAGCAGGTTAATTTCTTGTTGATTTCACGTAGTAATGATGAGTAATGATGAGTAATGATGAGTAATGATGAGTAATGATGAGTAGTAGTAATGATGAATTTGGAAGGTATATGTCAACACATCCTCCTCTGTCTGTGGTGAAGTGACAGTTCTGGACGTTGGTGGGATTTAAAACCATAATGACAAATATTTTATAAGTATACATATTAGACAGAGCCAAATAACAGGATGTTTTCTGTGCCTGGCTTTTTCTTTTGGGATTAAAACGAGGAATTAAAACCTTGAATAGAGATGGCACCACAGAGCAATTAGGCTTAATTATACTGGCTCTTATTAAAGAAGTTTTGTATTTTTTTCTGAGATCAATTGCATCCAAAAAAGAAGTCATAGCCTGCAAATCCCATGTAGCAGTGGTTTTCAACCTTTTTCCTACCAGGGCCCACTATTTATTCAGAATTTGAGCCACAGACCACCATGTGAGGACATTTTAGACCCACAGACCCCAAAACTAAAGATTTATTTTGCTTTTCTCCACAATTCCAGGCTGGATTTGGTAAAAGTAAAAAAAAAAAAAAAAAAAAAAAAAAAGTCAAACATACAGATTATTAATCTTCTACATTCTCTAGTTGTGCTAATTCAGATGATAAATAAACCTTGCATGGTTTCCTCCGCCATATATAGTTGAATGTATAACGCACAATCTCAGCAAAGCACTTTGGATTTAAGCGCTATATAAATGCACCGTTTACCATTCATTAGACACAATTACTATTCCACTTCACTGTACACTTCGTACACAGGCATTACTCTTCTTGAATGTGTGTTTTTTCACTGAATTCCACGGGTGCCTTTTCTGGAGTGCATTTAATGAATGTATTATGAGTTTGCGACGGAGCTCATAAGATTTATGTTTGCCCTCTATTCTACTTTTGTTCCAACTTGTCGCCTTGTTTTCTACGGCTGCTTGGATCTTAGCTATGCTGCCAATTAGCATACCTTACTGCTTAGAGCTGCAATATCATTGCTTCATGAGAACTCCTGCAGTATGATTTTTTTTTTTTTTTTTTTCCAATTTACTGAAGTACTGTGGCTACAGTACTTCATCAGAGCCCTTGATGTGACCCCCTTCCCTTTGTGAAACATATTTATGCTTTCTTCCTGGAGGAAAAAACCTTCAAAGACAAACGTGGCAATGGAAAAACAGTGATATGGTGACATCAAATTATCAGCCCCTCCCCAAACTCCTCCCCCTTTAGTTGTGGGTGTGGCTTCAGTTCAGGTGGTGGCCACTGGCCAGCAAGTCACCAGACTTAATCAGGGCTTGACACTAACACTTGCCCGCTTGCCCGGAGCAAGTAAAAAAAATGGTCGGGCAAGTGAAGACTGCTACCTGGTTGCCCGATCGGGCAAGTGTGCAACTTAGTGCACTTATACACAACTCAAGATAAATTTGTCTTGAAGGCAGTCATTGCACTCTGCCTCTGTGTCTTTCCCTGCTTTCTAGCTATCCACAATTCCAGGCTGGATTTGGGAAACAAAACAGGCAAATTAACATACACATCAAAATGACCTAATCTTCTACATTCTCTAGTTGTGTAGACCTGGGCTAATTAAGATGATGAATTTTAACTCTTGAGAGTGTAAAAATGAAACCAAATGGACCCGCAAGGGTCCATTTGGTTTCATTTTTACGTTTACAAAATTTACAATATATTTTTGGGGGGCAAGTGACCATGAGCTGAGGGCAAGTAGAACCTGACTTGCACTTGCCCGATGGGCAAGTGCCTCCGAGACCTTAGTGTCAACCCCTGCTTAATGAACAGCTTCTTTTAACAGTACAGTACCTCCATCTTTAAGAGCTGCACAAGACTCAGGGAGTGTTGTATGCTTGCACATCATCTATATGTTTTGGTGTAGAGGGAAAAAAAGAGCAGAACAAGTGCAAACTGAAATGTCCGGTTTACTGAATATTAATTGGTTTGAGTTGGTTAAATGTACTGTATCCAACGTGATCGTGCTGTCAAACATGTACATGAGGCTTATGAAACTAAATTTAACTTTCAACACAATGTACAATATACAGTAGGGAGGGCACTGCTACATCTCTCTCCCTCCCTCTCTCTTTCAGCTAAGGAGACCTTCGCCTGAGAAATGTTGCAGACCTTTTTGGGAGCCAAATATTGTAGATGACACTACAGTTTTCTAAGACTAACAGCTTCAGAGTTTCACACTGAGCTACACACACACCGCAGCAGGAGGGCGTAGGAAATGTGCTCCGCTTCTGCCTGGTGTAAATTAGACCTCCACGTTTGCTCCCTAGCCTTCTCCTCATCTTTGCCTTGGTTTCTTCAGCCGGCCAGGCCGGCTGGAGGTCTCTCCACCTCACTCCAGTGTTTGCAAACTGCCAAAATCCAAAATGCACTAGTGGCACTTTAGTGAAGCAGATTAACTCATTTTTTTCATACGATACTTCACTTTGGTATAGAAGCGTGAAAATTGGCACAGATACTCTCCAAGGTCTACTCTTTAGGAAAAAGGCGCGTGCCACTCAAAATTCCAATATGGCGGCCCCAAAATCCAAAATGTCCGCCCAAAAATGCGGTTTTTTTCCTTCATAACTTGAAATGCATTGATTTTACACCCCATAAATGTATTGAACGTTAATATAAAGTTGGCCATTACGGACGGTTTGGCACCAGGAACGTGTCTGTGTCACTTACGGTTCTTGAGATACAGCATATAGGTACTTTCACAGATTGAGGAGAGCAAGACATTTGTAACATTGATTCTTAAGTGAATCAAATGGTGATACAGGCATGAGAATTGGTACACACACTCTTCAAACCCCACTATTTCTAAAAGTACTGCGTGCCCTGCAAAATTCCAAGATGGCAGCCCCCAAAATCCAAGATGTCCGTCCAAAAATGTGGGTTTTTTCCTTCATAAGTCGAAATACAAAGCTTTTAAGCCCCATAAATGTATTGAGTGTTAATATAAAGTACATGTCTCTATGTGCTACGGTTCTTGAGTTACAACATATACGTAGTGATGAGGCACCATAAGTGTAACATTTTGGCACGTTTCACTCTTTAACTCAAAGATCCCTTTATCACCATATCTTCTATTTTCAGGAAATGGACCTACATGTATCTGCTATCATAAACCACTTCAAGTTTTTCAATTGATGAAACGGGTCGGGAGTTATTAAGCCAATCACGAAGGCTGTTTCAGTGCTAAATTTGCTGTGTACATTCTGCGAATATAAGCCACCCAGAAATGTCTGTCTGTGCATCTGTCCTTCACAATAAGTGTATATGTGAAGTGGACGCACCAAGTGCACCATGTGTCATACTATAATTGTATAATGTGCTAAAATGCGTAATAGTGTAATATATGCAATAGTGTAATAGAGCTAATAGTGTAATATATGCAGTATATAGCGGTATACTGTAATAGGGTAATGTATGTAATAAGTGTCACAGTGTAATAGTGTAATAGGTTAATATGTGTAATAGTGTCATAGTGTAATATGTGTAATAGTGTAATAGGGTAATATGTGTAATAGTGTCATGGTGTAACATGTGTAATAGGGTAATATGTTCAATAGTGTCATAGTGTAACATGTGTAATAGGGTAATAAGTGTAATAGTGTAATATTTTTGCATTAGGGTAATAGTGTACTAGGAAATATGTGTAATAGTGTCAAAGTGTAATAGGGTAATATGTGTAATAGCATCATAGTGTAATATGTGTAATAGGGTGTTATGTGTAATAGTGGCATAGTGTAACATGTGTAATAGCATAATAGGGTAATGTATGTAATAGTGGCATAGTGTAACATGTGTAATAGGTTTATATGTGTAATAGTGGCATAGTGTAACGCGTGTAATAGTGTAATAGGTTGATATGTGTAATAGTGGCATAGTGTAACATGTGTAATACTGGCATAGTGTAACATGTGTAATAGCATAATAGGGTAATGTGTGTAATAGTGTAACATGTGTAATAGCATAATAGGGTAATATGTGTAATAGTGTCATAGTGTAACATGTGTAATAGGGTAATAGTGTAATATATGCAATAGTGGTATAGTGTAATTGCCCTATTACACATGATACACATATTATACTATTACACTATACCGCTATTGCATATGTTACACTATTACACTATTACCCTAATGTACAAAGATTACGCTATTACACTATTAGTCCTATTACACTATTGCATATATTACAATTTTACCCTAATGCACATATATTACATATATTACCCTATTACACTATTACATGATTGCATGTGTTTCACTATTACACAATTGCATATATTACGCTATTACCCTAATGCACATATATTTCACTATTACACCATTACATATATTACCCTATTACACTATTACATATATTACGCTGTTACACAATTGCATATATTACACTATTACATGATTGCGTATATTGCACTACTACCCTAATGCACATATATTGCACTATTACACTATTATACATATTACCCTATTACACTATGACACTATTACACGTATTTCCTATTACACTATTAGCCTAATGCACAAATATCACACCATTACACTTATTACCCTATTACACATGTTACACTATGACACTATTACACATATTACCCTATTACCCTATTACACATGTTACACTATGACACTATTACACATATTGCCCTATTACACTATTACACATATTACCCTATTACAGTATTACACGTTACACTATGACACTATTACACATATTACCCTATTACACATGTTACACTATGACACTATTACACATATTACCCTATTACACTATTACACATATTACCCTATTACAGTATTACACGTTACACTACGACACTATTACACATATTACCCTATTATAGTATACCGCTATATACTGCATATGTTACACTATTAGCTCTATTACACTATTGCATATATTACACTATTACGCCTTTTAGCACATTATACCATTATACTATGACACATGCTACACTTTGTGCGTCCGCTTCACATATACACTTATTGTGAAGGACAGATGCACAGACAGACATTTCTGGGTGGCTTATATTCGCAAAATGTACGCAGCAATTTTAGCACTGAAACAGCCCTTCGCAATTGGCTTAATAACTTCCGACCCATTTCATCAATTGAAAAACTTGAAGTGGTTTATGATAGCAGATACATGTAGGTCCATTTCCTGAAAATAGAAGAAATGGTGTTAAAGGGATCTTTGAGTTAAAGAGTGAAACATGCCAAAATGTTACACTTATGGTGCCACATCACTACGTATATGTTGTAACTCAAGAACCGTAGCACATAGAGACATGTACTTGGTATCAAAATGTCCGTAATGCCTAACTTTATATTAACACTCAATACATTTATGGGGCTTAAAAGCTTTGTATTTCGAGTTATGAAGGAAAAACCACATTTTTGGACGGACATCTTGGAATTTTGCAGGGCACGCAGTACTTTTAGAAATAGTGGGGTTTGAAGAGTGTGTGTACCAATTTTCATGCCTGTATCACCATTTGATTCACTTAAGAATCAATGTTACAAATGTCTTGCTCTCCTCAATCTGTGAAAGTACCTATATGCTGTATCTCAAGAGCCGTAAGTGATACAGACACGTTCTTGGTGCCAAACCGTCCGTAATGGCCAACTTTGTATTAACGTTCAATACATTTATGGGGTGTAAAATCAATGCATTTCAAGTTATGAAGGAAAAACCACATTTTTGGGCGGACATTTTGGATTTTGGGGACGCCATATTGGAATTTTGAGTGGCACGCGCCTTTTTCCTAAAGAGTACACCTTGGAGAGTATCTGTGCCAATTTCCATGCTTCTATACCAAAGTGAAGTATCGTTTCACTAATCTGCTGTACTACTTCCAAAATGCGCTAGAGCAGTGGGTTTTCAGCCATTTTCATACCAGGGCCCAATGTTTATCCTGCATTTTAGCCACGTAGGACCACCATTTGATGTTGAGATTAGTCTCTCAGCCTAATTTAGGAGAAATAACTGACACAATGTTGATCAGAATAGCAATTCTTCTACATTTGAAAATGCGTAGATTCTTGGAATTATAGGCAATTTAGATGTATGAATATAATTTAACTCTTGAGATCGTAAAACGAAACCAAATGGACCCTTACGGGTCCATTTGGTTTCATTTTACGATCTCAAGAGTTACAGATCTATAAGGGTCCATTTGGTTACCAATGATCCTTTCTAGGAAGAAAGGAGGACTCTATCATAGGAGGAAAAAATGGTGAAAAACAAGTGTTTTATCTCTGGCGCCTGTCAACCAATTTCGCCCCAACTCACCAGTAAAAAAGCACCAGATTTTCCGCCAGGAGTTTTTCACAAATTTTGGCGCTAGGGGGGGTCTGGAAAAAAGCTAAATATAGCGACAAATGCGCCAAGTTGGCAACACTGCCTCGCTCTGATGTGTTTTTTTGAAACGTGAGTGAGCTCCTTGTTTCTAGAGCCGCTCCCTCCCCCACCAACCAGATCCCCTGCGGGGGTCTTTGATTTCGTCCTGCTCCCCCTGTTTTTCTCCAACAGTTCCGCCCGGCAGGCAGCAGCCTGCATGGCACATTTCTCTTTCCTTATCGCATTTTTGGCGGAAACACCTTTTGGTGTTCTAAGCTTTATTAGCACAATTAGCACGACCTAGCATTATTAGCTTTACTTAGCATTATTGGCATTACTAACAATACTTAGCATTAGCATTACTTAGGATTACTAGCATTGTTAACAATACTTATTATTAGCCTAGTTAGCATTATTAGCGTTAGGCTACTTAGCATTATTAGATTAGATTATATCTCTTTATTATCCACAAGGGAAAGTTGTTTTTCTCAGGTCAATCAATACATTCAAAACACAGACAATGTACAAATACTATAATAACACTACTATAAAAACATAGCATTAGCATTATTTACTGAGCAATATTAGCATTAATTAGCATTATTAGCATTACTTAGCATCATTGGCTATTGAAAGGGCTCGTAGGTCTGATATTTTTGAAAAATGGTGAAAATGTGGTGAAAATCGCTAATTTTTTCAGTTGAGACGTGTTATACATTTTTTCTCCCTTCCTTTCAGCGTGTCCTTGAATGTAGCGTTCCGTTTGAGGTGCTCAGTGATTTGTTCAACAGCAGCTCTGACCGCGGGCGCGCTGGGAGGACGGCGTGAGCGGTGGCGCTGTGTGCGCGCGTGTCGCAGTAATTGCTTGTACACACACACACACACACACACACACACACACACACACACACACACACACACACACACACACACACACACACACACACACACACACACGGCATAGATGTACGTATATGGCAGTGCAGGTTTTCAACCCTTTTCATACCAGGGCCCACTATTCATTCAGAATTTGAGCCCCACCATTTGATGACATTTTTACCCACTCAGGCCGAAAAACTAGTCATCTGTCATGTTTAAAATGGGTTAGGTTGCCTACAAAACTACAGCTAGTTGTAGGCCTAAAACTAGCTGATTTTTGTTTTTAATACATGTTTAGGCTCCTGTTAAAATAATATGCATATGACATAGCCCTATACTGCATAAGAGCCTATTGAGATAAGATCCAGGGATTTGGTCTGTACTTGGGTAAATGTGAACTTGAGTATTGGAATGGTCCTTCATGGTTGGAGACTGACGTACTGTAGCACAAGTTCACAAGGACGCAAGTATGGACAAGTATGAGTGTTGAAAAACAGCCATAGAGGTGCTGCATTGCTCCAAAAGGCAGCACAGGAGGAACTTTTTTTTGGCTATATATCGACCCAGTACACATGCGTGCACACAGGCGTGTGCGTGCACTATGCACGGTGGCCGCCACCGTACAGTTGAATGTCAGCAAAAGGCTGCAGATGCATTCCAAAGTGACAGAACCACACGCTTGGAAGATGTTTTGCCCCTTGTAGATCTGCTGCGGTTGCTCTTTCTCTCTACTTTGAATCCTGTAAAAGGAAAAAACAGTTTTGGACATGTTCTAGTTTTCCACCCCACAGAGACCAGATCATTAGAACTGGTCCCTCACTCTAGTGGTGATTCTTTCCCAAGTCGTTTTTAGATGTCCTTAGGTGGCTGTGTGGAGCGTATATACAACCCCAATTCCGTTGAAGTTGGGACGTTGTGTAAAATGTAAATAAAAACAGAATGCATTGATTTGCAAATCGTTTTCAACCTCTATCCAGTTGAATACACCACAAAGACAATATATTTAATGTTCAAACTGATAAACTTTATTGTTTTTTGAAATTATACAATCTTTTGTAAATTGATCCCTGCAACACGTACCAAAAAAGTTGGGACGGGGGCAACAAAAGACTGGGAAAGGTCATGAATGCACAAATAACGCCTGTTTGGAACATTCCACAGGTAAACAGGTTAATCTTAAACAGTTTAATATCGTGATTGGGTATAACAGGACCATCCCAGTCGTTCACAATCAAAGATGGGGCGAGGTTCACCACTTTGTGAACAATTCTGTGAGAAAATCATCCAACGGTTTAAAAACAATGTTTCTCAACATTCAATTGCAAGGAATTTGGTGATTTCATCATCTACAGTCCATAATATAATCAAAACGTTCAAAGAATCTGAAGAACTTGCTATACTAAAGCGACAAGGCTGAAAACCAACACAGAATACTTGTGACCTTTGATCCCTCAGGTGGCTCTGCATTAAAAACTGACGTCATTGTGTAAAGGATATTACTGTGAGGACTCAGGAACACTCAGAAAACCATTGTCAGTTTACATAATTTGTCGCTACACCTGTGAGTGCAAGTTAAAACTCTACCATGCAAAGCAAAGCCATACATCAGAAAGGTTGGTTTGAAAAACAACCAGAAATGCCTTCTCTGGGTCCACTATCATTAGAAATGTGGACTCATCAGACCACAGCACACTTTTCCACTTTGTGTCTAACCATTTCAAATGATATTGTACCCAGTGAAGGCATTTCTGGTTGTTTTTCTGGTTGTTTTTTCAAACCAACCTTTCTGATGTATGGCTTTGCTTTGCATGGTAGAGTTTTAACTTGCAATCGCAGGTGTAGCGACAAATTATGTAAACTGACAATGGTTTTCTGAGTGTTCCTGAGTCCTCACAGTAATATCCTTTACACAATGATGTCAGTTTTTAATGCAGAGCCACCTGAGGGATCAAAGGTCACAAGTGTTCGGTGTTGGTTTTCGGCCTTGTCGCTTTAGTATAGCAAGTTCTTCAGATTCTTTGAATGTTTTGATTATATTATGGTCTGTAGATGATGAAATCACCAAATTCCTTGCAATTGAATGTTGAGAAACATTGTTTTTAAACCGTTGGATGATTTTCTCACAGAATTGTTCACAAAGTGGTGAACCTCGCCCCATCTTTGATTGTGAACGACTGGGATGGTCCTGTTATACCCAATCACGATATTAAACTGTTTAAGATTAACCTGTTTACCTGTGGAATGTTCCAAACAGGCGTTATTTGTGCATTCATGACCTTTCCCAGTCTTTTGTTGACCCCGTCCCAACTTTTTTGGTACGTGTTGCAGGGATCAATTTACAAAAGATTGTATAATTTCAAAAAACAATAAAGTTTATCAGTTTGAACATTAAATATATTGTCTTTGTGGTGTATTCAACTGAATAAAGGTTGAAAACGATTTGCAAATCAATGCATTCTGTTTTATTTACATTTTACACAACGTCCCAACTTCAACGGAATTGGGGTTGTACTTACAGACCCGTCCAGATAGGACTGTTCTGTATCATAACAGGGTGCTGTCAGTGGAGGGGATCGCTGCTTTAGATGTGACCAGGCTCTTTAAACCACTTTGTTCTGGCACTAGGTTCTAGTTTCTGACATGGAGTTCTAATTTATCATACTAAAACCTAGCTTCTGACACAGGGTTCTAGTTTTTGACGCTACATTCTAGTTTCTGACACTACAGTCTAGTTTTTGATGCTACATTCTAGTTTTTGACGCTACATTTTAGTTTCTGATGGTAGATTCTAATTTTTGATGCTACATTCTAGTTTTTGACATTAGATTTTAATTTCTGACGGTAGATTCTAGTTTTCGGTGTGGGATTCTAGTTTCTGACACTAGATTCTAGTTATTGACACTACATTGACACGATTGACATTGACACTAAAATCTAGTTTCTGACACTGGGTTCTAATTTTTGACTCAACATTCTAGTTTTTGATGCAACATTCTAGTTTGTGATGCTACATTCTAGTTTTTGATGCAAACATTCTAGTTTTTGATGCAACATTCTAGTTTTTGATGCTACATTCTAGTTTTTGATGCAAACATTCTAGTTTTTGATGCAACATTCTAGTTTTTGATGCTACATTCTAGTTTTTGACTCTACATTCTAGTTTTTGACGCTACATTCTAGTTTTGACGCTACATTCTAGTTCTTGATGCTCAATTCTAGTTTTTGACTCTACATTTTAGTTTCTGACGGTACAGTCTAGTTTTTGATGCTAGATTCTAGTTTCTGGTGCTCGATTCTAGTTTCTGACGCTAAATTCTAGTTTCTGACACTAGACACTTCTGACACTTCTATTTTTTCCTGAAAAATCTATGTTTCTGTGTCAGTGATTCACAACATATTTCATGCCAAGGACCCCTAGACCCTCATGGCTGACACCCATCCTAAAACATGTTCTAGGCATCCCCCAGAAGTAAAGATTTGAGTTAAAAATGTTTGCTTTCTGAGATGATATGTTCAAAGCACATTTTCGCGAATTTTCAAAGAAAAAAAAAAAAATATATATATAGACCTACAAGCTCATATTGCGCCCATCGGTGGTGCGCTATGAGCTTGTAAATCTGATATTTTTTTCAATAGCTAAAGTATAGCATAATGCTTAGAACACCAAAACACGTTACAGTACATAATCTGTTAAGTTCCCTGCAGCTACAGCGGAGTACACAGAACAGTGCTATCTGAAAGTCCAAAGGCAAGACGGAGTAAACTTTTTTTTTCTTCTTTATCCTGAGTGTCTTTATCCAGATCACAATGTTCTGCAGTGTGTGTTCACCAGTGAGGGGAGGCTGGAGGTCGGGGGACGGGGAGTTTACACACAGACACAGTGGATAGAAAAGCAAGCGCTCCTCTGTACCTCCACAGAATGGAGGCAGAGCATACAGGCTTTCTGAGAGCTAAACAGTGCTACGATAACGGCAAGATGAATACAAAATAAATATTTATTAACTTTTGATGGATTAGCAGAAAAGCTAGGCTCACTCCCATTAGGCTCAATAGTAACTAAATCATTTCTAGAAAATCCTCTGTTGTGAATTTGTGCAAATGAATGAGACAGCAGACAAAAGACAGCTTAAGTTGTCTACTTTAAGGTAAAAAATAAGATTAGTTGATGATGTGTTTCATTTTTTTAAAATAGATTTGGCTTTATTTTCAGATTTCACTGTTTCCAGAGGTCATTCAGAGATAAATGCATTTCAAGTCATTTATGACTTATACTTGTAAAGTGTGTGAGGTGTTTTCTGGGTATTGTAGTCACAACACCTAGAATACCTTATGACAGGGGTTTTCAACCTTTGTCATCCCAGGGACCACCATTTATTCAGCATTTGAGCCACGGACCACCATTTGATGACATTTTAGCCCCACAGACCCCCCAAACTAAAGATTTCCTTTGCTTCTGTCCATGACCATTAATCTTCTCGTTGTGTAGATTAGGACTAATTCACATGATGAATATTTTAACTTTTGAATGTAGAAATGAAACCAAATGCCATTTGGATTCATTTTTACGTTCTCAAGAGTTACATCTGGTTAAACAACTTAGCTGGGGACCACCTGGAACCCTCTCAGGGACCACCGGTGGTCCCCGGACCACCTGTTGAAAACCCTTGCCTTATGAGATGGTGGCCAGCAAGTTAATCTATGCTTATAGATAAAAAAGTACAACACACGTTTTCGAGTGATAAACAGACAACAGAATAATCAATCACGCCAAAATGCGTGGAAAATCTGTGAAGGAGTTAAAAAAAAATACAACCTTCTGCATCTGGCAAGTGCTGCAGGGCCAACGGTGCATTTCTTAGGTGGGTTAGTCATGTAACTTTCCTAAGCCGACATAGCCATGGTTAAATATCACCGACAGCTACTGTATGAGGTGGCAAAAGTTTGACCTGCTCAATTAATTTGGTTTGGCATCGGGCGATCGATCGCTTTTTGGGGGGTGAAAAGGGCTAATTGCAGTTGCTGTGCCGAGGAAAAGAGAGCCGAGGCAGAAGGCAGAGCTCTCTGACCATCAGGCCATCTCCTTTCCTTATACTGTCACATTACAGTACTGTATGGTCATGGAAGTGTGGGGGAAAGAATAGGGTTGCAGATATACTTCTAGGCCAGTGTGTTTCAACCTTTTTGATACCAGGGCCCACTATTTATTCAACATTTGAGCCACGGACCACCATTTGAGGACATTTCACAAAACAGACCCGAAACTAAGGATTTTTTTTGGTTTTGTTAGCAATTCTGGACTGGATTTTTTTGCAAACAAAACAGGCAAATATACAGTAAACCAAAAATGACCATTCATTTTCTACATTATCTAGTTGTGTATGCTTCTTAATTAATGTGGTGCCAATTTGGATGAACTATTTTAACTCTTGAGAGCGTAAAAATGAAACCAAATGGACCCGCACGGGTCCATTTGGTTTCATTTTTACGCTCTCAAGAGTTACATCTAACCAACATTTTCATCTGGTTAACAACCAACTTTTCATCTGGTAAACTAACTTAGCTGGGCGACCACCTGGAACCATCTCAAGGACCACTGGTGGTCCCCGGACCACTGGTTGAAAACCACTGTTCTTCTAGGCAGATGTGGCAACACTGTGTGTGTGTGTGTGTGTGTGTGTGTGTGTGTGTGTGTGTGTGTGTGTGTGTGTGTGTGTGTGTGTGTGTGTGTGTGTGTGTGTGTGTGTGTGTGTGTGTGTGTGTGTGTGTGTGTGTGTGTGTGTGTGTGTGTGTGTGTGTGTGTGTGTGCGCGCTCATTCTGACAGCCATCAGAGAGTCATCCATCAGGCAGCCCGGAGGCACTTAGTGCTAGATTGGACAGGGGCTTGAACAGACGGACTGGATGGACGGAGGGAGGGTGTAGGAATGCTCATTCCCTTCTCCCCTCTCTCTCCCGCTGAATAAAGGATGGCTTGTAGCGCGGCGGGCGGAATGGGTTATCACCGCTTTAAATATTCACTCTCTCCACGCACACGGCCATATTGAGTACTACTCAAACGCAATTGTCGGGGGAGTGTGAAAAGACAAATCCTGCCCTGCCTGCCGCCGTGATTATGTGGTCAGTGGTTTATCCACGCAGATAAAACCTCCCCCAAGCTTAAAGATGGAGTGCCGTGGCTTTTTTTTGCGCGGTGTCTGTTTCTATGGAGTTACGGGTAACATTACCCTAATAGACCAACCCCCAGGCAGAGTTAAGAATATTCACATAATTTTATATATGTATTTTGTTTGGTTTCTGTGAGCCTTGGAGCCAAAACGGCAACAGACAATGCGTTGAGCGCAGTGTTGCCAACTGCCAAAATCCAAAATGCACTAGAATGCACTAGAGCAGTGGTTTTTAACCATTTTACACCAGGGCCCACTATTTATTCTGCATTTTACCACAGAGGACCACCGTTTGATGTTGAGTTTAGTCTCTCGGACTAATTTAGGAGAAATAACTGGCAAAATGTTGGTCAAAATAGCAATTCTTCTACATTTTCTAAATATGCAGATTCTTGAAAATTAGGTAATTCAGATGTTTAAATATAATTTAACTCTTGAGAGCGTAAAATGAAACCAAATGGACCCTTACGGGTCCATTTGGTTTCATTTTACGCTCTCAAGAGTTACAGATCTATAAGGGTCCATTTGGTTACCAATGGTCCTTTCTAGGAAGGAAGGAGGACTCTATCATAGGATGAAAAACTGTGAAAAATTAGGGTTTTATCTCTGGCACCTGTCAACCAATTTCGCCTCAACTCACCGGCAAAAAAGCACTAGATTTTCCGTCAGGGGTTTTTCACTCATTTTGGCGCTAGGGAGGTCTGGAAAAGAGCTAAATATAGGGACAAATGCGCCAAGTTGGCAACACTGGTTGAGCATGGAGAAGGGTGTAAATACACCATTTTCACTTTCTGTACATTTTAATCCTTTAATCATAGTAGGTGGATCCGATGTTAATTCCAATGGATTGTGAATATGTGGTATTCTACATTATAATTATTAACAAAATGGTTGTCAGTGTGTTGCTGAGTGGTTGGTAAAGTGGCATTCAAGTGGTGTGACTGTAATCGGAGGGTTTTTTCCCCCTGTGGGAAAAATCTCTCTTTTCCGACATAATATGTACTTGTAAGTACCAATTTCAACATGTTCTTTTTAACCCATTGTGTCCTGATCAGATTCTAGTTTCTGTTGCTAGATTCTACTTCCTCATGCTAGATTCTAGTTCCTCTCAGTAGATTTTAGTTTCTGAAGTTAGATTCCAGTTTCTGACACTAGATTCTAGTCCATGACACTAAAATCTAGTCCCTGGCGTGAGATTCTTGTTTTTCTGGAAAAATCTCTTTCTGTGTCATTAATGCTTAACATAATATTTCATAGGAAGGACCCCCAGAAATATCTATTATTTAGCTGCAGAACCTCATCTAAAAACATGTTGCTCTAGGGGATCCCCCAGAAGCAAAGAATTGAGTTAAAAATGTTTGCTTCCGAAATAATGTATTCAAAGATTTGCACCACATTTTCACATTTTTTCAAAAATAGCAGAACTACAAGCTCATATCGCGCCACTCGTGGCGCGATATGAGCTTGTAGTTCTGCTATTTTTCAACAGCTAAAACACCAAAATATGTTCATTTCAGAAAGGGTTAAAGTACAGTTATTACGAGTCAGTTAAAAAAGCACTGCAAATGCACAAGTCTGCTTCCATGGTGGTCCATTAAACATACTAAGCAGGTCGGTGCACGATTACAGCTCATTTCAACCCAATCCGTTGTTCTTTACAGGGCTTTTAAATTACTTTTACAAGCCATGAAAAAAATATATTTCAACAGTTTTCAGTCAGGTTTTTATAGCTGGCCTCAGAACTGTGACCTACTGTATGCTAGTAGTACAGGGGTTGACACTAAGGTCTCCGAGGCACTTGCCCATCGGGCTAGTGCAAGTCAGGTTCTACTTGCCCTCAGGTCATGGTCACTTGCCCCCCCCAAAAAATATATTGTAAATTTTGCATTTAAGTTTACTTCCTACTTGGGTGCTTTAAACCAGGGGTTTTCAACAGGTGGTCCGGGGACCACCAGTGGTCCCTGAGAGGGTTCCAGGTGGTCCCTATGTTGGTTCCAGTGGTCCCCAGCTAAGTTGGTTAACCAGATGTAACTCTTGAGAACGTAAAAATGAAACCAAATGGACCCTTGCGGGTCCATTTGGTTTCATTTTTACACTCTCAAGAGTTAAAATTCATCATCTTAATTAGCCCATAGTGGTCACAGACCCAGTGGTCCCTGACCCCAGCAAAATGATAGTTTGGAACCAAATGGACCTGGGAGAGAGAGAGAGGAGAGATAGCTAGAAAGCAGGGAAAGACGCAATGGCAGAGCGCAATGACTGCCTTCAAGACAAATTTATCTTGTGTTGTGTTATAGTGCACTAAGTTGCACACTTGCCCGATCGGGCAACCAGGTAGCAGTCTTCACTTGCCCCACCATTTTTTTTTACTTGCCCCGGGCAAGTGTTAGTGTCAAGCCCTGTGGTAGTCTGTCTGTACGAGTGGTTGTAGTCTTCATAGTAACAGCAATGGCTGTTTACCACTTCATATAATCTGCCTGATGTTAGCTGTCTATGTCTGTCTGTCTGTGTTCATCAGTCAGTCTTGTAGTCCAGTGGTTTTCAATCTTTTTCGTACCAGGGCCCATTATTTATTCTACATTTTAGCCACAGACCACCATTTGATGTTGAGCTTAATCTCTCGGACCCAAAACTAAGGATTTTCAAGTTTGGGTCACAATTTAGGAGAGAGAAACTGTCAAAACGTAGGTCAAAACAATAATTCAAGAGTTGAAATATTAACCACCTGAATTATCTCAAGTCTACACAACTAGAGAATGTAGAAGAGTAATGGTTATTTTGATCTGTTTGCCTGTTTTGTTTCCCAAATCCAGCCTGGAATTGTGGACAGAAGCAAAAGAAATGTTTAGTTTTGGGGTCTGTGGGGCTAGAATGTCCTCAAATGATGGCTCAAATGCTGAATAAATAGTGGGCCCTGGTATCAAAAAGGTTGAAAACCGCTGGTGTAAAGTATTCAAATCGTGTACTGTAGATTTCAGCGGGATTCTGGTAACATCACAGATTTGGAGCCACCAAATGGCGGCATGCAGTTTGTTTAATCATTATGATTATTATTATTAGTTTTTTGGCCACAGTAATCATCATCCATACAGTCTGGACGACTGCAATAAACGTTCTGCCAGGATCAGTCATAGCTCCCTTCGAGCTCTGATTGGCACCGAGGAAGGTACAAAGAAATATGAACACATTAGTCCTCCGCTAAGCCAATTTACACTGGCTGCCAGTTTAAGTCTGTATCGATTCGAAAATTGTATTGAATCATCTTTATAAAGATTGAAATGGCCTCGCTCCAAACGGCGTGACAGATTTACTGACTCTCTGTGTGTCTGCCTGGACATAGTCTTAGCTCGGGGGACACAGCCAAAATATAATGGGGGTGAAATCCCGCTGGCGAAAAGTAAAGTAGGTACTCGAGTACTGTGCTGGAGTTGTCCAGTGGTGACCAGTGTTGGACAGTATTAGTGTCCAGCACTGGTCACTTTACTGTACTTCTGACCTCTTAGAAAAAGTAATAATACTTTACTTACTACTAGAATCAAAGAATAATATATTACTTTCTCAAGTTCCCCCTCCCAGCCACAAAGGACTAGAGATGTACAATCTGTTGCGGCAACTGCAATAAAACTAACCCTTTCTAAAACTTTGAGGGGCTATTTCTCAGTTTGGGTATTCTGGAACGCTCGGATTTAAATGGTTATAACTCCTCCAAATAACATCCAATTTCATTGAATGATGCATCACATGAAAGCTTACATGGTGTACTTTAATAATCTGTAAAGGAAAAAAATTGACCCTGGCCTAGTTGAGCCTTAAAGTACCAGACCTGTACACATGCTAAAGAAAAAATATTTTCAAAATAACACTTCTGGCTGAAGTTAATGCAAAGTTAACAATGATGTGAGCTTCTGCTGGTTGTGTTGCATGGTTCCGTTGAAAGAGAAAGCACACTATACATCAAGATGAATGCTTTAAAAAGCAGTGGTCCTCAGAGCTCCGTTTTGTGCGCCTACTGCTGTGGTCGTCTAGACTTATTGTTGCTCTGTTTGTCCTCATTCCTGCACGCCACATTGAGCACACCTGCAGCCAGACCTTCTGGCTGCAGGCTGCCAGCGGCTGCATCACCCCGGCTCTCCGTTTGAAAGCCCTGCGTCACCCCAGCTCCCAGACTGAAAGGAACTTGGCCGGGCTCTCCACCTGTCCTTCATTCTGAGGACAGGTGTTGGCCTGCACTCAGGTGTTGGATCGCTATTCTGCAGCTGGTCCCACATGGCTACTCCCCCGTTGCCAACTTGGCGCATTTGTCGCTATATTTAGCTTTTTTTCCAGACCCCCCTAACGCCAAAATCAGTGAAAAACTCCTGGCGGAAAATCTAGTGCTTTTTTGCTGGTGAGTTGGGGTGAAATTGGTTGACAGGTGCTAGAGATAAGACCATAGTTTTAGTCGACAGAATCAACACAGATGTGATCACAAGACTAACGTTTGTTCTTCCCTTCTCTCCTTTCTTTGCTCCCATCTTCGACCCGTCTCACTGTCCATTCTCCTGGTTCCATGTGGGTGTGCTACATGCAGGTAAGGGAACGCACGCACACGCACACACACACACACACACACACACACACACACACACACACACACACACACACACACACACACACACGCACACACACACGCACACACATTTGTTGCTGTATTTACCTTTTCTTCAGACTCCCCCTTGGTGCCAAAATTAGTGGAAAATCTAGTGCTTTTTTGCCGGTGAGTTGGTTGTCAGGTGCTCGTTTTTCACCATTTTTCCTCCTATGAGTCAAGGTTCAAGGTTTTTTATCTGTCACTCTAGTGTATGTCAGGACATATACAGGGATGAAATAGCGTTTCCATTTTCCACAGTGCAATAAGACAATAGTCAAAACAATAGACAGTGCAATAAGACAAAGTCGAGACAATATATAGACGAGACAAACAATAGTGCAGCAGACCAGTAAAGTGCAAACTGTCCACCTAACTTGAGGTGAAGGTGCTAAGCTAACCAGGTGTGATAAAGTGGCAGTAGTGTGAAGCTAACAGACAGCTAGACAGGACATATATACAACTACTAGAAACTACAATATACTACAGCTAGAAACTACAACTAAAAATCTAAAAGCTATGTACGAGACTATATAAGCTACAACTAAACAAACAACATACAGCCTACTATAAGAGGTGAGGTATACATGTGCAAGATGATAGGATAGCAGCAGTTCGAGTCCTCCTTCCTCCCTAGAAAGGACTAACTCTTGAGATCATAAAATGAAACCAAATGGACCCTTACGGGTCCCTAGTTGAAACCCACTGCTCTAGTGCATTCTACTGCATTTTGGAAATGCCACCACAGGGCTTGACACTAACACTTGCCCGCTTGCCCGGGGCAAATAAAAAAAAATGGTGGGGCAAGTGAA
>CM076986.1:39126470-39131470 GCA_039105355.1 Benthosema pterotum | reverse complement strand
ATAATGATATACTATTTGCAAATCATGTGACAAAGTATTCGAAATCAACCTCCAGAAGGCATTCTTTAATTTGCCTGCATCGATAGTTTGTTTACGAGGTCACCGTACAATACATGTTGTTTTCGTGCCTTCTTTGCTGGTGCCTGATTAAATCCATAGAGTCCCATTCATATTCATCGATTCCGGTTTTCCGAGTGCACTCAAACGGCTTCTACATCAGCGCTGCTGCTCCTCCAGCACCGCCATTGCCCTGACGCACAGGAGTGAACGGGAATATCGCAACTCTCCCCTAGAAGGCTCTGACTAAAACGTACCGTATTTTGTAGGTGCTGATTGTTTCTTTGTGCTGGCCTTAGTTTCTCCCACAAACATGTAATGGGCACGTCTGCCCTGTGTTTGTGCCACTGTTTTCATATGGGTAAGGCCGATCCGTACTATTTTAACATTTCTCTCTAAGCATAGTTTACAGATTATTAATTTATATTATTTGTCCTTGGCGCAGCTCTCAGCCTTGTACCCAGGCTACGGTGGGTCAACTAGCCTACCCAGCATTTAGACGTTCCATGTTATTGAGGTAAACAGTCGACCGGCCACATTATAGTTTGATTTGTTCCGTTCATGGTCAGACAGGTTATTAATTAGTATTTGTCTTTTGTGGTAGCATCCTGATCCGTTCATGTTGCTTTGCTGCCCAGAGGTAAAACCTGATGTATGTGTGTGCACCTTAAACAGAGGTAAGGCAGTCGCAATATTGTGTGCTTTTAGTGTATTATGTTATAGTTAAATATTGTTAAACAAAGTTTTCTTTTCTTGTTAGGTGACCTGTGGGCTGCCTTGCCACTGCTGTTTTTTGTCCCTTATTATTTTTGTTTATTTGATTTTGTTTTGTATTTATTTCTGTAAACCAACTGAACACTTAAAATCAGACTGACTAGCTACATTTATAAGACAACCGTAGTACCGGGAAGTGCTGGTTGTGTTCTGGATAGGTGGAGGGGGTTCACTGGTGTTGGGTTTTCTTTCAGGGTACTTTGTGGCTGCCAAGCGTGTTTCTCTTCTGGTGTGTAATTTTACTGGTGTGTTTTAACCTTATTTTTTTTGTTTCCTTTGCAGTGTGCGTGTGACCCAGCTTGGGGGTTTGCTGTGTTTTTGGTGGCGTTGCTCTTTGTCCCTGCACTCCCTCACTCCCCACCTTCCTCCCCTTCCAGGACCACCGTCAGGACCCCAGCCTGCTACTGAAGTCCATTTTAACCTTGGCTACATTTGATATCTTGACCTGTTACACTAAAGTCAATTTTAATTAGCCTTTTGTAATAATCTGAACATCCTGTTGAACTTATTGTGAATAAATTAACTTATCCCTTCAACTGGAAACACGTCTCTGCCATCTTCCTAGGTTTGCCAACCCGGTGGGCTGGTAGACCTTATAGCTCTCTGTATACCTTCAACTCTAGTTTAACATTCTCAGGTGAAATTCCTGAGTGGCGTAGTCAGGCTACTTATATGGTTCTGGGCCTTAGTGCCCTGGCCACACTCATTACCCTTAGAAAAAGTATCATTACTTTACCTATTACTGGAATCGAAGAGTAATATATTACATATTACGTTATTACTTTCCCAAGTTCTCAACTCCCACCTTTGAAAAAATAGATATATACAACATAATCTGTTTAGCGAGCTATTTTTAGAACTGAATTAGAACTGAATTTATTGGAATAGTAATCGTCTCCAATCCCACAAACTGCACCTGAAAACAAGGCCAACAAAATCCGACACTGTAAATGTCTTTCTTAAATAAAAACAAATAAAATTCTACATTCTACAATCTAGTGCAGATCTGTTGTTACAGTACCTGTCGATAGCTTGTAAATCTGTTCTATTCTTGCATGCAACAACAAGCTCATTTTAAACAAGTAACTTTACTTGCAAATAATACGTCAGAAAATTCCAAGCGAGCTTCGTGAACCTTCGCTTCTAATTAAGTTGTTTAAAAAAGCAGCATGCTGCCCCCCCCCCCCCCCCCCCCCCCCCCCCCCCCCCCCCCCCCCCCCCCCCCCCTGCTGCTACTAACAACTAACTATTAAAATCGTGGATGTTGTCAACGTTAGATGAGCTTTCTACTGCCCTGAGAATGTCCTTTCTATCCTTTCTCCTTTCATCTACCGATCCAACACAGGTAACACGTTGTTTTAATTGCTTACATGACGCGCTGGCTAGACGAAGCGGTGGTCCGTCGGATAGTTTAGTTATTAGTTTGCCAAGATTAGACTCACAGATGCTCCTTCTGTTTTTGATGTTATTGTTAAGATTGTAACGACAGACTATTACTAACGTAATATCCATAATCCATGCACCGTGTCTCCAAGCTCTCCTCCCGTAACAACTGATCATCACTCGGTTGGTGGTGGTGCTACAAACCTAATGAGTCAGTGCGCAGCTCTATAGAGTACAGACGGAGTTACACAAACTGGTTGGTGGTGGTGGTGTTGGTGGTGCTACTAACCTAATGAGTCAGTGTGCAGCTCTATACCTTTAACCTTTAAATAAAGAGTGTCCTGTACCTTTAAATAAAGAGTGTCCTGTACCTTTAAATAAAGAGTGTCCTGTACCTTTAAATAAAGAGTGTCCTGTACCTTTAAATAAAGAGAAGTGTCCTGTACCTTTAAATAACGGGTGTCCTGTATCTTTAAATAAAGAGTGTCCTGAACCTTTAAATAAAGTGTGTCATAAACCTTTAAATAAAGAGGTCTATCCTGAACCTTTAAGCATCAAGGCTTCCTAACAGGACCAGAACTACACACAAGCCAAACTCTGTAATACTTTGTGTACTTCATATCAGCAGCAGGATGGACTAGTGCTGACAGATTTAAATATTCTTCACATGGGGTCACTTTGGCTCATTTTGGAGATTCTAAGTGAATTAACATAATGAATCATAACCAACCTGTTTATTGGTTTAAACTAATGTATTCTATGAAGTTAATTACCATAATGAATCATAACCAACCTGTTTATTGGTTTAAACTAATGTATTCTATGAAGTTAATTACCATAATGAATCCTAACCAACCTGTAGATGGATTGTAGCAGTTGCCAACGTTGGTGATGACGTTCTTGTAGATCAGAGTGATGGTAGAACTAGCTGTAACTTCTCCACCCAACCCAGCAGAGAACGCTACCTTCGGTTGGTCTGTCAACACAGAGACATTAACACATTGATTATAGCATTAATATGAATAAAACCATACATATTATAGCGTTTCTATTATTATTAGCCCACTATTATTTCAATAATGCACCAATCAAATGTATTTCATTTGTCTTGCAGTACAGCTTTATTCCAACTATCAGCTTCAACAGTAAACAGTACTAGTAATAAACAGTACTAGTAGTAAACAGTACTAGTAGTAAACAGTACTAGTAGTAAACAGTACTAGTAGTAAACAGTACTAGTAGTAAACAGTACTAGTAGTAAACAGTACTAGTAGTAAACAGTACTAGTAAACAGTACTAGTAGTAAACAGTACTAGTAGTAAACAGTACTAGTAGTAAACAGTACTAGTAGTAAACAGTACTAGTAGTAAACAGTACTAGTAGTAAACAGTACTAGTAGTAAACAGTACTAGTAGTAAACAGTACTAGTAGCAAACAGTACTACAGTACTAAACAGTACTATAAATTGTATTAAAGACTAAGGATGCAGAGTGATGCAGGTATATGTAAAATGTTGTGCTGTCTGAGGGTGGCGCTATAACAGGCTATTGTGGAAAATTGTAAAATTGGGGCATAGATTCATTGTCAGCATCCAGGGAGTGTGTGAAACCATGCAAGGAACCAACCTGTACATCTATGGAGGAGGAAACCATGCAAGGAACCAACCTGTACATCTATGGAGGATGAAACCATGCAAGGAACCAACCTGTACATCTATGGAGGATGAAACCATGCAAGGAACCAACCTGTACATCTATGGAGGATGAAACCATGCAAGGAACCAACCTGTACATCTATGGAGGATGAAACCATGCAAGGAACCAACCTGTACATCTATGGAGGAGGAAACCATGCAAACCGTGGACCAATCCGTGCCTGAGTTATAACATATGTATAATACATACATATGTATAATACATGTGTGTTATAATATGTATAACACACATGTATAATAAAAGTACTCACTCTTCAGGTGGTCCAGTTGGTCATCAGTTCATTATAACATAATGTATAATAATGTACTCACTCTTCAGGTGGTCCAGTTGGTCATCAATATCATCCAGGTCTGTTTCTACAGTGGACAGCTGAACGGCATGAGCTGAAATCAATACAAGAATAACAGTTAATTATATTGATAATAGTCATTACATTACATGATCACAATCATTAACTGTAGGTTAAAGGGATATTTCAATTAAAAAGGTAATGTGGTGATATCATCTACAGATATATTATAACTTAAAACTCCATTTTAACCATGATATATTCATCACAAACACACAATCTGTTTTCTGGTGACACCATGGTGGTGGTGGTGGTGGTGACTGATATTGTCCTGCTAATAGCCTGGTGGTGGTGGTGGTGGTGGTGGTGGTGGTGGTGGTGGTGGTGGTGGTGGTGGTGGTGACTGATATTGTCCTGCTAATAGCCTAGTGGTGGTGGTGGTGGTGGTGGTGGTGGTGGTGATGGTGGTGGTGGTGGTGGTGACTGATATTGTCCTGCTAATAGCCTGGTGGTGGTGGTGACTGATATTGTCCTGCTAATAGCCTGGTGGTGGTGGTGGTGGTGGTGGTGGTGGTGGTGGTGGTGGTGGTGACTGATATTGTCCTGCTAATAGCCTGGTGGTGGTGGTGACTGATATTGTCCTGCTAATAGCCTGGTGGTGGTGGTGGTGGTGGTGGTGGTGGTGGTGGTGGTGGTGGTGGTGGTGGTGGTGGTGACTGATATTGTCCTGCTAATAGCCTGGTGGTGGTGGTGGTGGTGGTGGTGACTGATATTGTCCTGCC
>CM076986.1:39111470-39121470 GCA_039105355.1 Benthosema pterotum | reverse complement strand
CCTGCTAATAGCCTGGTGGTGGTGGTGGTGGTGGTGGTGGTGGTGGTGGTGGTGGTGGTGACTGATATTGTCCTGCTAATAGCCTGGTGGTGGTGGTGGTGGTGGTGGTGACTGATATTGTCCTGCTAATAGCCTGGTGGTGGTCGTGGTGGTGGTGGTGGTGGTGGTGGTGGTGATGGTGGTGGTGGTGGTGACTGATATTGTCCTGCTAATAGCCTGGTGGTGGTGGTGGTGGTGGTGGTGGTGGTGGTGGTGGTGACTGATATTGTCCTGCTAATAGCCTGGTGGTGGTGGTGGTGACTGATATTGTCCTGCTAATAGCCTGGTGGTGGTGGTGGTGGTGGTGACTGATATTGTCCTGCTAATAGGCTGGTGGTGGTGGTGGTGGTGGTGGTGGTGGTGATGGTGGTGGTGGTGGTGGTGGTGGTGACTGATATTGTCCTGCTAATAGCCTGGTGGTGGTGGTGGTGGTGGTGGTGACTGATATTGTCCTGCTAATAGGCTGGTGGTGGTGGTGGTGGTGGTGGTGGTGGTGATGGTGGTGGTGGTGGTGGTGACTGATATTGTCCTGCTAATAGCCTGGTGGTGGTGGTGGTGGTGGTGGTGGTGATGGTGGTGATGGTGGTGGTGACTGATATTGTCCTGCTAATAGCCTGGTGGTGGTGGTGGTGGTGGTGGTGGTGGTGGTGGTGACTGATATTGTCCTGCTATAAGGCCTATTCAGAGTCTGGAATTTCGGTGGCCACCGCGACCACCGATCAGAGCACCGCACCGCGCGCTATATATAGTCTGTCACCACCGCGACCACCGCTATTTCATATACCACTAGCAGCACCTCGCCCTCCCTCCCCTGTTCTCCTCGCGTCCATTGTTGTTTATTTTCCCCTCTGCTTTTCTCTAGTCTACTTCCTACCTCAATTATAATAAATTCTGCTGCTTTCATGTTTATTTCGTATTCTGTTTATGTCATTGTGTCTATCATTGAATCCCTTCGTTCTCCTCCTGGCCGTCGTGCTGTGGCGTGTTTTCTTTTCTTTCTTTCTTTTTTTTACCAGCTGGCAGCCGTTAAAAACAAGTACTGGAACCACCGCGGTGCGGTGGTTAGTAAAATCCGAGAGGAGGGCTGGGAGGTGCGGTGGTTGCGGTGGTATGACGTCATATTGTAGGAAACGGTGGTCGCGGTGGTCGCGGTGGGCACCGAAAATCCAACTCTGAATAGGCCTTAATAGGCTGGTGGTGGTGGTGGTGGTGGTGGTGGTGGTGGTGGTGGTGACTGATATTGTCCTGCTAATAGCCTGGTGGTGGTGGTGACTGATATTGTCCTGCTAATAGCCTGGTGGTGGTGGTGGTGGTGGTGGTGACTGCTATTGTCCTGCTAATAGGCTGGTGGTGGTGGTGGTGGTGATGGTGGTGGTGGTGGTGGACTGATATTGTCCTGCTAATAGGTGGTGGTGGTGGTGGTGGTGGTGGTGGTGGTGACTGGTGGTGACTGATATTGTGCTGCTAATGCTGGTGGTGGTGGTGGTGGTGGTGGTGTGATGGTGGTGGTGGTGGTGGTGGTGGTGTGGTGGTGGTGGTGACTGATATTGTCCTGCTAATAGCCTGGTGGTGGTGGTGGTGGTGGTGGTGGTGGTGGTGGTGGTGGTGACTGATATTGTCCTGCTAATAGCCTGGTGGTGGTGGTGGTGACTGATATTGTCCTGCTAATAGCCTGGTGGTGGTGGTGGTGGTGGTGGTGGTGGTGGTGGTGGTGGGTGGTGGTGATGGTGGTGGTGGTGGTGGTGACTGATATTGTCCTGCTAATAGCCTGGTGGTGGTGGTGACTGATATTGTCCTGCTAATAGCCTGGTGGTGGTGGTGGTGGTGGTGGTGGTGGTGGTGACTGATATTGTCCTGCTAATAGCCTGGTGGTGGTGGTGGTGGTGGTGGTGGTGGTGGTGGTGACTGATATTGTCCTGCTAATAGCCTGGTGGTGGTGGTGGTGGTGACTGATATTGTCCTGCTAATAGCCTGGTGGTGGTGGTGACTGATATTGTCCTGCTAATAGCCTGGTGGTGGTGGTGGTGGTGGTGGTGGTGGTGGTGGTGACTGATATTGTCCTGCTAATAGCCTGGTGGTGGTGGTGGTGGTGGTGGTGGTGGTGGTGACTGATATTGTCCAGCTAAAGGCTCTTTCAGAGTCTGGAATTTCGGTGCCCACCGCGACCACCGCTCAGAGCACCGCACCGCGCGCTATTATATAGTCTGTCACCACCGCGACCACCGCTAGGCACAGCCACAGCTGGCAGCCGTTAAAAACAAGTACTGGAACCACCGCGGTGCGGTGGTTAGTAAAATCCGAGAGGAGGGCTGGGAGGTGCGGTGGTAGCGGTGGTATGACGTCATATTGTAGGAAACGGTGGTCGCGGTGGTCGCGGTGGCCACCGAAAATCCAACTCTGAATAGGCCTTAATAGCCTGGTGGTGGTGGTGGTGGTGGTGGTGGTGGTGGTGGTGGTGTGGTGTTGGTGGGGGTGGTGGTGGTGGTGGTGGTGGTGGTGGTGGTGGTGGTGGTGGTGGTGGTGGTGGTGTGGTGTGGTGTTGGTGGGGGTGGTGGTGGTGGTGGTGGTGGTGGTGGTGGTGGTGGTGACTGATATTGCCCTCCTAATAGCCTGGTGGTGGTGGTGGTGGTGGTGGGGGGGGGGGGGGGCAGTGGGAGCCTTTGTTTTTCATTTATTTTTACAATTTTGTTTTGGAAAATGTACTGTGCCAGCTGGAGGGGGCAAACCAATAAAATGATATTTAAAAAACAAATGAATTCAGAGGACAGTATCATCAGCAGAAAAAAAGATGGTTGTTTGTGATGAATCTATCATGGTTAAAATGGAGTTTTAGTTATAATGGAAATAAGAGCATAATGTTCATAAACATTATGCCTAGGGGAACCAAATCAGTGATTTGAACAGAAGCGTTCAAACCTTCAAAGGTGTTTCACACCTATAAATGTTTTGGTATGTTTCAGGTGAATTTAAACACTAAGAAGATGATTTTACAGCTAGCATTTTATTTTATTGTCATTGTTTTAGGTATTGTTTTACTAGATCAATGAATGGACTCCCTGAACATCAACAGGTTAAAATTACCTTCACTTTGTTTCTCCAAGTCTTCAACCTGGAGTTCTGTAGCATCCAGTCTGCTCTGGTGGTCTTCAATGTAGACCTCTGTAGCATTCAGCCTGGCCTGGTGGTCTGAAGCCTGAAGGTCTAGCTCTGAAACCCAGACCACGGTGTCCTCCAGTCTGGTCTCTGTAGCATCCAGTCTGGTCTCTGTAGCATCCAGTCTGGTCTCTGTAGCATCCAGTCTGGTCTCTGTAGCATCCAGTCTGGTCTCTGTAGCATCCAGTCTGGTCTCTGTAGCATCCAGTCTGGTCTCTGTAGCATCCAGTCTGGTCTCTGTAGACTTCATCCTGGTCTGGAGCTCTGCTACCTGGGACTCAGTGTCACTCACTGTGGAAGCCATTACTGAAAACAACATCACAGAGAAATACATTATGTTATTGTGAACTCATTCTGTGTCACTGACCAATTACTGTATATCAGTTTGTTAATGTTGATGAAGATAGATAGAGCTCGTCACCACTGTCTGAATGACCCCTGGGTTGCTAGGGAACCAAGTAAACATTTATTTCAGAGCATGGTTACCTCTCATTAAGCTCCTCTGCTCCTGGACTTCTTCCTCACTGGCTGCCACTCTGTTCTCCATGTAGCTGAGATGAACTCGTTGTTCCACCACCGTGTCTCTGAGCTCCTTGGATTCCTCCTCGCTGGATGACACCCTGGACTCCATGCTGCTGAGCTGGTTGTGTTGTTTCTCCACGGTGGCTCCCAGAAGAAGGACCTTGTCTCTGAGTTCCTGGGACTCTGCTTCGCTGGATGACACCCTGTAGTGAGGGAAAGTATGTGAGATTTAGTGATATGCAATTTCCTTGCTGGCTGCAAGGAAATTAAGAAAACCATGATATATGATGCAATGTTAGCTGCTTTATAGCAGACAGTGAGAGGTGGTGGAGTTAGCTGCTTTATAGCAGACAGTGAGAGGTGGTGGGGTTAGCTGCTTTATAGCAGACAGTGAGAGGTGGTGGAGTTAGCTGCTTTATAGCAGACAGTGAGAGGTGGTGGGGTTAGCTGCTTTATAGCAGACAGTGAGAGGTGGTGGAGTTAGCTGCTTTATAGCAGACAGTGAGAGGTGGTGGGGTTAGCTGCTTTATAGCAGACAGTGAGAGGTGGTGGAGTTAGCTGCTTTATAGCAGACAGTGAGAGGTGGTGGAGTTAGCTGCTTTATAGCAGACAGTGAGAGGTGGTGGAGTTAGCTGCTTTATAGCAGACAGTGAGAGGTGGTGGAGTTAGCTGCTTTATAGCAGACAGTGAGAGGTGGTGGAGTTAGCTGCTTTATAACAGACAGTTTGAGAGGTGGTAGCTTAACTTAACTTAATGCACTGCTAGAGCTCAGGCATGCTTTTGATCCAAGACAAATTGCTTAGGAAACTCTGTGACAACTAAGTTGCCGTGCCTTTAACAATTATTCAGAATTTACACATTTTCACCCTGTGTTACACTATCTGTGTTTAACATACAAAGCCGCCCAACACCAAATGTGATGAGTTCATCCAATTGGCCAAAGTCTCTATGGCCGTTTTTAGCCTGAAATGAGTGTTTTTATTTTTATTCAAAAAACAAATGTTTGCGCTTAATTCCAAACCATGGAAACATGATGAGCACATATAAATAAATCCATAATTTCTGTACCTGGCCTCTGTGTCGCTGAGCTTCTCTGTCTGCAGGACCACGGTGGCTCCCAGACGAAGGACCTCGTCTCCGACATCCTCGGACTCTGCTTCACTGGCTGACAGCCTGGACTCCATGACACTGAGCTGGACCTGCTGTTCTGCTACCTTGGACTCCATGGCACCAAGCTGGATGTGTAGTTCCTCTACGGTGGCTCCCAGACGAAGGACCTCGTCTCTGAGATCCTCGGTCTCTGCCTCGCTGGCTGACAGCCTGGACTCCAAGGCGCTGAGCTGGACCCGTTGTTCTGCCTCCATGGTGCTGAGCTGGATGCGTTGTTCCTCCACGGTGGAGCTGAGATCCTCAGATTCCTCCTCGCTGGCTGACAGCCTGGTCTCCATGACGCTGAGCTGGACCTGTTGTTGCACCACCATGTCTCTGAGCTTGTTCAGCTCTGCCCAGAGAAGGTCAGGTTGTTGTAGGAGGGAAGCAGCTGGTTCAGCCTTAGCCTCATGGTTAGGTTGTTGTTGGAGGGAAGCAGCTGGTTCAGCCTGAGCCTCATGGTTAGGTTGTTGTAGGCGTCGGAGATGAGCCTGAGCCTGATGGTCAGCCTCAGACAGACAGTAGAGTATCAGCAGAACAGCCACGTAGAGCTTCATTCTGGAACAGAATGAGCATATAATGAAACTTAATGAGTTTTATTGGTGAAAATCATACCTGTGTTAAGTGAGGGGTGCTGTTATCGTCATACATCACATTCCGTGCTTAAAAATACATACAGACACACAACAGTCAGTTGAAAACCCAATGTAGTGACTAAAGGTCCTATAGTAAAAGGTACTACTGGTTGAAAACCCAATGTAGTGACTAAAAGTCCGGGAGTAAAAGGTACTGCTGGTTGAAAACCCAATGTTGTGACTAAAGGTCCTATAGTAAAAGGTACTAATGGTCACCAACGGCCAGGTGAAAGTTCTTACGTGTGACAGAACAAACTAATCTCCAAAACATGTCGATTATGTTGGGCGTTGCTTTATCCAACACCTGATGGCTGATTAGTAACACCTGATGGCTGATTAACAACACCTGATGGCTGATTAGTAACACCTGATGGCTGATTAACAACACCTGATGGCTGATTAGTAACACCTGATGGCTGATTAACAACACCTGATGGCTGATTAGTAACACCTGATGGCTGATTAACAACACCTGATGGCTGATTAGTAACACCTGATGGCTGATTAGTAACACCTGATGGCTGATTAACAACACCTGATGGCTGATTAGTAACACCTGATGGCTGATTAGTAACACCTGACGGCTGATTAACAACACCTGATGGCTGATTAACAACACCTGATGGCTGATTAACAACACCTGATGGCTGATTAACAACACCTGATGGCTGATTAGCAAACTGCTTCAACACCTGGAATGGCCTCAACATGCTGCAGTCATTAATCAATGAATCTGAAGATATTTTGTCATAACGAGTGGCTCTTACACCAATGATTAATATTGTAAACTGTATCTTTTCACAGTTTCATAGGCCTTTCATGTCAAGGCCATACATGGGGCGGCTGTGGCTCAGTAGGTAGAGCAGGTTGGACAATGATCCAAAGGTCGGCGGTTCAAATCCCGGCTAATGCTCATCAAATGGTGGTTCTGTGGCTCTAAAGTCCTGAAATGACTCAGCATGACTGCTGTAGAATGCTGTTGGTGAACCTGCAACAACAGAGACATGATGAGAGAAACCTCATCACTGTACAGGTGAAACACCACCATGTTGTTAACTAGAGAAACCTCATCACTGTACAGGTGAAACACCACCATGTTGTTAACTAGAGAAACCTCATCACTGTACAGGTGAAACACCACCATGTTGTTAACTAGAGAAACCTCATCACTGTACAGGTGAAACACCACCATGTTGTTAACTAGAGAAACCTCATCACTGTACAGGTGAAACACCACCATGCTGTTAACTAGAGAAACCTCATCACTGTACAGGTGAAACACCACCATGCTGTTAACTAGAGAAACCTCATCACTGTACAGGTGAAACACCACCATGCTGTTAACTAGAGAAACCTCATCACTGTACAGGTGAAACACCACCATGTTGTTAACTAGAGAAACCTCATCACTGTACAGGTGAAACACCACCATGCTGTTAACTAGAGAAACCTCACCACTGTACAGGTGAAACACCACCATGCTGTTAACTAGAGAAACCTCACCACATCGCATGTCAATCGATCGGCTCGTTAAACTGTTCCAAAAGGTTTTTCATAAATAGTAAAAAATCCAAGGAAGTTAAGATAAGGGGTTTAGCCTGTGACGAAAATGAAGCCAATAATATTCCAGGAACTGCAGTGGGATCCATAAATGAAGCCAATAATATTCCAGGAACTGCAGTGGGATCCATAAATGAAGCCAATAATATTCCAGGAACTGCAGTGGGATCCATAAAAAAATCAAGAAAAAACACGCTAGAATGCGAAAATTACGTAGTTATCATTGTGAATGTATGTGGATTTTGGCCTAGGATTTCATTCTTTCTGCGCAAAGTGTGTGCAGGTTGGAAGGTATGTGTGCACCTCAACTGTTATATTAACAGTTTTAACACACGTCTAGCAGGAAAAGAGACAATGAGAGATTTACAACATAAAGACAACTATTAGGACATTTAAACACTGATTGCTGTCAGCAGTGTTGGGACTAACACTCTTACACAAGGAATGCTATTTACAGTAAAGAGACATTTTTTGTAATGTTGTTATAGAATGGTAAAATGTAAAGAATTATTTTACTAAGTTACTGTAAATAGAGATTTTATTCCGTATGGAACAACCCAGGTATTGTCATATGGAAACACTCATTTTGTTGGGATTCTTGGCATTGAAATGGTACAGGAATAATTGATGATTTGTATATGGATACTAACTTTAAATCATTTCAGGAGTTGGTTAACCAATTTGGTGAATTTTAGAAATATCTCCAATTAAGAAGCAGTGTTGGAAGTGTGTTTAACTGTAACAGGGTATAGAGGAATCAAATATGTTGAAAATCATTTTGGATTTGCCACCAACAATGCATAGGGCATCAATTATTCACCAAAATATAATGGAATTACAAAGTGCGAAGACTGAAAATCTTACAAAGGGATTTAGGATGTGAAATAAGCAAAGAGAAATGGTCAGATATAATTTTCAAAGTTGGGTGGGCCACAAGGGATATTAGAAGCAAATTTATACATTACAAAATTATACATAGACTCTACTATACCCCTATGAAACTGTTCAGGATGGGCTTGGTGGAAGATAAAAGGTGTTGGAAATGTAAGAGGGATAATGGTACATTTTTGCATGCCTTTTGGGAATGTCCTGTTGTTCTACCTTTCTGGAAAGTTGTACTAAGAAAACATGGAGAGTTGTTGGAAACAACATTAGCAGAATGCCCCAGGCCCCAGGGGCATTCTGCTAATACCCCAGGCACAAGGGGCATTAGCAGAATGCCCCAGGGGCATTCTGCTAATGCCCCAGGCCCCTGGGGCATTCTGCTAATGCCCCAGGGGCATTAGCAGAATGCCCCTGGGGCATTAGCAGAATGCCCCTGGTGCCTGGGGCATTAGCAGAATGCCCCTGGTGCCTGGGGCATTAGCAGAATGCCCCTGGTGCCTGGGGCATTAGCAGAATGCCCATGGGGTCTGGGGCATTAGCAGAATGCCCCAGGCTCTGTCTCCTGGGAGATGACAGTGTCTTACCACAAGGGGTCACCAGAGCACAACATGCACTGGTGACTGCAGAGCTGATTACTGCAGCCACTATGACTGCAGGGCTGATTACTGCAGCCACGATAATATTAACACTATGACTGCAGGGCTGATTACTGCAGCCACAATAATATTAACACTATGACTGCAGGGCTGATTACTGCAGCCACAATAATATTAACACTATGACTGCAGGGCTGATTACTGCAGCCACAATAATATTAACACTATGACTGCAGGGCTGATTACTGCAGCCACAATAATATTAACACTATGACTGCAGGGCTGATTACTGCAGCCACAATAATATTAACACTATGACTGCAGGGCTGATTACTGCAGCCACAATAATATTAACACTATGACTGCAGGGCTGATTACTGCAGCCACAATAATATTAACACTATGACTGCAGGGCTGATTACTGCAGCCACAATAATATTAAGGAATTGGAAGAGTTCAACCACACTGACAATCACTGACTGGACACAACTCATGACAGAAATTGCATCAGATGAATAGTCGATTGCCAGGAGGAATAATATCAAAGGGAAGTTTCATGTGATATGGGACAGCTTCTATCTGTAATAAACATTTTGATGACAAAAAAAGTTACTGTAAATAGTATTCCCTTGTGTAAGAGAGTTACTAGTAAGAGTGTTAGTTCCAACACTGCTGACAGCTACCAGTGGTTAAATGTCCTAATAGCTTTAGTCTTTCTGTTAAATAAAATAAGTCTGTTGAAATAACATGAAATTTCACCTATATGAGATACACTAGAGATTCAGTCTTATCAGTTTTCAAACAATATGTGACACATGCACACGCGCACACATACACACACATGCACGCGCACATGCACGCGCACATGCACGCGCGCGCGCACACACACACACACACACACACACACACACACACACACACACACACACACACACACACACACACACGCACACACACACACACACACACACACTCAGTATGAGAGCATTACTAAAATAAAATACTCCTACTTGTTCCAATTTTGTACATGTTTAAGAGGTGTCAGTATGTAAATAGACACCTTGGTGTGTTTTTTATGTGCAATGACGTCTTCCCTTTGTATTTAGGGTTTCTTCCTGGGGGCTGAACCTTTCCAGTCAAACGTGCCAATGAAAAAAAATATAGTGACATCATGTGTTCAGCCCCTCCCCTAACTCCTCCCCCTTTATCATGCAACTACAGCTGTGGGTGTGGCTTCAGTTCAGGTGGATCTCCACCCATCACCCATGGGTGGGATCATAAAAATGACAGTTTAAAAAACACTGTACACTTTTTGGGGAAAAAAATATTGTGTTGTGTTCATGTTTTAGGGTAGCAAAAAATCATGGCACTCTATCTTTAAAAATACTAGCTTATTTTTTTCCCTGTGATTCAAGGACTGGCTTCCCTGCCTTTGGGGCCGTTTGTGCCTGGTTGGAAATC
>CM076986.1:39039011-39100970 GCA_039105355.1 Benthosema pterotum | reverse complement strand
GGCAAGAGAGCTTGTGTGTTTTTTTTTTTTTTTTTTTTTTTCTTCAACTGGGCCGGGTGTATAAGATCTGCTATTTGCCATTCCCGGCTACTGTAGGCTAGTAGGTAACCTGCACTGTGAAAAAAAATAGCAGAGCATGTGTGTCTCACGTGTGAATTTCGAGCCGTTTTGAACTTTTGACTATTTGGGGGAACACGTCCTTGACATGAAAATGATTAATTGACGTTGACAAATGATGTTATTTCTCAGCACTTTAGTTATTCGGGAATAAACCTATTCATGGAAAAAAAAAAAAAAAACTATAATAACGTGCAGTCATGGTGATGAGGTAATGCAAACTTCAGCAATATCCACATGCGTGTTACAGGGCAGGCATGTGCGCGCGCCCACAACAGTGATTCATTCATGAAGAAGCATTCACTTCTCACGGTCCATCAAGATCATAGAGTAGATCAAGATAGGGAACTACCTTAATCACACTTCCTAGCTACGCCCCTTGGCTACGCCTTACGCACGACTGGCTCATGGCTGCAGGGCGTTTATCACTCCGCGCCTGGAGCCGAGCCAGCCGCTCCACCTCCCCGTCATCACCAAGGGACTGGGGGGATATTAGAATTATAAAGATAGAAAATGGGCTACTCCAGGTTGGGTTTTCAAAGCGACCGGCAACACCTCCCTCCGCGGACCACTATCAATATCTTCACTTTAAAAGTACCCCATGCTACTTTATTTATGAATCAAAATATTTCATCAACCGATGCTGGAATGTTAGTTAAATTCTGTTACATCCTTATATGGCAACCAGCCAGAGAGGCTGGTTTCTCCGCTCTCCCCCTGTCATGTCCTCATATCACCTGATCACAGTCAGTTTTAAAAGGATATTCCACCCAACGTGACCTCCATGTTGAAAATGGGTGGAATTTAATTCCTCTTTAAGGAACAGATCACTGTGCAGGCAGCCTCTCCACGCCTCCACCTGTGTGAGAGAGAGAGGGAGAGAGAGAGAGAGAGAGAGAGAGAGAGAGAGCGAGAGAGAGAGAGAGAGAGATGAGAAGAGAAGAGAGAGAGAGAGAGAGAGAGAGAGAGAGAGAGAGAGAGAGAGACAGAGACAGAGACAGAGAGAGAGAGGAGGGAGAGGGAGGGGCGTCCACGCTTCTGCCTCAGTCAGTGAGGCAGAAGTAACTCAGTAACTGATAGACTAGATCAGAGCGCACAGTCATTCATTCAGAGGATTGAGGACATAAGCCTACCTACTCCATCAAGTATCAAGTGTACAACTAATGCTTTTTTACATACGGTACTATCTACTTCAACCTCAGTCCCAACCGGCAACGGCAATAGACTACAATGATGGACAACACGTGGCGACTTGTTTTTCTAATCGGTAATTACAACCTATTCTTTTCTCTTCCCTTTATTGTAGTGGTTTTCAACCAGTGGTCCTTGAGAGAGTTCCAAATGGACTCCTCAGGCTAAATGATGGAAAGTTAACCAGATCAGGTGTAACTTAAGTCTTTGAGAGCGTAAAAATTAATTTGGTTTCACGTTTACTCTCTCAAGAGTTAAAATATTCATCATGTGAATCAGCCCAAGTCTACACAACTAGAGAATGTAGAAAATTAATGGTCATTTTGATCTATAGTAGCCTAGCACATGTTTGACTGTATTGAATTGTGGACAAAAGCAAAATAAATCTTTAGTTTTTGCAGGGTCTGTGGGGCTAAAAATGTGCTGAAATGGTGGTCCGCGGCACAAATTCTGAATAAATAGTGGCCCCTGGTATCAAAAAGGTTGAAAACCACTACTTTATTTCATGGAGTAATGTGGCCTATGCCTAATTGCGAGCACAGTGAGCCAGATAGGCTAACTATGTAAACCAGGCAGAAAATGTTTATCACAACAAGCCAGTCAAATCTTTGGTTGCTTGCATGCAGGCGTGAAAGTGTTGAACTTCCTGCGCGGTTATTAGACAGTGAAAGAGTTTCCAACTTGGCGCATTTGTCACTATATTTAGCCTTTCCCAGACTCCCCTAGCGCCAAAATTAGTGAAAAACTCCTGGTGGAAAATCTAGTGCTTTTTAGAAAATGTAGAATAATTGCTATTTTGACCAACAGTTTTAGTCTGAGAGACTAAACTCAAAATATCATTGAGGTGTTGAGGTATGTTCACTCGCTAAACAGATTACATCTCTAATTTTTCAAAAGGTAGGAGTTGAGAACTTGGGAAATGTAATATGTAATATATTTCTCTTCAATTCCTGTAATAAGTAAAGTAATGATATTACTTTGTCTAAGGGGTAACAAGTAAAGTAAAGAAGTTACTTTCCTAAGTAATATTGACCAACACTGCTCAGGTCAGTGTTTAGTTTGGAAGAAACAGACAGAACAGTTTTTTGTTCTTTTGGTAATCAAATGCCTGTCTGTCTGTCTGTCTGTCTGTCTGTCTGTCTGTCTGTCTGTCTGTCTGTCTGTCTGTCTGTCTGTCTGTCTGTGTACAGTTACCAGTAAGTTGGTGTCTGCTGCAGTAACAGCAGCTCCAGCCAGAACCAATGTGACGTGTGAGACTGTCCTGCACTTTAACGGTTCAGCCTCCTACCAGATGTCCCAACCCCCCCCCCGATCACAACTGTCTCATCGACTGGAAAAATGCCATCGTGAGTGAGCATTTTTATCTGCTCTTGATGTACCGTAATTTCCGGACTATTAGCCGCTACTTTTTTCACATGCTTTTTTTTTTTTTGCAATATATTTTTATTAGCAAAATTATTAGTGAACAATGCAGTTGAACATGTATAAATTTTCATTTTCTTATCTTCGCCCCCCCCCCCCGATCCCCCCCCCCCCCACAGTCACTATCATCAGTATAAAAAAAAGTTACAAATATGAAGAAAGAAAAGAAAAGAAAAGAAAAAAAGGAGGGAAAAAAAATAGACGACTATTTTTCCACAAGGCGTGCTATATAAATACAGCTGTATGCACACAGAATAAATTAAGCATCACTTGGTAATGGCTTGGGTTACCTGAGTTCAGAGACAATTTCATTAAGGTTTGACCAAATCAAAGTTGAGTGATGCCACAAGTCACCCTCACTAATTATTACAATTTTCCATGAGCTGTTCAGGCCATCAGTTGGTAGGTAACACTCTAAGACTTTCAAAATATCTAATAAAAGGTTGCCAAGTAGAAAAGAACCGTTCTACTGAGCCTCTAATACACCCTTAGCCCAGATAAGTCCAATAAACTTAAACATTTTATGGCAACTGGTTGCACTGATATTTGTTTAGTTCCATAATTAAAATACTTGAGTGATGTTAACTCAACATTAGAAATTCCTAAATAGAAGCATTTAAGTTAAATGTACTTGAATACTTTGTGATGTTAACTTAGAAATACTAATTCCAAAATTGAAGAATTCAAGTTAAATAGACTTAAAATCCTTTCTTCTAAAATTAAGAATCCTACGTTCATTGCACTTATGTTTCAAGGTTGATTTGACTTAAATTATGTAAATTATTTCACTTCAGCATATTCACATCAAAGACACACCCCATATTACTTTCTTTGTAAATTTATTCAACAATTTCATAATTTCAGAGTCACAAATATTTGTCCCTCCAACATCCAAGCTTGATCACAATTTAGCATTACTTATGTTAAAGATGCAAGCTATACTGCACATTCCAGAGAGTTCTTTGCAAGCATATTAGAACAACTTTGTGAAATCTGTCGAATTAGCGAATTATGCACAACAGAGTAAAGGCTATATTGAAGATAGATATTAAACAAATACACATGTCCACCTAAACACACAACACACAATCAGGAAGAAGAAACACTTCATGTTTACTAGTCTATAATGATTCAAAAGCCGTCTTCTCTTGGCACAGTTATTTACATGTGTATATTAAGGTGAGAAAAGTACAGCTATTTTCACATAATCTTTTTGGACGAGGCCGGTTTGTTAAATTACAAAGTTCACTAGCCTCAGAGTCTGCGTTCACCTCTTCAAAGATAACCATATCATCTGTACTTTAGGCAAGATACTTTTCAGAATTGTAAAAGAAAAAAGTAGTAGCAGCTTCTCTACTTTCACATATAGGGTGACCAGATGTCCCTCTTTGTGTGGGGCAGTCCCAAGACCGTTTAAAGCCATATTTAGGCCATATTAAAAAAAAGAGCTGATCTACAAGCTCAAAATGTCTCACAGTGCGGCACGTGTTGAGCTTATAGACAACCTAGGTTTTGCTATATTTGAATTGAAATCCTGAATTATTTTGGAATATTGACATCAAGATGATGATAATAATTTAACACATTTTGTTTCCCCACTCGACTTATCCCACACATGCAAAACTTCTGTCCCTTAAATGAACAGTTTGGATCTGGTCACCCTACATTCACACAAAAAGGCAAGCACTTTTTCCCCCAATTGTAGTGTCATTTTTTCCCGATTGTAGTGTCATTGTGTGTGTGTGTGTGTGTGTGTGTGTTGTGTGTGTGTGTGTGTGTGTGTGTGTGTGTGTGTGTGTGTGTGTGTGTGTGTGTGTGTGTGTGTGTGTGTGTGTGAGACTCATCATCTCATCATTACAGACATGTTTTAGAATTCCAGCTGATCCTTCAAACGTTGAACCTTGCGTGGCAGACATTCAGCATTACCTGTTGAATGAAGTTGCATGTATTTTTGCATGCATGTTGGGTAGTCCATGTGCAGGGCATAAATCAGTCCAAATAAAACACAGACGGTGTGAGGCAGGTCAGCCACCTCCGTCAACACAGTCCTTTCCAAGACAATCCCCATCTTGGATGGGCTGGGCTGAGAACTTTCCCCCTCCATGTTGAGGAGTCCCACTGTCATCTTGATGTATTGGGAAGAATCACGTACATCCTAATAGCAACAGAACAAGAACAGAACATAACCATATTTAGTACTGAAATACTAAATAGATCTACATTGCAGAATATAAACGGCACAATTATTAAAATAACTATAATAAATGTACTTTTTCCTGAAATAAAAATGTTTCTAGGAACGTGTCATCCAAGATAAAACTGATATTTCTCTTCAGTTAAAAATAATGACATCTGCAACGTTTATAAGAAATTAAGTTACTCACGGAGCAAGACTTGAAGGCGGCGGCCGGATGGTCCCCCAAGATGAGTGGCAGTCCATGAAGACGAAGAGTTCTCACAGCTGTTGGCTCTGTGGTCTGGAAGGCAGGCAGTAGGGCAGGAAGGACATGGTAGGGCAGGCAGTAGGACAGGGCAGGCAGGACGTGGTAAGACACAGCAGCCAGGCAGTCAGGGAGACAGGAATTTCAGTTATGTCACATAAGTGAATAAAACTACATAAACCTGAGCAAATCCTTTGAGTAACTGAGTTACAGTACTAATAAATTAGGCTTTTTGCCAGGACTAAGTTACAAGACCAATGTGACTAAATGCCACACTATGGTGCCATTAAGTGCTTATAGTTTTAAAGTGACAACGATAATATAAATAAGTGGACATTATAAACATAATATATGAAAATATCTTGCATGAGAAGTTTGCAAATGGAAAAAGGAAAGCAGAGATCAAGGGAAGTAGACTGTAGACAACTCACCTTGGTCTGTAGTCGAAGCTCAGTCAGATGCTCTCCAGCGATGCCTTTCTTCATCCTGAAGGTCAATCAGCTTTGAGGACAGCTGGTCCAGTGCACTGAAGAAGTGGTCTCTCAGATTTGTCCCACCAAATCTGAAACACAAAACATGGCCAGAGAGCCAGAAACACAAATCATGACCCATGAAAGAATTAAATTAAATAGGACAGATCACTATGATATTTATACCTGATAGCGAAAAAGAAAATAATAATTAACATAAATCTACTTTGTGCTATTCATAAATGCATATTGAACAAGTTCAAAAACACAGGGCCACATAGTCCTATTTTGTAAATAGTCAAAAACCTACCTGGCTTTCTGTAAAGGGTGCTGGCCATCGTTCCAAAACCTTGCTGGCGTCAGCCTTCTTCTGACGATTTATTTTCTCCTAAAAACAAATGTGGCATTTTAATGTTTTTTTCTTTAGTTCTCCTTTCCTTGCCTTCATGAAGCCATCATAATGACCATCAACACCATCACCATCATTTGACTGTTCTTGTTCAAAACCTCCACCATTGTAAGAATTATGTCTGGATGAAACATCTTCCAGTTATCTATCTGTTCTGTTATTTTTACTTTTGTGTGCTTTGAAGGAAACTGTAGACACTGCCTTCATAGTCACAAGTTTTATAAGGGCTCCTGACTTCATGGTTTACTTTTAAGTGTATATTATAAAAAGGTGAGAAAAGTATTCTGTTACTGAACAGGTACATTTGCACATAATGGTTGCTATCTGGTTTGGTGTGAATGCGGGATAAGGGTATTTTAGTGATCTACAAAAGTGGCTTTCAACCTTTTTGATACCAGGGCCTACTATTTATTCAGAATTTGAGCCACGGACCACCATTTGATGCCATTTTAGCCCCACAGACCCCCAAACTAAAGGTTTAAACTAAAGGTTTATTTTGCTTTTGCCCACAATACCAGGCTGGATTTAGGAAACAAAACAGTCAAACATACAGATCAAAATGGCAGGGCTTGACACTAACACTTGCCCGCTTGCCCGGGGCAAGTAAAAAAAAAAATGGGTGGGCAAGTGAAGACTGCTACCTGGTTGCCCGATCGGGCAAGTGTGCAACTTAGTGCACTATAACACAACACAAGATACTGTAAATTTGTCTTGAAGGCAGTCATTGCACCCTGCCTCTGTGTCTTTCCCTGCTTTCTAGCGATCTCTACCTATCTCTCTCCCAGGTCCATTTGGTTCCAAACTATCATTTTGCTGGGACAGGGACCACTGGGTCTGTGACCACCATGGGCTAATTAAGATGATGAATTTTAACTCTTGAGAGCGTAAAAATGAAGCCAAATGGACCCGCAAGGGTCCATTTGGTTTCATTTTTATGTTCTCAAGAGTTACATCTGGTTAACCAACTTAGCTGGGGACCACCTGGAACCCTCTCAGGGACCACTGGTGGTCCCCGGACCACCTGTTAAAACCCCTGGTTTAAAGCACCCAAGTAGGAAGTAAACTTAAATGCAAAATTTACAATATATTTTTGTGGGGCAAGTGACCATGACCTGAGGGCAAGTAGAACCTGACTTGAACTTGCCCGATGGGCAAGTGCCTCGGAGACCTTAGTGTCAACTCCTGAAATGGCCATTAATCTCCTACATTCTCTAGTTGTGTAGACTTGGGCTAATTCACATGATGAATATTTTAACTGTGTAAACATGAAACCAAGTGGACCCGCAAGGGTCCATTTGGTTTCATGTTTACCACTCTCAAAGAGCTACATCTGGTTAACCAACTCTCCATCCTTTAGCCTGGGGACCACCTGGAATCCTCTCAGGGACCTGTTGAAAACCCCTGATCTATTCAAAAGGATTCAAAAGCTGAATTCTTGGTACAGTTAAAAGGGCAATACTTACAGCTCTAAATCCTGTCCATCTCCGATACAATGGTCTGCAATGAAACACAGGGGGGGGGGGGGTCAAATTAATTGCATGCAATGTGTGTCCGTGTATTTATATTCTAAATCTAAATGATATGGCGAATGCATACATCCATCTGTTAAATATACTTTCAGAGTGGGGTATGAATAAGGTTAAACCAAATAGGTGGTAAATATACCACCAGAATGAGTCACTACCGCACCGCATGCAGCTCAATACGGCTCTTGGCATGCTGCTCGTCCACTAAACAGTGTGATTGACTGGGTCTCGGGTCGCGTTACCCGGCCCGCTGAAACAGCGGCTTGCGGCGTGCTGCCTGCCCGCTATAGTGTGGTGAAATGCGGCGCGGGACGCGCTACCGACCCGCTGAAAACAACGTGGTCAACAGCGGTTCGCGGCGTCCTGCTTGCCCGGTATAGTGTGGTGAAATGCGGCGCGGGACGCGCTATTGGCCCGCTAAAACAGCGTGGTGAACAGCGGTTCGCGGCGTCCTGCTTGCCCGGTATAGTGTGGTGAAATGCGGCGCGAGACGCGCTGAAACAGCGTGGTTAACTATAACCTACAAGCACCGCACCTCCGTGACTCCCTCGCACAAAAATGAAAAGAAATGAAAACTAAAACGAACTGTTGCGTTGTCAAATGTCCCGGTTTCCAACATCTCACCTGCACCATCCCTGCATTGCATCCAAGTCGTAGGCTAATGCTGGTTACCATGCGCCCCACTGACCACACGTTACCACCTCCACCACTTAACACAATACATGCCAAACAAAATCTCAAAAACATTAATTATTTCTTACCATTGCAATGAATGTGTTGTGCTAATGGCGAACTTCCAGCCACTTGTCTTGTCTTCTGGTCCTCTCTCCTTGTCCAGCTTCTTCTCCCCACAATGCATTTCAGTTTTGAATCTTGAACTTGAAAATCTTTTGTTCTTTTCAATTTAAACTAAAATAAGTTAAACTAATTAAACTAAACCTTTTCTATCCATCCCATTACAATACAATTCTAAGTACAATACGATCCACTTTTTTAGTTATGCAATAAAACTTAAATGATGTATTTGTATTGTACTGTTTTTTACTTTAGTTGATATGACAAAATACAAAATATGGTCTTACAGTGTAGTAAACTTTATTTTTTCCAACTTCAGAAACCCCATAATATCCTTTAGCCACATTGTTTTCACATGCTTTTGACCTTGCGGCTTATACAACAGTGCCGCCAATCTATGGCTTCATACAGGTAACACAGGGGTGGTCCCTGAGAGGGTTTCAGGTGGGCTCCCTTGCGGGTCCATTTGGTTTCATGTTTACACTCTCAAGAGTTATGATATTCACCATCTTGATTAGCACCACTAATAAGTAATAAATCATGTTCATTTTCGTCTAATTTTGATGTTTTGCCCCTTTTGTGAAAATCCGTCCTGGAATTGTGAACAAAACCAAAAGCAATCTTTAGTTTTGGGGTCTGTGGGGTGAAGATAAAAAAAATCGTGGTCTCTGGCTCAAATGCTGAATAAATAGTGGGCCCTAGGATAAAAAAAAGTTGAAAACCACTGCTCTAACATGAAGCTTATTGCCTGGTGCGGCTTATAGTCAGGTGCGGCTTATACAAGGAAAAAAATCAGTATTTTGCCCCAAATTTAGCTGGCGCGGCTTATATTCAAGTGCGGCTTATACAAGGAAAAAATCTGTATTTTGCGCCAAATTTAGCTGTGCGGCTTATATTCAGGTGCGGTTCATAATCCGGAGATTACGGTAATGTAATTGATGTATTTTTTTCGTCAGCTATCCAATCCATCATATCATAATGATAAAAAAAATGAGCGTGCGCGCACGTTTGTGTGTGTGTGTGTGCGTGCGTGCGTGCGTGCGTGCGTGCGTGCGTGCGTGCGTGCGTGCGTGCGTGCGTGCGTGCGTGCGTGCGTTTGTGTGTGTGAATGCACAAGCTCCAGTGATGTCTGTCTGTCTGTCTACAGAATTTCTCCATTGCTCTTTATTCTTCTTTGGATCCTGCAAGGGACGCGTCACTGGTCACACTCCTGACAAACCAGAGCATCACCCTGAACGTCTGTCTGGAGCGTGTGACAGCTGAAGTAATAGAGTGTTTCCTGGAAGAGGTGAGAAATTATTAACATAACAAAATTTGAGCACTACTTAGACCATACCTGCGCATTATGCGGCCCGGGGGCCAAATGCGGCCCTTTTGCTGACTCTGACCGGCCTGGGGACCACCAGTGGTCCTTGAGAGAGTTCCAAATTAAATATGGAAAGTTGGTTAACCAGATGTAACTCTTTGAGAGCCTATAAATGAAACCAAATTGACCCTTGCGGGTCCATTTGGTTTCATTTTTACACTCTCAAGAGTTAAAATATACATCATCTGAATTAGCCCAAAGTCTACACATTCAATGAGAGAATGTAAGAGAATGGTCATTTTTGTCATTCTGTTTTGTTTACCAAAACCAGCCTGGGCAAAAACTAAAGAAATCTTGAAGAAAGTTTTGGGATCTGTGGGGCTAAAATGTCATCAAATGGTGGTCCGTGGCTCAAATACTGAATAAATAGTGGGCCCTGGTGTCAAAATGGTTGGTCTTACTCTTACTTTTATCTTGAAATTAAATTAATATTACGCAGACTTTAGTTCAGCCTTTAGTCTTAGCCCTCTACAATATTTTATGTATCTCATTTGGCCCTTTGGGAAAAATAATTGCCCACCCCAGACTTAGACCATACCTGGGCATTATGCGGCCCGGGGGGAAAATGCGGCCCTTTGGCAGACTCTGACCGGCCCGGGGACCACCAGTGGTCCTTGAGAGAGTTCCAGTTAAATATGGAGAGTTTGGTTAACCAGATGTAACTCTTTGAGAGCGTAAAAATGAAACCAAATGGACCCTTGTGGGCCCCTTGGGAAAAAATAATTGCTGACCCCTGACTTAGACACACACGACCGACACACTCCATTATATCCGTTGATCTTCTTCGTCCCACGATGCATCGGTCACCCAGGCTCCTCACTGTCCCTCAATGTGTCTCTGAAGTCGATAACAGGAAAGTGTCTAGAGTGACCAGATCCAAACTGTTCATGTTAAAAACAAACAATCAAAAAAAAAAAAACAAAAAATCTATAACCGTTGCAGAGACAACAGTAAGCAATCGAACAATGATGCCTGTCAGTCACAATGTGGGAGAGGGTCTCGATTTGTCTGACACCTGAGAGGTCTTGGAAATGAGGGACTGTCCCACGCAAATAGGGACATCTGATCACCCTAGAAGTGTCCCTTTAACTATACCGACAGAGTTTGTACATATTTAAGATATTCTGATACAGTCTACCTAATGACATAATGGAATATATGACAGGAGATTTTCAACATAGCGTTCATGACTTTACATAGAGGCCAACAATGAGGATACTGCTGTGTCCTCTGCTATGACATGCCTGGACATGTTCCAGCCTTTAACCAAATGTGATGAATTGGCTGCCTTATTGTATTGGCATATAACAAGGAAACGTACACTATTGTCACAACAGAACAAAGTAACGTGATCACACAAAACAACTTCAGTGATAAACGCTGCGAGATAAGAAATCGTCTAATGTTTCACTGAGCAGTTGTGCCCTATTTTATCTAACTCCCAGCATCGCTCTGGAAGCAATTTTAGTTCCGGTTGTCAAGCGCAATAAGCCTAAGATCTGTCACCTTAACTTTCTTAATCATGAAGCAATTTGAAAAACTAGTGAAGTCTGTCTTGATGGTTGTAACTGACCACCTACTAGACCCCCTCCAGTCTGCATATCGGCTGGTAGGGGCGTTTAAGATGATCTCACTACGTTACTTAATCTTTTGTATAAGCACCTTAAAGGTAGAAAGCCGTTTTTCCTCGGCGCTCAACACCATACAGCCCCATGTTATGGTGGAGAAATCAATCCTCTACATCAACTCCTTCCATGTAGATCCTTGTTTGGTAGGATGGATCTTGTGTCATCAAAATGTTTATTCATTTTCAATTTTACATACATACATACACACAATACACACACTCACAAAAAATAAACAGTCGACACCTACGCGGACAAAACCCCTCTACTCTCAGTTGACATGTGATCCCATCGGTAAAGTATACATAATAATATTACTTAGTATTATGTTATCAGTCCTTTAATATACAGGTAGAACCATATCACATGAAACTTCCCTTTGATATTATTCCTCCTGGCAATCGAATATTCATATGATTCATATTGTGTCCAGTCAGTGATTGTTGGTGTGGTTAAACTCTTCCAATTCCTTAATATCATTCTGGCTGCAGTAATCAGCCCTGCAGTCACCAGTGCATGTTGTGCCCTGGTGACCCCTTGTGGTAAGACACTGTCATCTCCCAGGCCAGGAGACACAGCCTGGGGCATTCTGGTAATGTTGTTTCCAACCACTCTCCAAGTTTTCTTAGTACACCTTTCCAGAAAGGTAGAACAACAGGACATTCCCAAAAGGCATGCAAAAATGTACCATTATCCCCCTTACATTTCCAACATTTATCTTCCACCAAGCCCATCCTAAACAGTTTCATAGGGGTATAGTAGAATTTATGTATAATTTTGTAATGTATAAATTTGCTTCTAATATCCCTTGTGGCCCACCCAACTTTGGAAATTATATTTGATCATTTCTCTTCACTTATTTCACATCCTAAATCCCTTTGCCAAATTACTCTAAGATTTTCAGTCTTCGCACTTTGTAATTCCATTATATTTTTGTAAATAGTTGATGCCCTATGCATTGTTGTGGCAGGTAAGTCCAAAATGATTTTCAACATATTTGATTCCTCTATACCCCTACAGTTACAGTTAAACGCACTTCCAACACTGCTTCTTAATGGGAGATATTTCCAAAACTCACCCCTACCAGGCAGGTTAAATTCGTTAACCAACTTGGTAGGATGGATCTTTGATTTTCTGACAAACAGATCACAGCGTGTAAGGATCAACAAGTCAGGTCATCTTCTACGGCGTCACCCCAGCGGTGTGTACGTGTACGGCTATACCAGTGGTGCCCAAAAAGTAGATGGTGATCTACCAGTAGATCACACACAGACCGCGCAGGTAGATCACAACAGTCCCCATAGATCTGTAACTCTTGAGAGCGTTAAAACAAAACCAAATGGACCCTTACGGGTCCATTTGGTTTCATTTTACGCTCTCAAGAGTTACACTCTCAAGAGTCCACGCAATTAGAAAATGGAAAATAATTGTTATTTTGACCAATGTTTTGCCAGTTCTCTTTCCCAATTGTGGACAAAAGCGTGGAAGTTCTTAGTCAGTAGTAGCATATACAAGAAAACCTTCCAATTCTCTCCCTCTATTTTTATTTTAAGCGCATTATTCTTAAACACTATAAGTAACACCATCACCAACTATTTCAAAGCTCAAACTTTCTAGGGCGCCTTGAAATGGATTTTCAGTAATGGAACAATCACATTTTTGATGTGTAGATCTTGTTGAGCTGGTCATTTTGAAAGTAGCTCTCAAGTAAAAAAAAAAGTGTGGGTCTATACTCTAGTCTATACTATCTGAGGAAACTAGCTAAGTTCAATAAGACACTGACAAAATTGTTTTACTGTGCATACATTGAATCCATCATTCATTTTCTATAAGCTGGCAGTGGTATGGCAATCTCTGTCTCAGAGATCCCTTGGGAAAATTGTTAAGGTTGCATCTAAAGTAATTGGATCTCAGATGACTAACCTTGAGCAAATCTAGGTGCTCAACAAAGCCCTGTCTATTTGCTCTGATTCTGCTCAAGCTCTTGAATACACATCTCTCTCATCCGGCCTTCACCCCCCCCCCCCCCCCCCCCCCCCCCCCCCCCCCCCCCGTGCACTAAAACAAGTCCAAATTTTCATTTGGACCTGTTTCCATTGGGAAACAACGGATCGTTTGAACTTGACTGCTGCTATTTGTCCACCTAAAATCGTTTACCCTATGTACTACAACTACAGTATATGTACTTGCACTTTCTCCCCAGCACTTTAATTCAGGACGGGAATCCATATTTGGATTCTGTACAATATGTACAGTATTACAGAATAAACTATATATACAAATATTTCAAGTTTTTTCAGAAACCTTAGGTCAGGCCTAAATGGGTTAACTGGTCATATTTATACTGGTTTTACTTACTTGTTTAGCTGATGTTTGTGTCTACCTGATGCTGCAAACTATTTGCCCTTTGGGAACTTTAAATAAACTTGAACTTGAACCATTATGGGTTACTGTATGTAGGTATTGTTTAATTATAATTTCTCTCTCTCTCTTTCTCTCTCTCCTCCCCAGTTCAAACCATATAAGATTGAGTGCACAGGTGAGAGCTATTCATAAATAAAGCTTTCATTGAGGACAATGAAGTCTGACGCATTGTGGGTTTCAAATGATTGCACTTTCTATTAACTCTTGAGTAATTAACGATTACTCAAATATTAACTCTTGTAATCTTGTAATTCTTTGTCTTCTATAGCTGACTGTTCACCAACACCCACCAAAGGTGAGTGTGTGACATGCATGACTCTGAGATTTTGGGTGACCTCAACTTCCGTCCTGTGTCTTAGATTCTTAGAAAAAGGATCTTATTAGAACAGTGGTTCTAAAAAAAAGCAAATCTGCAAGTTAGCAGCACACACTGCTTATTGGTGCTTGTTGGTGCTCGGTGGGTATAATTCTCAAACTCCACTGACAACTACAGATTCAAAATGGCCTGGAAAGGTTTGAGAATATTGTTAACAGTACAGTAACATGTTGTTCCCTGCCTTGTCTCACTTATATTCCGTTGCAATGGTATCCACCTGTGTTCTGTTTAGTCTCAAACAATCATGTGTTGTTTGTAGTTATGTTGCACCCGTGTCTAGTTTGTCTCTGTGTATTTAAACCTCGTTTAAACCTAAAATCACTGTCCTATAAAAGCTGATCATAGAGCTGTAACTTAAAAGGATCCTTGGCTAATAAGACAAATATGCCTTAAAACACTATACTTGCCTTCTATAACTAAAACATGCAGATAAAAACACCTTCAGTACTTTATTCCTTTCATAAATAGAGAATCTTTCACTCAATAGGAGGTGCCCCTGTCGCAGGATGAGGATGTCACATTCCTGTTGCGTGAAATATTCTCTATTTATGAAAGAACTAAGATGCCATTGGTGTTTTTATTTGTTTATTTTAGTTATATAGGGGAGTTTTATGCGATGATTATCTTATTAGTCAGGGATCCTCCAAGGACCTCTGATCTTTATTACTCACCTCACTCTTCCCCCAATCTTCATCTGCCGGGATTAAAGTTCTCAGTACTGGGTACTGATTTCAGTCCTGAGGATTGCACAGGGGTCATTTAATTAGCTCAGTGCTTATTTGCAAAAGATCATTTTCAGTCTCAAGATTTTTTTTTTCACTTTAATCCCTGCATCTGTCGTTCTGTCTCGCAGGGGGACCCTCGCAGGGGGACCCTGGATTTCCCTGGTGGGCATGGTTAATCATCTGTATCATCATCATCATCATCATTGTCGTCTGTCTCTTCAAGTTTGGACGCGGATTTCGCACCAAGGACGGGTACGTCATGTTTCACATTGGAATTCATGTCGACTAACCTCAGCGTTTTTTGAAAATGGCTGAATTCTATCTCTCCTTTTTGTTTTATCCAGTGACATCTAGAGACAGAGTTCTGACAACTTCGCTCACTTCATGGGGCCAGTCTAATGGCGGCCTCTACAGCGTCCCGCGCTACTGGGGAGGGAGACTGTCTCAAACACTTGGGGCTCCATTTTCGTTACCATCTAAACCCCTTATCCTAAACCCCTTATCATTTCTTTACTATTTTGAAAAACCTTTCGGAATATTTCAACGTGCCAATCTATTGACACATTGTGAGCTTGTAGACTGGCCATTAAAACTATTGAAAAATGTTTTTCTTAATAGTTTAAAAAGGCAAAGAAGTTAAGGGATAAGGGGTTTAGCGGTGACGAAAATGGTGACTATAATGACTATTTACAGGCACATGCAGACAAGTGAAAGAAAACATGCCAGAGGTTATTTTCTTACAGTTTGTGTTATGATTAGCTAACGATATAGTTCTATTTACGACTTGAAAGAAAGAGTTTCTCCAACAGCACCTCATTTTGACATCCGACCCAGCTAAAGTTACGCAAAGTTGAGTTGTTTTTTAACAGTTTTATTGCCAAACCCACCCTTTCCACCATTTTAGGAAATGGTTTTCATTGCCAAACCCGAACAACATGCTTATTAAGCCCTAACGCAATCATAGTGTTAAATATTCCATATGGGAAAAAAAAAACTTTATATGAAACTGGTACCTTTCATACAATCCTCATATAAGAGAATAAGGTTAATGTAAGATCCATAGTATTTTTTGTAAAGTGAAACATCTATTTATATTTTTATATAAATTTTGTAATTTATAAGAATTATATATGACATACAAAACAGATATTACATCCATAGTATGTTTTTGTAAAGTGGCTTGTATGAAATGTTCCACTTTGCGACCACAAAATATCTTTTTTTGCACCCGTAAAATTCATAGATCAGTAGTCCACACACAGTCAAAAACAGATCAATGAAACAATATTCCAGTGAAGCTCATAGAAGGTTTTGAACAAATCGACTGATCAAACATCTTATGTCTGCTCCACAAAAATGCTGCCAAGCACAACTGTATAACGTTTCTTGTTTTCCTTATGTTTCAGATTCTTCTTCTTATTATTATTGTTATTTTTTTGTCAAACCCAGATTTAGCACAAACAAGGAACTTAAATCCTTCAGCTCATATGCCACCAAAATGTGGAACGCCCTAACAGTCATTAAGACATGTGAATCCTTCTCCATCTCAAAGGGCACCACCAAAAATGTACATACACAGTATATACACCCCCCCACCCACCGACCCCCTCTCATCTTTGTACATTTCTCTTTTCCCTGTTTACCTCCACTATGATTTTACCTCCATGAGTTGCTGCTTCTGACTTTAGTGAAGTATTTGTTTTGTATTTGAATGTTTTAATAATGAAATTAACAAGTTGCCCACTATTGTAAACAAGTTTGTTCAATCAGTTTTTCAGATTTGCTGTAGTTGCACTTAAACTGTACTGTAATTCTCCAAGTTGTTGTTGTAGAATCTTTGTAGCCGTTTTGTAGCAGTGACTTGTACTGTAACTCTCATTTTGTTAATAACAAATAATTCATTCATTCATTATTATTTAGAATTGTCAAAATAACACTCATGGTGGTTGACAATCCATGTAAACATCTTGACAAAAATAATCTCTTAAATGGGTGGTTATTTATTTTAAGTTAATAAGTGATTGTTATTGTTATTAAGTTATATTTGTATGTAATGTCTTGCTCTGTGCTGTTTAGTTTACATATGTTTCCCTTTGTTTGGCTTTGTAGAGTGTCTCAAGTGTAAAAGATATTAAAGATAATATTTTCATATCAGAATAGTGGTTCTTTATTACATACTTTAAATACATCATCATAATCAAGCCTGTACTCTAATATCTGCTCAAAGAAAAAAAGCATAAATGCTGCATGATGTCTACAAGCAAACAAATGGTGGGACACTGCCCCCTTGTGTCCAAAAGCATTGGCTAAAACAGTCCCATATGATGCAACTTGCATGTCATGATGATGCATTCTTTACACTTTTTATTGAATGTTTGAGAGCATTTAACAAGTAAAAAAAAGTGGTCTTGCAGTTTTTTTTTTATTTTCATTTAAGTTGTACTTTTGGCCAAGTAACAGCCTGACCAGTTTGTTTTGGGAGGTCTGTAGCCTTGTTTTATGGGCCTTTGAGGTGCTGTAGGTGCTGCAGCATAGCCGAAGAAGCCTTGTATGGCTTGTATGTAGCTGGACCTTTTTTTTTTTATTACGGTAGTGGCCATTACATCAGGAAAGAGTTGCCTTCAGGTTGAAGCCTACAGGTAGGTTATTCTGTCTTTCTGTGGATAGTAGCCTACAACAGTATTGTGTGATGATAGTGTATAGTGTCATGTTTTCACTCTCAAGAGTTAAAATATTCATCATGTGAATTAGCCACAAGTCTACACAACTAGAGAAGGTAGAAGATTAATGGTCATTTAGATCTGTACTGTATGTTTGACTGTTTTGTTTCCCAAATCCAGCCTGGAATTGTGGGTAAAAGCAAAAGAAATCTTTAGTTTGGGGTCTGTGGGGCTAAAATATCATCAAATGGTGGTCTGTGGCTCAAATTCTGAATAAATAGTGAGCCCCTGGTATGTGGTATCAAAAAGGTTGAAAACCCACTGACAGTCACATAAACCAATTTGGTTCCCATACGTTTTCATGTAAATATGGTGGGTTGGAGTTGAACCTTCTGGGCCACCATAGGCCCTTACACAGCCCACTGCCCTGACTTCTGCCATCAGGTGATGTTTGGTGAACGAGGCTGCTGTTATGTTTATTTGGTTTAGTGTCCGGGTGAGTAACAATGTTTCAGAACTGTTGTTTTAAACATGTTTCATGTATCTGTTATGTTAATTCATGAGCCCTGTGACCTTTTTCATTCATGTGGCAGAAACGAATGTGTGAGCAGTGCACATGTGGATTGTGGACATGTATACAAGCAAACATTTGTTGCAGTGATTTAGTCAAAGAGTCAAAGAGCCAAGAGGTGTAGCTGAGCTACTGAAAGGGGTGCACATTAGTTCTCACTTAGCTGCAATTTTGCAACTCTAGATTTTTTTTTTAAATAATGGGTTGAATCTAGAGTTGCAATACCTTCCATTGACTCCCAATGAAAAAGATCACCTGTAATCCACTTGTGTTAAACTCACCAACATTGCAGCTGTAGGGGAAGATTGAATTATCCTCTTTTTATCTGCAAAGCATTTGTTTGATAAAACCTCACCGTGTTATGAGATACTTTTGGTATATCTATCTATATATATATATATATATATATATATATATATATATATATATATATATATATATATATAATATATTTTTATTATTTTTATTTTTATTTTTTGTGCTTCATTAAACCAAATTCATTTGAAACACTACTACTGCTACTAACTAACTACAGCTGTGTCACCACTAAACCAACAGCATTTCATCATTGAAAACAGAAAACTCTCAGAGTCAGACCTTTAGCTTTATGCATGCTGCGTGTCTGTTGCAACTTCAACAACAACTGATGTTATTATTGATGCTTTAGTTGACTAATAAAAGTCATGTAATCAAACCCCCAATTGAGACATGTTACATCCGGGCCTGAACCAACCCCTTGAGTGTAATATTGCCATTATACTACAGTCACCACAACCACAAAATGTCCTGAAAAACTAGCAAGCCTATAGCCATCAAGTCTGTTGAGAATCTTTGTTGTGGAGAGTGGTGCTTGTTTTTTTTTTTTTAGCTATAGCCTATGGGTAGAAGCTGTTTTAACAAATCAGATTAGTTCGACAAAACAACCTGACATTTATATTTCTGGGACCCCCAATGCACATTGTAAAACCTATTAATTGAGGTGTGTGTGTGTGTGTGTGTGTGTGCGTGTGCGTGTGCGTGTGCGTGTGCGTGTGCGTGCGCGTGTGCGTGCGCGTGCGCGTGTGCGTGTGCGTGCGCGTGTGCGTGCGCGTGCGCGTGTGCGTGCGTGCGCGCGCGCATGTTTTTTCAGCGTGCCTTGCTGTCAGAGAGCTAATCATTCCAGGCATCGTTGTGGTCTTGTCTTGGAGCTGACCTCGGGGGCAGATCATCGGATGGCGCAGCACCCACCAACCTCCATCCCCAGGCTGCAGATGAGGTAAGACACTATGGGCTCAATTTTCGTCACCGCTAAACCCCTTATTCCTTAACTTCTTTGCCTTTTTAAACTATAAAAAATAAAAAACATTTTTCAGTAGTTCAAATGGCCAGTCTACAAGCTCACAACATGTTAATAGATTGACATGTTGAAATATTCCAAAAAGTGTTTCAAAATAGTCCATACCATAGAGAGTAAAAAAGAAATAAGGGTTTTGGGATAAGGGGTTTAGCATGTAACGAAAACGGAGCCCTAAGTCTACAAGATTTAGATACTGTAAGATTTGCATATCGTCACCTTCTTAAAATAATCGCCTAAGTCATTTTTTGGCCATTTTTTGCGATATACTGTATATTATATAGTATAATATACAGTATATCGCAAAAAATGACTTAGGCGATTATTTTAAGAAGGTGACGATATAGAAAACAAGAATTGGCGACTGTCAATTATCAGCAGCTGCTAGATGGCTCTGGCCAATCAGAAGTTGTTGTGGCAAGATACGAGATAACCAATCAGATCGCCGGTACAAAGTTCATCCCATGGCTCAGAGGTCGACTTGTGCCGTAATGGGGACTTGTGCCGTAATGGGTAACCTCTCAGACACTGGGACCATCCCATCTCCTCCATCTCCAATCTCCCCAAGCCTATTTACTAGACAGCCTGCAGCTGCCAAAAATCTGTGAGCAATATAAAGAACTGTGTTTTGCTCATAGTGGCCCAATAACAGTCCGTTGTGGAAATTTCGGGTCAGAGGTAGTGTTTGGAAAAGTTTGGCATCGACTGGGTCAAGGGGTGCTGGAGATTATCCATACCATATCCATCACTGCGCAGTGACGTCACCGCCCCTGTTCCAGAAATGGATTCCCCATTCATTTTTCTCATAGACTTTTCGAAAATAATTTATATAAAGACGATTACGCCGTGGACAAAGCTAACTGGAGTCGTGACGAATCATGATGACACACACAAACTTTTGGGACAATCAAATCATTTCTAAGATGAAAAACAAAACAAAAAGTCTTGTATCATGCCGTTTTCTACTTCTTCCTAATTATATATTATATGACAATATTGTGTTTGTTGTCATGATTTGTCACGACCCGAGTTGGCTTTGGCCGCGGCGCAAGCGTGTTTTTATTAACCATTTTCGAAAAGTCTATGAGGAAAATGAATGAGGAATCCACTAGTGGAACAGGGCTGGTGACGTCACTGTGCAGGTCTATACTGTATCTTGATCACCTCTTATATTGTTTAAACATGCTGGCATGGCCTACTGTATATGCTACCATATATACTGGACCTGTCCACATCCCACCACCACCAGTGTGATGCAGAGTGAGTACAGGAATACTTGGCTATGTTGTTTAATGAGCATTGGTGAGGACCAGTTATATGAACGCGTAAGGTTTAAAATAGGTGAAGTGCAGGGCTTGACACTAACACTTGCCCGCTTGCCCGGGGCAAGTAAAAAAAAATGGTGGGGCAAGTGAAGACTGCTACCTGGTTGCCCGATCGCCGGGCAAGTGTGCAACTTAGTGCGCTATAACACTAAACAAGATAAATTTGTCTTGAAGGTGGTCATTGCGGCCTAGGCTAATTAAGATGATGAATTTAACTCTTGAGAGTGTAAAAATGAAACCAAATGGACCCGCAAGGGTCCATTTGGTTTCATTTTTACGTTCTCAAGAGTTACATCTGGTTAACCAACTTAGCTGGGGACCACCTGGAACCCTCTCAGGGACCACTTGTTGAAAACCCCTGGTTTAAAGCACCCAAGTAGGAAGTAAACTTAAATGCAAAATGTACAATATATTTTTGGGGGGCAAGTGATCATGACCTGAGGGCAAGTAGAACCTGACTTGCACTTGCCCCATGGGCAAGTGCCTCGGAGACCTTAGTGTCACCCCCTGAAATGTTCCTTTTAATGAGATCTCTCTACTACGGGTCTCATGAGGCCCCTTTCCACCGGGGTTAAACTGGGTATTGTTCTTGTTGTTGTTGGTTTGGATTTGGAACAAAAAATCAGTAGCACCGAGATCGAAAAGTGGTATATGGTATGCCGCTAGTGCCTCAGCGGCATATGCCGGTGGCCCAGCGGCAGGGCTGTCCCTGGCCTTTCTGTTGCCCTACGCACAAGTAGCTGCTTGTTGCCCCCAAAGCCCCCCCCCCCCCCCCCCCCCCCCCGCCTAGCGCCCTGACTGATCGATACATAAATACATACATAAAACGCAATATTAAGAAAACAAAAATTAAATGATTTACTTCAAGGCGTGATCTTCTTTTCAAGAAGATGGATCTAGTTTATTGTCATTTGACAGCAGGTTATATTAAACAGTGTTGCACTGCGTTTGCTACTAACATGCAGTACAGTATAAGGTGCAAATACCCAATTGACAAGGTAAATCACAACTACTGCTTTCAGTTTTGATACAAAACAATCCAAAACAAGAGGTATAGTTAAAGATAGAATTTGACAGTGCAAGATTTAACAACAATAACACCAGTGCCATCAATACTGCTGCTTGGTGGCTGTTGGTTAGGGCAGGCTCTTGTACCTTCTGAACAGCTTGGTGGCTTTTGGTCAGGGCAGGCTCTTGTACCTTCTGAACGGCTAGGTGGCTGTTGGTCAGGGCAGGCTCTTGTACCTTCTGAATGGCTAGGTGGCTGTTGGTCAGGGCAGGCTCTTGTACCTTCTGAACGGCTAGGTGGCTGTTGGTCAGGGCAGGCTCTTGTACCTTCTGAACGGCTAGGTGGCTGTTGGTCAGGGCAGGCTCTTGTACCTTCTGAACAGCTTGGTGGCTGTTGGTCAGGGCAGGCTCTTGTACCTTCTGAACAGCTTGGTGGCTGTTGGTCAGGGCAGGCTCTTGTACCTTCTGAACGGCTAGGTGGCTGTTGGTCAGGGCAGGCTCTTGTACCTTCTGAACAGCTTGGTGGCTGTTGCTCAGGGCTGTGTGCTGCTGTTAATCTGTAAGGATGGTGCACACACTTTAAGAATCATGTCAATTAACTGTCTAGTTACTTGTGTGTCTTCCCCTATTTCACTATTAATCATGTCAAATGTATAAAGAGAGGCTTATGGGACACACATACAGTACATAGCCTCCTACTGATGATGCACCCAATCCATCACTACTGCTGCTTGGTAACTGTTGTTGGTCATGGCTGGGTCCAACTTCTGAACAGACTGTATGCTCATTGTGCTGCTGAGCATCTGTAAGGTTGATGAACACAATTTAATGATCATGTCAAGAGTTAAAGGTGAAAACGTATTTAAAATAATGTTTTTATGCTCATCAGGAAGCATGGAGTTTGTTTTAATAGCATATGCATTTTAAAATGATTGGTATATTCATTATAATTATATTGTAGTTGTAGAGGGCATGTATAATTTAAGGCATAATTGCCTTGTTAGTCAGGGTTCCTCCTTTTAAGCAATCAATACAACCATCTTTACCAGATGGTTGTTCCTTACTGGTTCCCTTGTACAAATTTCAGCATTGAGCCTGCATAAATATAGATATAGCATACATTTCATGCACATAACCAAAATGTGCAAAACTTTACTGCCACTGACTGTGAGGATAAAAAGCTGGTTATGTTACTGTGGTCTGTCTGACATGCAATATATAGAATAGCAAAGTGCACAATAAATAATGTCATGTTTTTAAACAGGCCTACATATTTCAATTTTACCATAAAGTTAACACCATAATAAATATCACTCATAGTCGGTGAGACTAGACTGCCTGCACAAGCTCACAACATAAACACAGGCTAACTAGCCGCTAACACGCAGCCTGTGTGTCACACAACAACAACAACAACGGTGGGGTTGAGACACAGGTACATATCCCCATACCCATTTCTCCCAATGTTAGTAATACTAATTAATCAACATACCTGCAAGTTTGGCTCCAAATGTGCTTCTTTCTGTTTTCTGTGCTCTGAGTCTGCACGCAGTCTTCACTTGTGTTAAACAAGTGGGTAGGCGGTGTCGGGTTTCAATACAACAGCCACCAGCTGCACGTGCGAAGAAGGGAGGGGGGAGCGCTTCAGCAACACACACACACACACACACACACACACACACACACACACACACACACACACACACACACACCACACACACACACACACACACACACACACGGGATGGGACGGACGGTCGTTCTCGCTGTGCCATTGCAACTTGAAGAAGCCAGCACAGGAATATATAATACTGCGCAAGTTGCGCAGCTCATTGTGGTGCCCCTGGGCAGAGTGCGTGCCCTACGCTCTCTGCGTATCCCGCGTATTCGGAAGGACGGCGCTGTCCAGAAGCATATGCCGGTGGCTCAGCGGCATATGCCGGTGGCATATGCCGGTGGCCCAGCGGCATATGCCGGTGGCATATGCCGGTGGCTCAGCGGCATATGCCGGTGGCTCAGCGGCATATGCCGGTTCTAGAGTGGTATGCCGCTCGTGTTCCACCGGTACATACCATTTCCCAACGGCAAATGCCGCTCGTTTTAGGGTTAGGGTTAGGGTTAGGGTTAGGTTAGGGTTAGGGTTAGGTTTGTGGTAAAAGACTTCAATGTTTTGTATCTTACAACATTATGTATGAGTACAATACAGAGAATATTTGCATTCGCCATCTTGGTTGAAGGAGTCTATAGGTCTGGGATAAATAATCTTAATTATCTTTCATAGTGATTTAAGCCTTGTGGAAATGTTGTGTTAAGTTTTAAAATCCATTGTTTTTCTGCAAACTTTCTCTCTCCCTCTGTCCATGTTTGATTGGATTCTAATCCACACACTTCCATTGCCCCAATTCCATGTCCCATAAAATCAGCGGCATATGCCGGTTCTAGAGTGGTATGCCGCTCGTGTTCCACCGGTACATACCATTTCCCAACGGCAAATGCCGCTCGTTTTAGGGTTAGGTTAGGTTTGTGGTAAAGGACTTCAATGTTAGGGTTAGGGTTAGGGTTAGGTTTAGGTTAGGGTTAGGTTAGGGTTAGGCATATGCCACCGGCATATGCCGCTGGGCCACCGGCATATGACACCGGCATATGCCGCTGGGCCACCGGCATATGCCGCTGGGCCACCGGCATATGCCACCGGCATATGACGCTGGGCCACCGGCATATGCCACCGGCATATGCCGCTGAGCCACCGGCATATGCCGCTGGCCACCGGCATATGCCGCTGAGGCACTAGCGGCATACCATATACCACTTTTCGATCTCGGTGTCACTCCAAAAAATACTACTTCTTCCTTGCCCTGAAATAGCAACCAAAGTGTGTGTGTCACTATTGTGGTGGATGGAAAATGCAAATGTGATATACAGTACACCACATTGCAAAGTGTGGTTGCCCTGATGATGTCGTAATGGTGACGTGATGACGTAGTAAAATAAAGTTTTACGTCATAAGATCATCTTGGTCAGCCAATCGAATTATTATATATTATTATATTATATCATCACAAGGTGAAGAAAGGTTATTCTGTAAAAAGGGTTACAGAGAAAAGACATCACAATAACAATAGTGTGGTTGCCCCCACCAATACTACAATCAAAGAATAATATATTACATATTACAATATTACTTTTCCAAGTCCCCCCCTCCCAGGAATAGAGATGTACAACACAATCTGTTTAGAGACAACGTGCGACAACTGTGATAACTTGTAGTGTATGCCATGTGTGCAGAATGCTGTGGTGGATTAGGATCTACAAACTACGGTGCATCTCTGTTATCTGTTGATAGCTTGTAAATATGTTCTATTTTCACATCATGCGACAACAAGCCTAAAAGTAATGAGGCATGTTTTGGCAGAGTAACATATATTACTTATTACCCATTTTGGCAGAGTAATATCTTTACTTCACTTTACCTGGAAAAGGTAATAATATTACAGTGATATCACTTGTAATATTTAATTAGTTACTGTCCTACACTGTTTGCCAGCAGCTGATTTGTTCTGGTATTATCCAGGCTACAGGGTTCATATGTGGGTGCAGTGCAGTCCTGCTGCCACATGGGGGCACTGCAGGGCAGCGTGTCGGCTAATGTTCAGCAGGATGTAACAAGTGCTCATTTCTTTTCTCTTCTCTTCTTTTTACCAAAAGAACATCAGCATACCATGAGTGTTACCCTTTCCTCCCTCGCCCCGGGGGTCCGTCCGCCCCTCCACGGCCCCCCACTTTAGAACCCATCTGGTATAAAGTGAGATACTCGGCCATTTTTCCTGCCATGACCTCCAACTCCTGCAAATTGATGATGTAATTTCAGCCCCGGTCGTCCCATGATGCATCACGTCATTCCCCGGCAAGAAGCAATACTCTGCTCACTTAATGGTCGCTCAGTGTAATGGTTTAGACCAGTGGGTTCTCCAACCAGTGGTCCGGGTACCACCGGTGGTCCCTGAGAGGATTCCAGGTGGTCCCCATCCAGCTAGATGATGGACGGTTGGTAACCAAATGGATCCTTATAGATCTGTAACTCTTGAGATCGTAAAATGATACCCAATGGACCCTTGCGGGTCCATTTGGTATCATTTTACACTCTCAAGAGTTAATTATATTTAAACATCTGAGTTACTTAATTTTCAAGGATCTACAGTCTACACATTTAGAGAATGTAGAGGAATTGTTAGAGTTGACAAACGTTTTACCAGGTTATCTCTCCTAAATTGTGGACACGAACTTGAAAATCCTTATGTTTTGGGGTCCGAGAGACTAAACTCAACATCAACTGGTGGTCCGTGGTTCAAATGCAGAATCAATAGTGGGCCCTGGTATGAAAAAGGTTGAAAACCACTGGTTTAAACCAGTGGTTGATTTTTACATTTGGCAGACCCACAGCATCTGAAAATGTTTGGTGCCAGGGACCCCCACCGGCCCACCCCACAGAAGTTTTACATGTAAACAAATCCAAAAGTATTAATAAACATTTTAGGGCTCCATTTTTGTCACACGCTAAACCCCTTGTTGCTAACTTCTTTGCCTTTTTATTATATTTTGGAAAAACATAACATTTTTAATAGTCCAACTAGCCTGTCTACATCGCCATGTTGTGAACCTGTAGCCTGGCCATTCTAATTATTCCAAAAGGTTTTCAAAATGGTTGAAAACGGAAAATAAGTTTAGGGATAAGGGGTTTAGTATTAGCCCATCTCCTGAACACTACAGATAAGTTATTATAGTGGCACTGGAGACCATTTGGAGGTGGCCCACTGAATGTTTTAAATTATTTATAATGGATTGTTGGAACACACATTGGTTACATCAGTGGTCTTCACCCTTTTTCAGACCAGGGCCCACTATTTATTCAGCATTTTAGCCGCGGAGGACCACCATTTGATGACCCAAAAAGCAAGGATTTTCAAGTTTTTGTCTACAATTTAGAGATAAACTGACAATTCTTCCACATTTTCTAATTGTGTATATTCTTGAAAATTAAGTAATTCAGATGTTTAAATATATTTTGAGAGTGTAAAATGAAACCAAATGGACCCGTAAGGGTCCATTTGGTTTCATTTTACACTCTCAAAGAGTTACAGATCTATAAGGGTCCTTTTGGTTAAACTGTCCCATCAATTAGCTGCTCTCAGGGACCACCGGTGATCCTCGGACCACCTGTTGAAAACCACTGGGTTACATCAACAATGCAATTAAGGACCACAATTGTGATCCTGCCTATACTTATACTGCCTGCTTATAGGCCTTATACGACCACTGACACAAGTCTTAGTTACATGAGAATTCCTGCCCATATACCTGCATACAGAAATACAAGTTGTGTACCTATGTACACACTGTGTATACGTTTTCTGTTACCCACCCGACACTGACATGTATCTCCATTTCGTCACGGTTACATCACCCTCCAATCCAGCCCAATCATGTGACAGATTTGCGCCCTGCCCTCCCCACCACCCAGTCCACAGCTGGCCGCAGTACCTGTACTCTGTTTACGCATGTAATAATGGAGGGCAGTCATCCCAAGCTGGTGTTGGCTAGAGCTCACTCTCACAGTAACTAGTTCAAATTAAACCTGTTGAAAATAATTAGTTAAATTAATTTTGCTGATTATATGATTCAAAATTTTAATGCACTTAACTCATGTGCACACTGACTCAACCCACTGGGCATTTTCTCATTGGGAAAAAGATGAGTAGAGCGCAGTTTTATGGAGACTTATGTGTGCTGTGTGTCTCTGTAACCAGTGCCATAGAGTATATAGCTTGAGGTATCTACAAGCATTGGGGGCTTGTAGATCAGCTATGATTTGATAAATATCTAATGAATAAATTGGTCATTTTTCCCCCAGAATATTTCTTTATCCTGCAATTTTACAATTGCAAAGTGGGGTTGCCCTGATGATATTGTAATCTGCGACCGAGATGCTAGCCCCACTGATGTTGTAATGGTGCAGGTGCTGCACTGTCTTCACTGGTGGTATGACTGCTTCTCTGAGTCCTAAAGCTCTCCACCGCTGTCTAGGTTTTCTAGATTCAAGATTCAAGAACTTTATTGCCATGTCAACAGGTGTTGATAGGAATTTGTCTCGGTTCATGCTCAACATGTACAGACAACATATATATACAAAAAGACAACAAGACACAGGGCTTACACTAACACTTGCCCGCATGCCCGCGGCAAGTAAAAAAATGGTGGGGCAAGTGAAGACTGCTACCTGGTTGCCCGATCGGGCAAGTGTGCAACTTAGTGCACTATAACACAACACAAGATAAATTTTCTTGAAGGCAGTCATTGCACTCTGCCTCTGTGTCTTTCACTGCTTTCTAGATATCCACAATTCCAGGCAGGATTTGGGAAACAAAACAGGCAAATTAACATACAGATCAAAATGACCATTAATCTTCTACATTCTCTAGTTGTGTAGACCTGGGCTAATTAAGATGATGGATTTTAACTCTTGAGAATTTTAACTCTCAAGAGTTACATCTGCAAAATGTACAATATATTTTTTGGGGGCAAGTGACCATGAGCTGAGGGCAAGTAGAACTGACTTTCACTTGCCCGATGGGCAAGTGCCTCCGAGACCTTAGTGTCAACCCCTGAGACAGTACAGTGCAAAGATCAGCATCATAGCATCATAGCATTCTAGGTTCATTCATTGAACCCTGTGAGGTAGAGCAACATACACATTCTCTGTCGATACATACAGTACCCCCTAATGACCTACCCATTTTGAAACATGCTTTAGTTACGTCATCTGGAACAGTGGGTTCTCATTGGCTAGTTCCCGTTGGCAATCCCACTAATAATAAAATGTTCCAGTGATTTGAACAAACAGAACCAAACTGATTCAGACTATAGTGAAACAGTAGAGCATCACCATACAGTAACTCATGCAGTTTTATTTTCTCATAAACAGTATTCATTTCCTGCTGATGTTAGGATTTTTATTAATCCCGACCCGCATCTTCAAATACAGTAGTAAGTTAACAATTTTATGAAAAAATTAAAACTGCTTGGGTTACAGTTATGGTGATGCTGTATAGGGTCTGAATCAACTTTGTGTTTGTTTATGTACTGAAAGAGTGACTGAGAGCTGTTTTAGCGTACATTTAAGTCAATCAGGGGCATGTTTTAATCTCTGGAACATTGTTTTAAAATTTATTGTTCACATTTAGAATTAGATCATGGCAAGGTAACTACAAAAAAACAATAGTAATGGATTGCATTTTTATGGCGCTTTTCCAAATGCTCAAAGCGCTTTACAATGGTCCATTCATTCATATATTGGGAGGTGAAGCGTGAACCGTCGACACCAGTGTCCTCACTTCCCACATTCACACACCAATGGTGGCCAGCTCACACCGACCAACTCATTGGTGGCAATTTGGGGTTCAGTGTCTTGCCCAAGGACACTTCGACACGTAGACAGGAGCTGGGATTCAAACCCACGGATCATTGGACGTCCTGCTCTACCTCCTGAGCCACAGCCGTCTTATCCTTTAACAAACATTAAAGTCCATAGACTTGGCTGGCAACAATTTACATCATGAGTTCTCTACACCAGAGGTTTTCAACACCAGGGACCACCAGTGGTCCCTGAGAGGATAAATGATGCAAAGTTGGTTACCAAAATGGACCCTTGCGGGTCCATTTGGTTTCATGTTTACATTCTCAAGAGTTAAAATACTCATCTGAATCAGCCAAGTCTACACAACTAGAGAATGTACCGGTAGAAGATTAATGGTCATTTTGATCTGTATGTTTACAAGTGTTTTGTTACCCAAATGCATATTGTGGACAAAAGCAAAATAAATCTTTGTTTTGGGGTCTGTGGTGCATGGAGGTCCATGGCTCAAATGCTGGATAAATAGTGGGCCCTGAATGAAAAAGGTTGAAAACCACTGCTCTAAACTGAAAAATAATGGCCGTCTTTGACTGTTTTTATGCAAACAAAAATGGAATGCTGCTGACAATGAATGGCAGGTATGCTCGTGCAAACACAAACAAAAATCACACTGAAGCATGGAGCGCTCTCATCATCATACATCATCCAACCAAATCCTTCCTGTGGTACACAAAGCTGGGCGTAGGAGGGGCTACAGCACCTCACTCAAAACACGGATTAGTAAACAATCCACAGGGGGTCGAAAATGGCTAATTTACCCCTTAAACAGACCACTTTTACCCCATAGCCAGGTTGTTTGCTACTGTAAAAAGGACTCTCGCCACTCAACACGTCAACCTCAGTGTTGCCAACTTGGCGCATTTGTCGCTATATTTAGTGCTTTTTCAGACCCCCCTAGCGCCAAAATTAGTGAAAAACTCCTGGCGGAAAATCTAGTGCTTTTTGGCTGGTGAGTTGGGGTGAAATTGATTGACAGGCGCCAGAGATAAAACCCTCATTTTTCACCATTTCTCCTCCTATGACAGTGGTTTTCAACCAGTGGTCCCCAGGCTAAATGATGGACAGTTGGTTAACCAGATGTAACTCTTTGAGAGCGTAAACATGAAACCAAATGGACCCTTACGGGTCCATTTGGTTTCATTTTTACACTCTCAAGAGTTAAAATATTCATCATGTGAATTAGCCCAAGTCTACACAACTAGAGAATGTAGAAGATTAATGGTCATTTAATGGTCATATTCCCTTCCAGGCAAGCATCTAGCACATACATTCTAGTGCATTTTGGAAGTGCCACTAGTGCATTTTGGATTTTGGCAGTTGGCAACACTGGTCAACCTTCGCGCCATTCTCTCAGTCCCCTCCAGAGCTGATCCCACATTCTGCCGCCGTAGTGGTCCGCCCGCTGTACCGCCACGGTGAGCGCCTTGCCGTGGACCAGCATGAGCAGCGTCTGGTGCACGGATCCCCAGGCCCGGTACCAGGGCCCGCGGAACGGGTCGGACCCGGCTGGGCACAGCATGCAGTTGAGGTTGACCTGCGTGGCCAGGCCCAGGCCTGCAGCACCACAAAGTGGTAAAGGAAGAAGAGTCCAGTCGCCAAGAGGGCCCACCACATGTCGCGGAGCGGCTCTGGGCGGTACGCCGCTCCGCTCCGCAGCAGATACCCCGCCACGGCGTACAGGAGCAGGTGCTGGACGTAGTAAACCTCCTTCTCCAGCGGGAGCAGGCGCGTGTTGACCACGGGAAAGAACAGGGCCAGCGCGGCGCCGTGCAGCATGTGTACGTGGAGCCGGAAGACGATCGTGGAGGCTCGGCCGGGCGGCAGCGCCAGCAGGAAGATCTGGGTGAGCGTCATGACGTGACAGGGGTTGAGCACGTAGATGGCCGTCCGCGTGGCCAGCTTGAAGCCCAGCTCGGCCCCGAAGGTCAGGCACACGGCGGCCAGCAGCAGGTTGCGCGAGGCGCTGAAGGCGGGAGCCTTGGCGCCGCGCTGACGGCCCTTGCGGATGCGCGACGTGTCAATGTGCCACAGCGCCGCCGCCACCTCCGCCAGCGAGACGGCAACCATGACGACCGTCTCGCCCAGCCGCTGCCGGGGGCCCAGGAAGGCGGCACACTCGGGACCCCCGTTGCCCTCGAAGCTGGGGTCCACGCCGCCGTACGCCACGTCTAAAAAATTGCGGATTATGTTCCTGAACGGCATGATCCTCCTCTCTGCTCTTCTGTTTGTTGGAGGAAAGATAAAGAATGAGGCAGAATTGAAGGTCGTTTCGCTACTCGATCCTCAATTGCCAACTTTGGCGATCTTTGCTATGTTGCGATCGCTCGTGGGTTAGGAGACGGGAGAAATAGGGTACCAACTAGAAACCACCTGCATGCCACCCCGACGAGGGTAGCCGGCATGCTCAAGAAATAGGCCTATACGTGAAATGACGTAAGGTGCACCGGTTAGGAGTGTATGGAAGGGTAGTGTTGATACTGCGAGGCTAGCTTGTCGCTTAGCTGGAGATTGGTCACGTTAATGTATGCCTTTTATTTTACGTTGATGCCACAACACTATTGGCCTGTTGCCTGTTGAGCGCACCTGTACCTCCAGTGGAAAGAATCTAGGAGTACATCAGTTTAGAGTTGACGACACAGTGACGTAATTTCTGTTCATACAGTATGTACTGGTTTGGCCTGAGAGATCGTTCGTTGTTGGTTCAATGCTGTGTGAAGGTCGAAACAGGAATCAGAGCTATAGTCTCGTCAGCAGTGGATTTGTGCCAGGCGCGTAGCGTGCGTCGGACATCCCCCCCTTTTGTTTTGGGGACCAACTTTGACACCTCCAGTCACCAGGACCGGTTAAACAGGTTTTGACCCATTTGATAATAAAAGGCTGGAAGAATAGCGGGGTGTCAAGCTGTCTAACACCTCCGATCCCCCAACACTAGGCTACCCATTGTGCCTGTCTGTCTGTTCCCCTGGATTCTTGTCCCAAGTGTACTGTACCTCAGCCTGGGCCAGCAAAATAATTCTGGGCCGTGGCCCGCGTGGCCCAAATGACGCTACACCTCTGATTTGTGCTGACCTCACTGTCGGCAGACTCGGTCACAGATTGACTGCTGTCACGGCATGTCTGAAATACGTCACTCACATTATTGTGGGGTTGTGCGTGCCATAGATTGTCACCGAATTCCACCTGTTCAAAGATCAAGATTGCATCGTCTTATTTCACAATAATAATGGCGTGTGTAGAGTCATGTGCACATTCTGTAATGAAATTCCGCTAGACTGCCTTCTGGCATCAGTCATGTTTGAGTCCATACTGGCTATAAGCCAATGTATAATTATCGATGTTGGATTGGGGAAAAAAATCCAAATATGTCATGCTACTTTTCAGTTAATGGAAAAGAAAAAATATATATTCACTGTAGATATTATGTAGTTAAAACTTTTGAGCGGTTAGAGATGTATCCACCCCACAGAGTTAACTACAGTAACTATTTATTTTTGTTTGTTTTCTGGTGTCATGAATGAAAAGATTGTTCATTGGCAATGCACAGTGTTCTACTACTGTGATTGTCTTAGACAGTGTAGTATTGTTGGGGTTGCTAGCGAGTTAATTCTCATATAAACATGTAAATTCCGGGCTGATGTAGAATGAACAGGGAAAAGTAGCAAAGGGGAGCATGCTAATATATGTATATTATAGCCTATATTTACTGCACCGGAAATATGGGGCATTACGGTATATTGCTGATAAAGTTTGGCGCAAGATGAGATTTCACCCCAATTTAAATTGATGTGCTTATTTATATGTAAATAAACAGCAGTGATTGCCAACGTTGCATGTTGTTAAATGAATCGCCGAGCCGGTGCGTGACAACGTGCTTTGCTATTTGCTGCTGAACAGTGGGCTGAATAAACAGAATGGTTGGAGACTCAAACTTTGACCTCAATAATAAAATACCAGTCTCCGCCATTGTAAATGTGAGCTTAATGGGTAGAAATGGCAAGAAAATAATAAGTCTGCACGCTGTTGGATCCTTGCTATTGGGCAGAAAGCTCTTATCTCCATATTCCAACTTTTTTTTCTTAAGAACAATGTCCTACTTCATCCACAGTTTCCCCCTGACCCTGTTTCTGTCTCGGACCCAAGGGACTTGGAGGAACTCTTCCCTCAACGAGTCCACCCCAGTCACAAGGTGGGGTGAGTGCACCAACGCATTCTGGACATTGTAGGTTGCAAAGATATTAAATAATCGCTGTGTCTTGTTTTGATTCAGTAGTTCCGGTCATTTGCCGGGGGTGTGGGAGCGACACATTAAAAACAAATGAATCCACAAAACTAGCACAATTTGTATCCGACTTTTGGAGTCATACGCAGACAGACAGAATAATCAATCACTCAACTCCTTAACAGATTCACCACAACTTTTTGAGTACTCATAACTAAATTTAGATTGAATCCAGTGGAACAATGGTTCATTTATTTATTCATTTATTTTTACCATTTGCTGAAAAAAAAACAGTTTTGGACGTACAAGTTTTTTTTTTAACCTGACCATTTTGCTCCCACTGTTTATCGCCTCCCACACTGTAATAAACAAACGGCGGGATGCCGTTGCAGACCTTATTATTTTCTTTCAGCTGATGTCATTCTGTCTGCTGCACACCTGGTTACTGGAGGTTGAGGTGCAACGTTCTACCGCTGTATACGACACGTCCCTTACTTAATGGATTTCCCCCTCATAATAAATGTTTTAATGGGACGCATTTACATAAGGAAATTAGTAAATATGGCATGTGGGACCTTTTCATTGTCCCTGTTCAAATTGAATTCTCCCCCAGAGGTGAGTCATGGCCAACTCTCTGCTGGGTGACAGTTCTATTCCCTCCCTGGAACACACCAAGCAGGGGAAACTTTTTAAAAGAGTTCACTCCTGGGTGGGTAAAAGTAGGCCTACTACTATTATTTCTATACCGCAGTATTGACAATTTTACTTGGGTAAAATAAAAGTAAAATTCAAATAGTATTTTTTTTTTTGTATTTTTACCAAAAGTACCAAAAGTAGAAAGTATTAATTATACGAACACGATTTTTAAAATATATAAAATGCATTGAAACCTTTTGAAAATGGCAGATCTACAAGCTCACAAAACGTCACATCGAGACACATTGTGAGCAGTGATGCACCGGATATTCAGCTGCAGAAGATATTCACCAGTAAAAGGAAATATTTGGTTTAGCCCCAAATTGGCAGAAAGTATGAGTCCAAAAATAATGTATGCAATGCGTGCATTCAGTACTGAATATTTTTATGGGTAATATTTTAAGTTACGTTTCGCCATTAATCATGTCTATTTCCATAATTAGGTAGCTTTAAGGTGTGTAAAGGGACTGCAATGTTAGGAATAAAAGAGATAATATTCGCCATATATGCATTGCAACCTTTTTTAGCAATCGAAAGCCTGCAGTTTCAGAGGACGATGTCCTACAACAGTTATTTTATTTAAGCTCAATAAGTTCAATTATGTTTGAAAAAGTTTTCAAATTTGGTCTGAAACTGTGAACTACGTCTTAATTAATAAGTGCCCTATTCTCAATTATTTGAGTTATTGTATTATTTGAGTTGTTGTAATGCTGCTGCACTTTTACTGGAGTTAAACCCTTCAGAGAACTTCCACCTCTGTCCAGGGGCGGATGTAAAACATCCCATTTGGGGGCCAAGAGAACATGTTGGAGGGCAAGAGAAAATGCCGCACCCATACCATTTTCAGTTATAGGATTTCTTTTAGGCGAGTAAAGCATCAATAATAACATCAGTTGTTGTTGAAGTTGCAACAGACACACAGCATGCATAAAGCTAAAGGTCTGACTCAGAGAGTTTTCTGTTTTCAATGATGAAATGCTGTTGGTTTAAGTGATGACACAGATGTAGTTAGTTAGTAGCAGTAGTAGTGTTCCATGCCCATGCCTAGATCCGCCCCTGCCTCTGTCTCCGTGTCCAAGCTGCCCCCTGCGCTGCCCCCTGCGCTGCCCTCTGAGCGCTGAACCCTCTCTTTAATTAACAGGAAGCTGCCCGCTCAGCGCAAACGCATGGCGTTGCAAACGCTCCATATTATCCATGGTCTTTCAATGCACCAACTCTCTGCCTGTGTATCCATGACTCTGCTATTTCACAACAGCTCCAGGGTTGTCCAGCCTGCTATTATATGAAGGCATTTACTGTATTACGTGACTTTGCCCTCTGTTTGTTTGCATTAACATTCTTATTCTTCCCATCAATTTTCTCTGGAGTATGTGGTGGTGGCGCAAACAAAGAAAAGAAAATGATTTGGCTAAACAGCTGCTGTTAGAGTATTGTTCTTGATAGACGTGTTTTCAGTGTTTGAGCTCTCGGTTACAGCCCATAAACAGTGCGAGGGTGTGTTCAAAGGGATTCTATTTTGAACTTTATTTGACTGTTTGTCCATGGAAATCCAAGCAAACCGAGAGCCGGTCCCACACCCCCTCCATGGTAGGGATGTACAAAAACATCTACATAAATGTAGTAAATCAGGGTTAGGGATAGGGTAGAGCCCGCAAATCCGGGTTGTTTTTCCAGTGAAAAGCTATTGCGCTCTGGCCAAAAAGCCGTGTGGTGCGGGACGGGGCGGGGAGTGTTGTACGGCTTGTATGTGTTTTTAGTCATACAAGCCGTGTTTGTTTTGGTGAGTAGGCTAGGTAAAGGTTCTTTATGTATCCACTCCAAAGAGAGGCTGGTCGGGTGGAGTAATGACAGATTGGAATGTACAGTATGTTACAGACTCCAATGCAAGGCAGACTCATAGAAGTGGTGGAACTCTGGACCAGAGCTACACATTCACTACAATACCCAGAAGTACTGTAGTTATGACATTGAAATCCCAAAAAACCTCCTGGGTGCTCAAGCCAGACCCCCACAAAGTTTACATCACTGCCATGGTAAAACCTGACCCTGCCGAAGGGAGCAGAGTTTTTAGTTTTTGTATCTTGTAGTTTTTCTTAGTTTATTTCTCTCTCCTGTGAAGTGAGAGCCAGGAGGCAGCTTGCTCTGCTTGGCTGCAGTGCAGACAAACATCTCAGGGACGTTTCCGTTTTAACACGGAGCTGCAGCCTGGGTCAGAGGCTGAGCAAAGACAAAAATAAAAAGGACAACAGCCGAGGAACGGAACGGAACGGAACGGCCGGGGGAGGAGAGGATGCAGCATATGGAGGAGAGAGAGAGAGGCAGTGCTGAGGGAAGATGTTTTGTGTAACACGATTAAAAGCAGAAATACCACAATAAAATACTGTTATGTAATAGTTGGTGGAGCAAAAGTAAAAAAGTTTTAAAGCACAAATAGCATACATTCCTAAAATAGTTTCCAATGCTTAATATATTGTATAATGTCCCTCAGCTTATTCCTAAAGGTTTGGGCCTCAGTCACCACTCAGACATAGCCAGTCTACTGTAGTCTTTTCTTTCTGGACTTTGAAAGCCGTTTAGTACCACAAGGTCCTCAGGTGGTGGGGGCGCTGATATGTAGATTATTTTTTGAGTTGAGTCCTTTATAATAGTGGATTTCTATGTAAAACCAGGAATGTTTTCCATTCCATGCAGACTGGAAAATCAACAATGTTGGACCTTGTAAAGAAAGTAATAATTGGGAATTTGGAAATTGAAGACTGAAGGAGACGAGTAATTAATAAAAAGCAAGGAGCATTGATAAACATCATCATGAGGACACAATCCGACAAGCTGTTCCTGAGAGCAATTTTGAATAAAGCTTGTGATATGATAGGATATCGCAGGGGTTGACACTAAGGTCTCCGAGGCACTTGCCCATCGGGCAAGTGCAAGTCAGGTTCTACTTGCCCTCAGGTCATGGTCACTTGCCCCCCAAAAATATATTGTACATTTTGCATTCAAGTATACTTCCTACTGGGTGCTTTAAACCAGGGGTTTTCAACTGGGGACCACCTGGAACCCTCTCAGGGACCACAGGTGGTCCCCGGACCACCTGTGGTCCCTGAGAGGGTTCCAGGTGGTCCCCAGTTAAGTTGGTTAACCAGATGTAACTCTTGAGAACGTAAAAATGAAACCAAATGGACCCTTGCGGGTCCATTGCCTGTTTTGTTTCCCAAATCCAGCCTGGAATTGTGGATAGCTAGAAAGCAGGGAAAGACACAGAGGCAGAGTGCAATGACTGCCTTCAAGACAAATTTATCTTGTGTTGTGTTATAGTGCACTAAGTTGCACACTTGCCTGATCGGGCAACCAGGTAGCAGTCTTCACTTGCCCCACCATTTTTTTTACTTGCCCCGGCAAGTGAGCAAGTGTTAGTGTCAAGCCCTGATATGAAAGCCTGATTGTTTAAACTTGGTTATTTGTGTGAAGATAGAAAACAGACATGGGAGCACCAAAAACACAAACACTGTCACAACGTTTGAAGTATCGAAAGTATTTTAAAATGGAATTGTTCAGGTAAACGCTACTGAGGAGACGAGACAAGATGTTTGTCATCGGTCGTTAAAGTAAAAAAAAAAAAAAACAACAACATTTTTTAGGCCACATACACATTAACACCTTAGCCTTGGGGTCCCCTATGAAAAGATAAACAAGCCAGCAGGCTGATGTGAATCCAAATGGGATTGCTTTGGTTTGTTTTTCTCCACACCTCCCATTTTTGGGTGGTGGGAGGTGTTTTTTGTTTTCCCCTCCTGTCCCTCACATGAATGATGTCTCGATCGGTGCTCCACGTCCACTGACCCACCACCCCGCTGCCCCTCCGCCCCGCTGCCCCGCTGCCCCCCCACCTCGCTGCCCCGCCAGGTTGCCTTGTAAGTGGTCCGCCCCGCCAGGTTGCCTTGTAAGTGGTCCGCCCCGCCAGGTTGCCTTGTAAGTGGTCCCGCGGGTTCAAGCGCTGCCATCCCTCAGAATGACACCTTCATGCATTTCTGAAGCGTAGCGGCGGCGGAGGAGGCCAATGTCCAGGGGCGGATCTAGGCATGGGCATGGGGGGGCAATGCCCCCCTAAATACCCAGTCTGCCCCCTCAAACACGATGCCTTGCAAAACAACCCAAGATATTTCAAATTAAAGTGCTTAGATTTAAAATGATTTGAAACACTATTACTGCTACTAACTAACTACAGCTGTGTCACCACTAAACCAACAGCATTTCATCATTGAAAACAGAAAACTCTCTGAGTCAGACCTTTAGCTTTATGCATGCTGTGTGTCTGTTGCAACTTCAACAACATCTAATGTTATTATTGATGCTTTACTTGCCTAATAAAAGTCCTGTAACTGAAAATGGTATGGGTGCGACTTCTTCGATGAAGTCGCCCCCTTACCATTTTCTCCTGCCCCCCCAATTGGGAATTGTTACATCCGCCCCTGCGGAGGAGGCCAATGTCCCTACTCCCTCCCTGCTTTCGGATTGGGGTGGAGGGTGGGGGGGGGGGGGCGAAATGGCATTTCATCTGGGGGGAGGAGGGGCTGTGCTGCCAGTGTTGCCAACTGCCAAAAGCCAAAATACACTAGTGGCACCTCCAAAATGCACTAGAATGCACTAGAGCAGTGGTTTTCTACCATTTTCATACCAGGGCCTACTCAGTCACCACTTGACTATTTATTCTGCATTTTAGCCACGGAGGACTACCATTTGATGTTGAGTTTAGTCTCTTGGACTAATATAAGATAACTGGCAAAATGTTGGTTCAAAATAACAATTCTTCTACATTTTCTAAATGTGTAGAGTGTTGAAAATTAGGTAATTCAGATGTTTAAATATAATTTAACTCTTGAGGGCGTAAAATGAAACCAAATGGAGCCATTTAAGGGTCCATTTGGTTCCATTTTACGCTCTCAAGAGTTACAGATCTATAAGGGTCCATTTGGTTACGAATGATCCTTTCTAGGAAGGAAGGAAAAATGGTAAAAAATGTGGGTTTTATCTCTGGCGCCTGTCAACCAATTTCACCCCAATTCACCAGCCAAAAAGCACTAGATTTTTTTGCCAGGAGTTTTTACACTAATTGTGGCACTAGGGGTTTTTTGAAAAAAGCTAAATAATATAGCAACAAATGTGCCAAGTTGGCAACACTGTGTGCTGCACGCGAGGCCGGGGCCCAAGGGCATCATCAGAAAAAGGATGGACATGACCATCCACCCCCCTCCCCTCCCCTCCCTCCCTGTCCCCTCCCTCCCCTCCCTCCCCTGTCCCCTCCCTCCCCTCCCCTCCCTCCCCCCTCCTCCCCTGTCCCCTCCCTCCCCTGTCCCCTCCCCTCCCTCCCCTCCCTCCCCTGTCCCCTCCCTCCCCTGTCCCCTCCCCTCCCCTCCCCTCCCCTGTCCCCTCCCCTCCCTCCCTCCCTCCCCTCCCCTCCCCTCCCTCCCCTGTCCCCTCCAGTCACGGCAGTAGAAGAAAAGCATTATTGACTGTTTCGGGACGGCAGCCGCAGCCAGGGGCGGATGTAACATGTCCCATTTGGGGGGGCAAGAGAACATGTTGGAGGGGCAAGAGAAAATGGTATGGAGGCGCTTCAGCTTCAGGGGCGATGAAGTTGCACCCATAACCATTTTCGGTTACAGGACTTTTATTAGTCAAGTAAAGCATCAATAATATCAGTTGTTGTTGAAGTTGCAACAGACACGCAGCATGCATAAAGCTAAAGGTCTGACTCAGAGAGTTTTCTGTTTTCAATGATGAAATGCTGTTGCTTTAGTGGTGCCACAGCTGTAGTTAGTTAGTAGCAGTAGTAGTGTTTCAAATCATTTTAAATATAAGCACTTTAATTTGAAATATCTTGGGTTGTTTTGCAGGGCATCGTGTTTGGGGGGGCGGCAGACTGGGTATTTAGGGGGGCATTGCCCCCCCCATGCCCATGCCTAGATCCGCCCCTGGCCGCAGCAGCAGCAAGGTCGGCCGTTTTACTGCGGGTGTATACATACATATACCCTGTCCAATAAAAAGAACCAAAGTGAGACCCCAGCATGGCAATTATATGAATACAGCTGGTTCTGAAGTGCCGTGGAAAATCGATGGAACGGGTGGCAACAACGCTGTAGATCAGGGGTTTTCAACCTTTTTGATCCCAGGGACCACTATTTATTCAGCATTTGAGCCACGGACCACCACTTGAGGACATCAAGCACCAAAGACCCCAAAACTAAAGATTTCTTTTGCTTTTGTCCAAAATACTAGGCTGGAAAACAGGCAAAAACATACAGATCCATTAATCTTCTACATTCTCTAGTTGTGTAGACTTGGGCTAATTCAGATGATTAATATTTTAACTCTTGAGAGTGTGAAAATGAAACCAAATGGGCCCGTCAGGGTCCATTTGGTTTCATTTTTACATTCTCAAGAGTTACATCTGGTTAAACAACTTAGCTGGGGACCACCTGGAACCCTCTCAAGGACCACTGGTGGTCCCCGGACCACCTGTTGAAAACCCCTGCTGTAGTTGGATACACACTCGGGTTATCCCTGTCTGTACTGTAACGCGTTTGGTGTTTTAAGAGTTATGTTATACTTTAGCTATTGAAAAAATATCAGATCTACAAGCTCATTGCGCGCCACCGAGTGGCGCGCTATGAGCTTGTAGGTCTGATATTTTTGAAAAATTGTGAAAATGTGGCGCAAATCTTTGAACATGTTGTTTGAGAAGCAAACATTTTCAACTTAAACCTTTGCTTCTGGGAGATCCCTAGAACATGTTTTTTTTTTTCACTTTTCAGATGGGGGTCCTTAGCCAAATATGAATAATTCTGGTGGTCTTTGGCATGAAATAATATGTTGAGCATCACAGACACAGGAACATAGATTTTTTTTCAGAAATTCGAATCTAGAGTCAGGAACTAGAATCTAGGGTCAGGAACTAGAATCTAGAGTCAGGAACTAGAATCTAGGGTCAGGAACTAGAATCTAGAGTCAGGAACTAGAGTCTAGTGTCAGGAACTAGAGTCTAGTGTCAGGAACTAGAGTCTAGTGTCAGGAACTAGAGTCTAGTGTCAGGAACTAGAGTCTAGTGTCAGGAACTAGAGTCTAGAGTCAGGAACTAGAGTCTAGTGTCAGGAACTAGAATCTAGCGTCAGGAACTAGAATCTAGTGTCAGGAACTAGAGTCTAGTGTCAGGAACTAGAGTCTAGTGTCAGGAACTAGAGTCTAGTGTCAGGAACTAGAGTCTAGTGTCAGGAACTAGAGTCTAGTGTCAGGAACTAGAGTCTAGTGTCAGGAACTAGAGTCTAGTGTCAGGAACTAGAATCTAGTGTCAGGAACTAGAATCTAGAGTCAGGAACTAGAATCTAGTGTCAGGAACTAGAATCTAGAGTCAGGAACTAGAATCTAGAGTCAGGAACTAGAATCTAGAGTCAGGAACTAGAATCTAGAGTCAGGAACTAGAATCTAGTGTCAGGAACTAGAATCTAGTGTCAGGAACTAGAGTCTAGTGTCAGGAACTAGACTCTAGCGTCAGGAACTAGAATCTAGTGTCAGGAACTAGAATCTAGTGTCAGGAACTAGAATCTAGCGTCAGGAACTAGAGTCTAGTGTCAGGAACTAGAATCTAGTGTCAGGAACTAGAGTCTAGCGTCAGGAACTAGAATCTAGCGTCAGGAACTAGAATCTAGTGTCAGGAACTAGAATCTAGAGCAGTGGTCTCAAACTGCCGGCCCGCGGGCCATTTCCGGCCCCCCGAGATGATATTTTGTGGCCCCCACCTTAATATGAACGTTTAATATTAATGCGGCCCGCGACGGCCGCGAGTTCCCCCGTCAAATTCCGACCAGGCAGCCCAAAGCATTTGCGGGAGAACAGTCTGTTACTATTGACTGCTCATTACTGAGATCCTGTTTAAAACCGCCTACTGGCTTTGCTATTTGCACAGAATAGCAAAGAGGAACCGGATCTGCACCCTGAAACACGCCCCCTCCCCCCGTGCAGTTTAGTTCATTCTGTCTGTCGCTGAACTGTCAATCTGAGGAAATGCAATGACGCCATTGGCTGCAGTACGGCGAGATCCTGTCATGGCGTCTCTCTATCCACCACCGCTCCGTGTTTACAAACACACGTAGGGAAAAGAAAACTTTGCCTTTTTACCAAGGACTTGTTGCGGTTTGGTAAATAATGACAGCGTAGCAGTTTTCTAAAGCCCGATACGGGCGGATGCATGGCTTATAAAGCAGCACGCTGAGCTAAGGTGAGTAGCCTAAAACGAGCTGTTGTGTCCCCCTTGCCCGTAGTGAACGGTGTTGTCGTTGATCCAGGGCAGGCTTACATCTGCGCTGGATAGAATCATAGCCATCTAGTAAAAGTTGCGACATTGTGGGGTCAGAAACCGAAAGTGCTGAATTATTTTCAAAGCCCCAATGCGCGACCACTGCAGACAGCATTGCCAGCAAAGATGAGACGTCGCGCAACTGGGATATAGTTTTCAAAGAGGCTAGCGCAAATAAATAAAAGCCTATTTAGGCACGTGTAAAACATGACAACTATTGGGAAACCAATGCTGCTAGTTGGGCTTCTGATGGTCTACTCTAGTGTCATGTTTGCAAGACTAGTTTTTGAGTGACAATGACAAACTATATTTTTGATTTTATTTATTTTATGGCGCTGCTTTGTAGTGGCTGTATAAGTTAAAAAAAGCTGTAGTTGGCTTTGTTAGGAATATAAATTGATAGCTAAAGTAAAGATTTTGTTACTGCTTCCTTATTGGTTGTAATTCATGCCATCACAATCAAATCAGAGCCACTTTGTTGATGGGTTGGCTGGTCCGGTTATTTTGTATTGTTTGTAGGTTCTATTGTCCAGTAAATAGTTCATTTAATATTGTTCAGTTATAGTTATTATCATAATCCTATTATGTGCTACTGAATGAAACAGATAGCACAGTGGTATATCAAAGGAAGGAAGGAATAGAAATAGAAAGGAATAGAAATATTATTATAGAAATGTTATTTTTGTTTTTTGTGCGACACAACACCACCTATGCACACACTCTTTATCCCACATTGGTGAGTCTGAATCTACTTAAATTTAAGTGAAATGAAGGCGAAAATGGCGAAAAAATAGGCTTGAAATGGCAAAAAAACGTTTGTCCATGTGACACGCTGTGGCTGCGGCCCGGCCTCAACCAGGCTCTGCTTCTAGTGGCCCCAAGGCAAATTGAATTTGAGACCCCTGATCTAGAGTCAGGAACTAGAATCTAGAGTCAGGAACTAGAATCTAGTGTCAGGAACTAGAATCTAGAGTCAGGAACTAGAATCTAGAGTCAGGAACTAGAATCTAGAGTCAGGAACTACGTAGAATCTAGAGTCAGTAACTAGAATCTAGTGTCATAAACTAGAATCTAACATCAGAAACTCGCATCAAAAACTAGAATCGAGCATTGAAAACTAGAAAGTGGCACCATAAACTAGAATAGCATCCGAAACATCCAAACTAGAATCAAGTGTCTGGAACTAGACTGTTATGTCAGAACCTAGAATGTAGCTTCAGTAACTAGAATCTAATGAGGACAACATGGGTTATGTTGTGTGACCCGGTCGCGTGCTGCATGTTGCTCGTACGACGGTAAAACGCCTCGGTACATTCATTCCTCCGTTTGTTACTCAGGCAGGCGGTCACGGAGGTGCGTAATCAAGTGTCTGCGTTGATAACTGCACGCGCGGCCGCTCGAATTGTATGCCGGGATTACGTTTGATCTGACCGACTGTGTCCTATACTGTCTCCAGGTAGAATATCCAGGGGTGTAGTGGAGGTGCCACTTCTCAAATCTAAAATATTTTTGGGGCAAAAGTAGGCCTATGTTTTTTGTCTTGTCATTTACTTTTATGGATACAATTAGGCATTGTAAACAATCTTTCTCAACATGCTATAAAGGGGAATTTCCACTCATTTTCAATATTTTACTATGTCATTAATATACCTTAGAGAAAAAAAAAAGTTCCCCCCATTCTGTTTCCTAGAAATGGAGGCCTGAAAAAATCATTAGCATGGTGAAATGCATCTTGATGACATCATCAAGATGGGTTTCATCATGAGTTTACTTTTTTCTGAGAGTGTACAAATGGAACCAAATGGATCCATTTGGTTCCATTTGTACACTCTCAGAAAAAAAAAATGAATATTACCCCTTTAAGAGGCGTCCCCCCACTTCTAAAAGTCCCACTACAACACTGACAATATCAAATTGCAATGCCACTTTTTAAGTATAGCTGTAAGCGTTTTATTTTTCAACGCTCTCTGATATTTCATTATCTCTGCTGGGGCTTCGCACGTATCTGTTATTCTGTGTGCTGTGTGGGGCAGACACTGGCTTTACCCTGCAGACGGTCCAGAACTTTATTGTTGTCAGCAAATAATTGAAGTTGGGCTCTTGACAAGGCGGTGCTAGTGTGGTGTGTTTTTGTGCAGTGTCCAGCAGTTTCATGCTGAGCCAATAGAGGGAGGAGTTAGACGTAAATCTGTTTACAAATACAGAGTTTGTACACACTAAAGTTGCCTATAATAAACTTTAATTTTGAAATGGAGCAAAATATTTTGTGCCAGCAGCTGGTTCATGATGCAGCTCCCCATATGAATAAGTCCCCAATATCCTAGATCAGTGGCTTTCAACTAGTGGTCCGGGACCACCAGTGGTCTTTGAGATTGGTCCAGGCGGACCCCAGCTAAATTGTTTAACCAGATGAAAAGTTGGTTAACCAGATGTAACTCTTGAGAGCGTAAAAATGAAACCATCTTTACGCTCTCAAGAGTTAGAATATTCATCTTGTGAATTATCCCAACTCTACAATGTAGGAGATTAATGATCATTTTGATCTGTATGTTTGACTGTTTTGTTTTCTCCAAAATCCATCCTGGAATTGTTGACAAAAGCAAAAGAAATCTTTTGGTTTGGGGTCTGTGGGGCTAAAATGTAATCAAATGGTGGTCCGTGACTCAAATTCTGAATAAATAGTGGGCCCTGGAATGAAAAAGGTTGAAAACCACTGTCCTAGATGCAGCATCTTCTAAACACACTTTGCACTATACCAATCTATTGATTCATGTCAAGTGTCTTGGGGGAGAGGCGGTTCATCTCATCACTCTACTACGTGTCTTTGCATGCAGTTAGGGATAGGAGTTAGTCATTTATTATTATTTTTATTAAGCTAAGGCAGACGCAGGAGGCTTTGAGGGATAGGAAAAAAAAACACATTCAAAGAGCCTATTAATCATGTGCAGCAACTGGGGGGGTAAATAGGATGTTGGATGAATAACAGACTCTGAGCTCTGTGGGATTACAGTCACATAGCGAGGAGGTGTCTGTTCCTTTCTCTTCTTGGAGGAGTTGTTAGAACACTGTTAGATAGAACTAGTAATATAATATATATCCAACAAGAGATATTTCATCTAGCAGAAGGCTGTAATGGTGCGATGTTAGAGCCAGAGAGCCGTGGAGTAATGCTCCTGTCAGAACCCAATAGAATATTTAGAATAAAACTGATGGCTCATTGACTGCTGAGGTTCGTTGGATGATGTGTTTTGAAGGATGGAATAATTTTACAGTGTGGGGGAAGTATGCTCGAAGTGTGCGCAAAGGAACGCTACGTCATGTTGCCAGTGCCACTCGAGTGATTACTGCATGGGCAGTAGTAATATCATTACTTTACTGGAATCGAAGAGTAATATATTACAAATTAGGTTATTACAACTCCCACCTTTGAAAAAATAGAGATGTACAACATAGTCTGTTTAGCAAGCTTTTTTAGAACTGAATCCAATTTATTGGAATAATAATAGTCTCCAATCCCACAAACTGCACATGAAAACAAAGCCAACAAAATCCAACATTGTAAATGTCTTTCTTAGATAAAAAATAAAAAAATAAATAAAAGGAGCAGAGAGAAGCAATGGAAACATTTTAACCTTGAATCACAAAACAGACCTGCAACTAACAAAACCAGATTTCGAAATTTGTCTCTTTGACTTTTTAAACTTTTTCACAATTGTTTTCAAAGACAGTTGAGGTCTTGTATTTAAAAAAAAAATACAAAATAAAGCAGCAAGCGATTTGTAGTGTACATAACTGTGCAGAGGATGCAGCGTGTGGACTGGATCTAGTGCACATCTCTGTTGTTATAGTAGGCCTACCTGTCTAGCTTGTAAATCTGTTCTATTTTTGCATGCAACAACAAGCTTTTATTCAGAGTAATCTCGTTACTTTACTTTTTGGAGCAAAAGTAATATTACAGTAATATGTAATCTAAAATTTGTTACTGCCCAACACTGCTAGTGTTGTAGTCAAGACCACCTAAATTGAAACCAAGACCTAGCGGAGTCGAGACCAAAACAAGGCCGAGCCAATCCCAGACTTGGTCAAGACAAGGTCAAGACGAGACAAGGACCTAGAGGGGTCGAAACCAAGACCTAGGGGGGACCAAGATCTAGAGGGATCTAGACCGAGACCGAGGCCAAGACCTAGAGAGGTCGAGGCGAAAAGCCAATTTTTGATTGTTCTGTAATAGTACAACAGAACACATTACAGATACTTAAGTTGTCACTGTACAATACTAACTGTGGGTTTGCAGACTGCTAGCGATGTGCAGCTCATCCAAGTGCTGTGCTCTGTATGAGACAGCTGTCTTTATGAATATAGAACATTTCCTATGCCTTGTCTCGTCTCAAGTGTCCTCCGTGGCCAACGAGACCCGAGACATTTGCTCCGAGATCGTGACAAGACAAATTGAGGGTGAGACCGAGACCAGGACCACGAGACGAATGAAGTGCAGAGCAGTGAGCTTTGAAACGAGTTGCAGCAAATCAAAGGGCCATCCTCTTAATAATAACAATCGAAAAAATACAGTCAAAATTCAACTTTCTCATTATTCCGTCCCGTTGGCCTGTATACATACACTTGGATTCCACATTTAATGGGAAGAAGAGAGGAGAAAAAAAAGTCATCACGAATGTAACATCCAATTAACCCCGGCTGGGAATGGCTTGCTGATGGGCCTGGAGCATGGAGCATGGACCGCATGCTGCCAACAGAGTGCTGCTCCTCCGCTCTCATCTCTGGAGTGGGCAGACAGTGGACCGCTGCCAAGACGTCCAAGTTCTGCACTGTTTTATTATGCAACGACAATAATGCAATCTAATGTAATCACCGACAGTCAGAGTAGTAAGTAGTTTGAAAGAGGCTCTGACTGCCACAGACGTGTCTGTGTGTATGTCTGTGTCCGCCCGTCGCTCCGTATACTTTTAACCACACTAGTGAATAACAATCTCCGGGATTTATGCTGCGTCTCTCTCTCTCTCCCCAGGGCCGGATCTAGAGGGGGGGGCAGGGGCGGGCAGCGCCCACCCAAATGTGCATCTTGCCCACCCAATGAAAGGTTATATCAGTGGTTTTCATCAGCGGTCCAGGGACCACCAGTGGTTGAGAGATGGTCCCCAGCTAAATGTTGGAAATTTGGTTAACCAGATATAACTCCTTGAGAGCCAACCAAATGGTTTCATTTGGTTTCATTTTTACACTCAAGAGTTAAAATATTCGTCATGTGAATTAGCCCAAGTCTACACAACTAGCGAATGTAGAAGATTAATGGTCATTTTGATCTGTATGTTTGACTGTTTTGTTTCCCAAATCCAGCCTGGTATTGTGGACAATAGCAAAAGAAATCTTTAGTTTTGGGGTCTGTGAGGCTAAAATGTCCTCAAATGGTTGCTCAAATGCAGAATGGGCCCTGCAAAAAGATTGCAAACCACTGCTTCATATGAAAAACTTTGGACGTGCCCACCCTGCCATTCTTCCAGCCCACCCTAGTAGATCTGGCTAAATCCGGCCCTGACTCTCTCTCTCTCTCTCTCTCTCCTCTCTCTCTCTCTCTCTCTCTCTCCCTCTCTCTCTCTCTCCTCTCTCTCTCTCTCTCTCTCTCTCTCTCTCTCTCTCTCTCTCTCTCTCTCTCTCTCTCTCTCTCTCTCTCTCCTCTCCTCTCTGTGTCTCTCTCTCTCTCTCTCTCTCTCTCTCTCTCTCTCTCTCTCTCTCTCTCTCTCTCTCTCTCTGTGTCTCTCTCTGTCTCTCTCCTCTCTCCCTCTCTCTTCTCTCTCCTCTCTCTCTCTCTCTCTCTCTCTCTCTCTCTCTCTCTCTCTCTCTCCCTCTCTCTCCATTTAGCATGGCATCCAACATCCACAGCCACTTGACAGCAGCCAGCCAGTATTTGCCCGGCACTTTCTATGCATTAATTATTGATCTCCCCTCCGTGGTGCCATCCCATCCCTGCTCATTCTGCCTCTCTGCGGAGCTGGGTAATGAACGAGGAGATCCACATCCAGCCCCCACCCGCCCACCAGCCACAAAAAAAGAAAGGAAAACCATGTCTTAAGCAGTGTAAAGTCTTTACAGCAGTGCTGTCTCCATCTCTCCCTCTCTCCCCGCGCTGCCGTTCATACTAATGAGCAGTACAGGCTTCCTCCGGAGGAACCAGGGACAAACCAGAAGTGACAACTGTGCTGGGAATATAGAACTTTTATTTTCATCATCATCACCGTCATCATCATCATCTGCATCTCTGCAAAGTTTTCCCCCACACACACAAGTCCGTGTTCAGTAGTAGAAGAGAATGCTGTATACATACAGAGGCTGGGATTACATCAGGAAATTATGGCTTTAAAAGTATAGCATAGTCAGACACACTACTGGAGGTTATAAGTTTGAGAGACCGAAGATAGTCTATAAAAAATATTGAATACTGAAATACAGAATATCGCCAAATACCGTCATTATACTGTATTCTATTCAAATATGAGCAATGAGACTTTTAATTGTAACGATACATACAATTTTCATGTTACACACATGCCTAAAATAGCCCTTATTTGGGCCAGGCTTTTTGGAAACGATGTATTTCCAACTCCACTTGAACAGCAGAGCGCTCAGTTTCTGACCCCTCAAAAATGCCTATGCACAGGCACAGGCATGGACATGCATGCGTGGCGTGCACGCACAAGCTTTCAAAAAGACTTGGATTTAATGATTGAGACCACTCCCCAAACAAATAGGACCCTCATTAGGTGTTATATCCGAAGCGACGGTTGGCTGTGAAATCTCTCCACAGAGAGGTCTATTGTGGAGCTTTGCAGCTATAGTGTTGTAGACGTGATGAAGTAGCATGCTGCCAGGTTGTACACCAGGGACCTGTGTCATTGTCAGACCACATTAACACTTTATTGTAGACACACAAAACAGCACTACCGACTCACAGCACATCTAACACATGCACACAAGCACACACACACAGGCACACACAAGGGGGGGGCGGGTTTGGGCCTCTAAACAGGGCTGGACTGGGACCAAGATTCAGCTTGGTCAATTTCACCAGAATTAGACCCAGAACAGCTTGTTCTTTTTTGTGTGTATTTGGCCCAGACTGGACACACTACAACCAGAGTGCAGATAGCAGAAACTCTGCTACACACACACACACACACACACACACACACACACACACACACGCACACAGGCACACACACACACGCACCCCACGCAGGCGCGCGCGCGCGCACACACACACACACACACACACACACACACACACACACACACACACACACACACACACACACACACACACAACACACACACACACACATACACACACACAAAACAAGCACTAATATGACCACTTTTACACAACAACATACCGGAAACAGGGGCGGATCTAGGCATGGGCATGGGGGGGCCCAGTCTGCCCCACCAAACATGATGGCATGCAAAACAACCCAAGAAATTTCAAATGTAAAGATGTAAAATGATGTGGAACACTACTACTGCTACTAACTAACTACAGCTGTGTCACCACTAAACCAACAGCATTTCATCATTGAAAACAGAAAACTCTCTGAGTCAGACCTTTAGCTTTATATGCGTGCATAGGTAGACGTCAAGGGGGGTTTGAGCACCCCCTAGTGGCCCTCTCTGGACCAACATGCCCTTTTTAAAAGAGCAAAAAGATGCTGAAATGCTGTTTTCTATGCGTTTTAACCCCCTAAAACTCAATTTTCCGGGAGTGCCCTCCTGGTTACATTTGAGCACCTGCCCTGAAACTCTCTGAGTCAGACCTTTAGCTTTATGCATGCTGCGTGTCTGTTGCAACTTCAACAACAACTGGTGTTAATATTGATGCTTTACTTGACTAATAAAAGTCCTGTAACTGAAAATTTTCTCATGCCCCCCCAATTGGGAAATGTTACATCCGCCCCTGCCGGTAAATGATCCAAACCAACAGACTCCTACACAACACTTTGTTGCTTTAACCAGACTGATGCTGCTGAAAGGATCCAAGACAGAAGAGGGTTTATTTGTGACTCACTGATACAGGTACACTACAGGCTGTCCAAAAAACAAGAAACAACATTTTGTAGCACCCCAGCAGCCTAGTACACCCCCTGGCCTTAAAGATGTTGAAGACACTACTGTACTACTACTACATTTTGAAGTGTCCTTTCTACTTTATAATTCCATGTAAAGCTATGTACCTACAGTATAAAAATGAATGAACAAGTGACGTTGAGCATGGGCAGGCCTATAGAGCTGCGCCCCTTGCATGACGTCGCATTTTGTTTCGCTTTTCTTCTTAGAATGATTTGACTGTCCCAAAACATTGTGTGTGTGTGTCATCCTGATTCGTCACGACTGGAGTTGGTTTCGTCCATGTCTTAATCGTCTTTATATGAATCATTTTTCCAAAAGTCTATGAGAAAAATGAATGAGGAATCCATTTCTGGAACAGCGGCGACGTCACAAGGGGGAGGGACTGCTTAGCTCTATAGCCGTCCAGACCATAGATATATAAGAAAGCTAGATGTCTTGAGGCGGAGCCTCTGACGTCGTTCACGTTGGCCATCTTGTGAGAGGACTAAATACACTATGCTCTATGGCAGCCCAAACAAAAACAGCTAGAACTCACTCAAAACTTGACGGATTTACAAACTGATTGCATTATTATGAACGTTGTCAACATGGCTATGATTTGAAAAAACGATATGAAAATCGGTTGAAAAATAAGCAAGTTATCATCATTTAAAAAAGTACTGTATATGCTCATAGACCCAATAGGATATTATTGGGTCATATTGGGGCATATTATTAGCATAATAATATGCTCTCCTCTCACAAGATGGCCGCCACATAACGACGTCACTCCCCATTGGCCAGCAGCACGGCGAGCCATCTAGCTTTCTGATATATACTGTATCTATGGTCCAGACACCTAGGATTAGCAAACCCGGCAACCTTTGCCACTCCTCTTCCCCCTCAATCTCCCTCCCTGTTTCCTGTGCCCCCATCAAATACAAAAAGGTTGAATCTGCAACCTCATCTCAGCCTGGTGTTGAGCGTTGAAGCTGTTTACTTGGCTGTTTAGCTTCACAAGGACAGCCATCAATAACCTCCATGCGACACCGTCCTGATTGCCACGGCGCTCCGCGTCAAATGAGACGTCACTCAACACCCTTCCCTTAATTAACCGCCGTCTCTGCTGACTAAATTGTTTGTGACAAGACAGTCCCTGGGCCTGTGACAGGTTCAATGACACACTGATGACTAATTAATGCCTCTCCTAATTGGACCGGACGCCTCTGGATTGTGTACTGGGTGGCGAGTGTTATGCTAAAAATGTGTGTGCCGCTGGCTTATCGGTAATTAAACAGGCTGGCGAACAGAGATGGAAGAGGCGCTCTGGTTTTGAATAGTGAAGTAGTAGAAGTAAAAAATTATTGGAAATTCCACATTGTTGGTTTTGTTGTAGTTTTGTCGCACCCCTGCTGGCTGCACAGCTGGCTGTAACTATGTGTAGAGAACCCAGAGAGATTACACTCAATTACACATAATTTTAGATGAAACCGTTCATGTATATTCTTTTGTAATAATAATAATATTTGCCAATGGACAAGCTCACAGTGGGTTGTATTGCTTTGTGCTTTGCTTTGAAATCAACATGGCTAGTTACAGTCCACATGCTGTACAAGTAAGACGGCTCAAGGGCAAGAAACGACCACAGGACGGTGAAAGTTGCCAACCCTGTTTCCGTTTACTTTGTCATTCAATAACTAACCCTGTCTTCATAAAGTTTGCAACCCTGTTTACTTGCTATTAGGTTTGGGACGATTCACTCACCCCACGATACGATATCAATATTTAGGGTGCCAAATCGATTTATATTGCGATTCTTAATTATGTTGTTATTCGATATATTCATATATTGTGATATTTTCCCACAAATGACTTGCTTTTATCATACTAGAACATTTTGAACATTTCTAAACAATATGGCTCATGAAAAGTTAACCAACTACAACATTTTAAAGCAATTCGAAACGATATACAGTATACCATGAGAGGTTTAATCCTACACTTAAATGCAGCCAGATAACTTTCAGTCAGTCTTTCTGACATGAACAAATTATTAAATGCATAACAAATATTATAAAAAATGATTTCAAACCGCAATACGATATTGATATGATGACATTAAGTATCACGATATACTGTATTGGCATAGCGATATTTTTCCCCACCCCTACTTTACATACAAATCAATGAATGGTCATTATAATTACAAGCGGCTTAATCCTCTACCTATATACTGTATGTATAATAAATATGAGAGCGACTTTGCAAAACAGTAAATGTTTGGCCTCAGTAGAGGTCAAGTAGGATTTCTAAGTGCAGCCAGTCACAGCTATAGGTGGACATGAAAAAGAAACACACAATTGACTGCAAAGGGATTTGGCCGCCAAGCTTTTTTTCGTACCCTTTTATAAACCTTCAGCGTAAGGCAAAATGCCTTGAATATGAATACTAAGACTTTTGCACGTTTTGCAATGCATTTGAGTCCCTGATAGTTTAAGAGAGTGACTCTCGGGTCTTTTTAGAACTATGTGCACACAATAGCACTCAATTTATTCTAGGCTATTCTACATAATGTGTCCTCACTCGTCCCAGAACTTGTTTGTTGTATTTTAGAAAAAAGAAGAGAGAAGGGGAAAAAAAAATAATGTGCCTTTACGGTTTAGAACTGTGATTGCTGAATGGTCAAATTATAGAATACAGTTTTAAGCAGTATTATGCAACTTTTTTAAAAAACAAATTTTGGCCCCATCTGTATGTTTGATTATGCTATACAGTAGAACTACATATTTTGCAATGGTTACTTTTATTTGGTCTCCCTGTAGATCAGGGGTTTTCAACCAGTGGTCCGGGGACCACCAGTGGTCGTTGGAAGGGTTCCAGGTGGTCCCCATCTAAGTTGGTTAACCAGATGTAACTCTTGAGAACGTAAAAATTAAACCAAATGGACCGTTGCGGGTCCATTTGGTTTCATTTTTACACTCTCAAGAGTTAAAAATATTCGTCAGATTAATGATCCCAAGTCTACACAACTAGAGAATGTAGAAGATCAATGGCCATTTTGATCTGTATTTTTGACTGTTTTGTTTGCCAAATCCAGCTTGCTATTGTGGACAAAAGCAAAATAAATTTCAGCTTTGGGGTCTGTGGGGCTAAAACGTCATCAAATGGTGGTCCGTGGCTCAAATGCTGAATAAATGGTGGTCCCTGGTGTCAAAAAGGTTGAAAACCCCTGCTGTAGATCATAGTGACTTACTTGACTATTTTCACTTTCCAAGACGTTTACTCCTACTCCACAACATCTCAGAGCAAATAAGTACTTTTACTCCACTACAAGTATTTGAAAACCCTAGTATAGCTACTTTGTGCATTTGTAATATTACTACTAAACAAAGCATACAGTAACCACCTATATTATATAGATTTTTATTTATGTCATTTGAGGATTTTATACTTTTGAAAATTGAGAACTGCGACATTTGCACACTAATAGGTAGGTCTACTTTCTTCTGGTACTTCTGTTAAAGGGGAATTCCACCCATTTTCAAATGTGAACCAAATGGACCTAGTGGGTCCATTTGGTTCCATTTGTACCCTCTCAGGAAAAATGGGTCTGAAAGAAAAATCATTAACATGGTGAAATACATCTTGATGATGTCATCAGATGTATTTCACCATTTTAATCATTTTTTTCAGACCTCCATTTTTAGGAAATACAGAATTGGGGGAACTTTTTTATCATGTCCACACAACATCTCTAAGGTATATTAATGATGACTAATGAAATAAAGTGTAGAAAATGGGTGGAGTTCCCCTTTAACATGGACTCACAGGTCCTTCACAGGTACAGGTACTCGCTGTGTTAACACAGACACACACCATCAAGGGCACTCAATGTGTTAACACCAGACTTTTACTTGCAATGAAACATGTCTGGATAATTGTACGTTTTACTACTTTTCCTCCCCATAAATGTCTCTGACTGACTGCTCTCTCCTAACACAGACACAGACCCATAAGGTGACCATCGAAACAGATGGTGGTTTAGTAAAAACAGAGCTGAACTGTGAACCAATTACCACCGTGCAGTGTCATGTTGTAGTTTTAGGTGGGTCGACTTATCACCTAAAACCTGGTAGTATGACTAAACGGGCCATTAGAAGTCCTCTCAGGTAACAGGACGCTCGGCATGCAGGGTTCTGCCATAACAAGGTGGTGGCAGGTTGGCACAGAGCCAAGATAACAAGGCTGCTGCTTAGAAGACTAGAGACAGACGGATGAGGAAGGAGACTGGGAAACACACCGACACAGTACACATATTGTACAATACACGCACACACAGCACACATACTGTACAATACAGTATAAAAAGAAAGAAATCATATACCTTTTTGATACCAGGGCCCACTATTTATTCAGTGAATAAATGTTTTCAGAGAAAACAAAACAGTCAAACATACAGTCTTAATCTTCTACATTCTCTAGTTGTGTAGACTTGGGGCTAATTCACATGATGAATATTTTAACTAAACATGGTTTCCGGACCACCTGTTGAAAACCCCTGTTATAGAGTGATCATTTGGATAGGAATCCAGGTGTGCTTCCTTGACATTGCGATTTGCTGTTCCAATGGCCTTGGGGCACTGTCCAGAAACTAGAGTTGCACTCCTGTTGTTGTAGCTCATGTGTTTCCTATCGCAGACAGACAGACAGACAGACAGACAGACAGACACATATGTAAATAGGGACACCTCCAGCTATTCACCCTGGGCTCCAGGGCTCTGGATGTGTCAGTTTGAGCTATAGCAGGACGCTCAAAGTTAGACTTGTAATTATAACCCATCAAGACGGTGGAAATGCTACGTGACGTTCATATCAATTTAACTTTCAACATTCACTGGATGTTCTGTGGTCTAGAGTTTTACGTGGCGCCTGGAAGCCTTTCGAGATGCAATTAAAACGGGCAAAACAGTGAATCAGTGATTATCTTCTGACAAATCCCGCATTGGCATATGAGATTTGCTGGCGGTGACATCGTAAACAGCATGAAAATATGAGCCAGAAAGTGCCAGGGCCACAGAAAAGATAATGAATGTTAAAAGTTCTGTTTTTTTATGTTGCAATATCTTTAGCAACATGTTTTCCTTTTAGAAAGAACGCCAGGTCTTAAATAAGTCAGGTGGGTGGTTGTCGCTAAGGTATGCTTAATGAAACGGTGGGTGTGGTCACATAAAAACACTCCATCTTTATGGAGAACAGACCCTTACTAATGCTACGGACCAGAGCTATATGTATGTGTGTTGATGATACAACCTTAATGGTACTTGGCACTGACACAACCCGACCTCAGGCCGTTGACAGTACTTGACATGGTGATATAATCATCCTAGGATGTGGAAGAGGACTAATTGCTGCTGCATGGTCTAATTCATCTTCTTGACATCCCACTTGACATCCCACTAAGTGTTATTTAATTTAAGTACTGTACTTAAGTACAAAGTTTAGTCACTAGTCACTTTGTAGATTATTACAAGACTGTAATAATCTGTAATACATGTCTGTCATGGGTTGACCCGTATAATTCAGTGGTTTTCAACCAGTGGTCCTTGAGAGGATTCCAGGTGGTCCCCAGGCTAAATGATAGGACAGTTGGTAACCAAATGGACCCACACAGATTTGTGACCCTTTGTGACCCATTTGTGACAGAGAGCGCTCTTACCGTAATTTCCGGACTATAAGCCGCTACTTTTTTCACATGCTTTTGACCCTGCGGCTTATACAACGGTGCGGCCAATCTATGGATTTTTTTTAACAGGGGTTGGTCCAGGGACCACCAGTGGTCCCTGAAAGTGTTCCAGGTGGGCCCTCCAGACTAAATGATGGAAAGTTGGTTAACCAGATGTAACTCTTTGAGAGCGTAAACATGAAACCAAATGGACCCTTGCAAGTCCATTTGGTTTCATGTTTACACTCTCAAGAGTAATGATATTCACCATCTAAATTAGCACCACTTAATTAATAAGTGTTGTCTGGTGCGGCTTATAGTCAGGTGCGGCTTATACATGGAAAAATCAGTATTTTGCCCCAAATTTAGCTGGTGCGGCTTATATTCATGTGCGGCTTATAGTCCAGAAATTACGGTAGTTAAATTATATCTCAATGTCTGAATTAATTGATTTTCAAGAATCTACACAATTAGAAAATGCAGAAGAATTGTTATTTTGACAGTTATCTCTCCTAAATTGTGTACACAAGCTTCAAAGTCCTTAGTTTCGGGTCCAAAAGACAAAACTCAACATCAAATGGTGGGTCTGTGGCTGAAATGCAGAATAAATAGGTAGTAGGTTTAGGGGTGAAAAAGCAAATCTTACACTAAGATGCAAATTTCACTGTGAAGAAAGCAGGCAAAAACTGGTACAAAAACACAAACCAGGTCACTATAACCTGATGCAGTGTTGCCAACTTGGCACATTTTTCGCTATCTGAATGTAACCTCATTTTCAAGAAGATACACATTTAGAAAATGTAGATACCGGTATTCAGTTATTTCTCCTAAAAATATTTCTCCTAAATTAGTCAGAGAGACGAGACTCAACATCAAATCGTGTTCCTCCGTGGCTAAAATGCAGCATAAACAGTGGGCCCTGGTATGAAAATGGTTGAAAACCCATTGCTCTAGTGCATTTTGGAAGTGCCACTAGTTCATTTTGGATTTTGGCAGTTGGCAACGCCGTGAATGAGGGAAATGAATCCAGATTTAAAGAGGGACAATATGTTGATATTAAATGTATTAAGTGGAAAGCTGAGAGGAATACGGCTCGGTAAAATTTGTGCTAACTGAGAAATACTGGAGTATAAGTAAAAGTACAGCAGAGTACATGTACCTTCCACCACGGCCCATTTGTATTGTTTAACGGTTAAACAATACACCTGGGCAGTAGAAGAATGAAGTGGGGTAAACTTTAACCCAAAAGAACTCCACTAGCATTCATCATTGTGCACCTTTTCCCCTCCTGCCAGGCATATAACAGACTGCATTGTGACCCGGGTTGAGCTTGTAGGTCTGCTATTTTCAGCCCAGAAAATTGGTCAAGAGGCGGCCTAGTACAGAACCCCTGGGGGAAGGGGACTCCTTACAACTGTGAGTTTTAAGTGGATAATTTAGCGTGGAACTTTTAATGTGGGTTCTGCTGCGGTACTTTAGTCTGACACCAGAGGTTTAAAGCCCCCCCCAGGACATTTCGGTGGCCTTTTTTACCCCCCTCCACATTGGAGTTGGGATGAGCATGGTATTATTGGCTGTGTGGAGGTCCTCCTCCTCCTCCTCCGTACCTTATGGCTCTCTCTCTCTCTCCAGGTGACAGATGATTCATTCTAATCAAAATATTCATGAGTCTCCGCCTCTCTCCTCCATGCTTCTATTTCAGGTTGCCATTTCTTATCTTGGTGGTCACGGCGCCAGGCCCAGCCAGCCAGCCAGCTCAACCAGCCAGTGGCGTTTCCAAGCAATTTGGAACCCCAGGCAAGATTTTCCCTGGAGGCCCCCCTCACCAATGAAATTCATCAAAACCAAGGGGTAGGCTCAATGAATTTAATTGGTTCCATGATTACACACCATTGCAACATAAAACAGTGACATATATACACTGCTCTGTTTGTAATGAAAATGGCGACCCCTACTGGTTAAATAAAGGACTATAAAACGAACAGGGTGATCTTACTAGGTGGACAAAATATATTCCCCCTCAAGGGATAAAACTATGAACTATTTTTAAACTAAAGAACATAGCATATGTGTTTTAAATGTTCCATTGTAGTTAGAGGGCAAGTATAATATATATTTATCAATATGAGGCTTATTGGCCTGTGATCCTTTTAACCCTTTCGGTACTGAACGCGTTTCGGTGTTTTAGCTATTGAAAAATAGCAGATCTACAAGCTCATATCGCGCCACCGAGTGGCGCGATATGAGCTTGTAGTTCTGCTATTTTTGAAAAATTGTGAAAATGTGCTGCAAATCTCTGAATACATTATTTTGGAAGCAAATATTTTTAACTCAAATTTTTGCTTCTGGGGGATCCCTAGAACAACATGTTTTCAGATGGGCGTCTGCAGCCAAATATGGATAATTCTGGTGGTCCTTGGCTTGAAATATGTTAGCATCACTGACACAGGAACACAGATTTTTCAGAAAAACTAGAATCTAGTGTCAAAAAGTAGATCCTAGTATCAGAAACTATAATTTAGTGTCAATAACTAGAATCTAGTGTCGGAAACTACTGTAGAATCTAGCGTCAAAAGCTAGAATGTTGCTGCAGCTATAATCTGGTGTAAGGAACTACTACTGTATAATCTGGCTGGCAGGCAGGCAGGCAGCGCTATGAACTTGAGGCTCCACAAAGAACTGTGATCCCAGCACCTATAAGAGGCATATATATACATGCATAAACACTATACTGCAGGGGAAAAATGGGACTCAAAACCAGACTGGCCTTGACAATGAGAGGGAGCGCTCCTTTTCGTTTTCCCTTTTGCATATTTTTGCATTTTATTTATGCTGCATGTTGCTTTCATTGTGTCCGACTGCCTGTGTGTGAGCTGCTTAAGAAAGAAGTCCGCTGGTTGATGAAAAGAAAAGGTGGAGGTTATTTTAGGTTTGAGTTTGGCGTCTATATACCGAGAAATGTTACCTACGGCTCTGGTTAAAACTTCAAAACACTCTACCAACTTCACTGCATGAATTTCACTATACTGCAACGAATCATAAATAAGACATTTTAGAGATGGAAGCCGTGGGCCGTGCTAAAATATACCCTCATGACACAATTTCCCTCTCCCTCCGGTCAAACTTTGGACATGATGATGTCTGACTATTAGCAGATCAAGACCTGAGGCAAATTCTAAAAGTGTCATCTAAACCCTATAACTAACTGCTATAAATGGATGAGAAACTGTTCTGATGTTCAAACTTTTTCATGTCACAGACCCCCAAAAGTACCTTTATATGGCTGCACTCTTCACTCAGACTCTCGGTTCGCTTTAAACATAAAGTGTGAATTCAAAGATTTGCTTCCATTTTTTGATGCGCTATGAGCTTGAAGATCTATTTTTTAATAGCCCAAAGAATAAAATAATGTCGGGTAGTTAACCTCTAAAATGACCAGTTTGAAATAATTTCTTAAAGGGAAACTCCACCCATTTTCATCTGAGAGTGTACAAATGCAACCATTGCAAATGCGTTCCATTTGTACGCTCTCAGAAAAAAAGAAGTGTCTAAAGAAATCCATTAACATGGTGAAAATACATCTTGATGATGTCATCAAGATGTTTCACCATGGTTTTCTTTAGACCTCCATTTCTTGGGAACACACAGAATGGGGGGACTTTTTTTATCATGTCCATCCAGCACCTCTAGGGTATACTAATGACATATTAGAATGTTGAAAATGGGTGGAGTTCCCCTTAAAACAAACAAACAAACAAACAAAGATAAATAGAGATGCGCAGTGACGTCACCGCCCCTGTTACGGAAGTCTTTTCCAATTCATTTTTCTCATAGACTTTTTGAAAATAATTTATATCAAGACGATTACGCCGCGACAAAGCCAACTCGAGTCGTGACGAATCATGATGACACACACAAACTTTTGGACAATAAAATAATTTCTAAGATGAAAAACGAAACAAAAAGTCTTGTATCATCCGTTTTCTACTTCTTCCCAATTATATATTATATGACGATATTGTGTTTGTTGTCATGATTTGTCACGACCTGAGTTGGCTTTGTCCGCGGCGTAATCGTCTTGATATAAATTATTTTCGAAAAGTCTATGAGAAAAATGAATGGGGAAAAGACTTCCAGAACCGGGGTGGTGACGTCACTGCGCATCTCTATAGACCTAAATGTGGTTCCTGACCTCACATTGAACCCCTTTCTCTCCTCCCGGGTCCTTCTCTTCCTCCAGGTTCTGGTTCAACACGTTGAGCTCCACTAAGCCTCATGTCCTATCTGTGCTGTGGGTCAGTGCTCCAGGCTGGTCAGGCTAAACTGTGCTGTGGGTCAGTGCTCCAGGCTGGTCAGTCCACAATGCAGGGGTCAGAGGGAGATGACAGCATGCTGCTGATCTGTCCTCCTCCAGGTACAGAGGTGAGATGCTTAGGGCACTGTTTCTCACTCCACAGTGGGGGAAGTAGCCAAAAATACTCAGGGGTGGTGGCTTGGGGGTAGAGTGGACGGATGGTGGCTCCCCGGGCCCCTCCCCAAAGTCAGTGTCAAAAGTGTCCTTGAGCAAGACTGAAGGACACTTCGACCTGCTTTGACTATTATCAATCGATTAATTCGGGGTTTTCAACCGGTGGTCCGGGGACCACCAGTGCCCTGAGAGGGTTCCAGGTGGTCCCCAGCTAAGCTTTTAACCAGATGTAACTCTTGAGAACGTAAAAATGAAACCAAATGGACCCTTGCGGGTCCATTTGGTTTCATTTTTACGCTCTCAAGAGTTAAAATATTCATCCTCTGAATAGCCATTTTGGAATGGATCTTGCTTGTTTTGTTTCCTCCCAAATCCAGCCTGGAATTGTGGACAAAAACAAAAATAAATCTTTAGATTTGCGGTCTGTGGGGCTAAAATGTCCTCAACTGGTGTCCGTGGCTCAAATCCTGAATAAATGGTGGTCCCTGGGATGAAAAGGGTTGAAAACCCCTGCTTTAGGGCACTGATTCTCACAGTCCACAGTGGGGGGAAGTAACCAAAAATACTCAGGGTTTGTGGCTTGGGGGTTAGAGTGGACGGATGGTGGCTCCCGGGCCCCTCCCCAAAGTCAGTATCGAAGTGTCCTTGACAAGACTGAAAGGAACGTCGACCTGCTTTGACTCTGCCATTGTCAAGGATTAATTCAACAGGATGTTGCTTATTAAGGAGTTCCTTGACAAGGCATGTTGTCTGGGAGCCGACTGACGAAAACCTGGAAACCCTCGACAGGCGTGTTGGTTGGCCACCTTGTTTTAAACTTGGCGACATGCTGGGAAGGTTATGTTTAGGATTAGGGGTAGAGGAGCGAAGTATATTGACCAAAATGGGCCGCAATAAAGTAGGCGAAAGTGCGTTTAAAAGCCTGCATTGTGATGCACTCACAGTGCTCTTGTGTGTGTGTGTGGGGGGGGGGGATGAATAATGCATCCACTTGGATAAATGCTCAATATAATGGAAACATTTACCATTTTCACATTGTTTGCGTTTACTGGAGTGCTTCCAATATTGCAAATATGTGTTTATTACAAAGTGCCAGTAAGCGCCTCTGCGTTTGTGCTTTGTTGCCATGATGCGTCC
>CM076986.1:38842138-39038511 GCA_039105355.1 Benthosema pterotum | reverse complement strand
ATTTTTAAACCAGATTAATCACAGCTTCAAAGTTAATTTAATCATGATTAATTCTGACCTGGCATTGTAGATTCTACAAAACGTTTGCTCTGAAAGAACATATTGAAAGATTCGCGCTGCGTTTTCACGACTTCTCCCCCAAAAATAGCAGGTGTTCCCTCGTGCTACTGTATAATCTATGGCTCTGGTTACCTCTATTGACGGTTGACTGGCTGTACAGGGCATCGCATTGCCTTCCACACTTCATTGCTTTGCATCAGCAGGTCTTTCGCCATACTGATTAGACTTTTTACGGTCGACTGTTGATGCCAATTAGTATAATGCAGTAGGTAGTTCTTATAAACATAACGTACAGTTATTATAAACATTAACATTGCGATTCTATCTCTCCCAGACTGCCGCTATTAGCACCTGAAGTGAAGCACCAGCCGGAGTGGGGAGGGGAAGGGGTATTAGTGGGGGGTGCGGTCAAACTTGAATGGTTTTCTATTGGTGTCAAGGTCAGTGAGTTTAATTGCATTTAGCTCCACTTATTCTACAAATGCCTTCTGAATCGATAGTTCTTACACTCACAAGATCATTCAAGAAATATATCTATTTCTTCAAGAAGAATATCTATTTAGCTGGCATACACACCGCGCACAGATAAACAAGCAGCCCTGTCTGGCCTCATGCACAGACTCCCGTCCGCTACAGTAGATAAACAATGATTAATGCACAACATGAGCATGAAATTAATGAGTAATAAAAAACACAGACATTGTGATAAAGCGAGAGAATAGTGTCGGCAGGCAGTGTGCTGCCTTTGACCACATAAACCAAAGGTTTATGCTTTGATTTACTGTATATTTGCCTGGTTTGTTTGCAAAAATCCAGCCTGGAATTGTGGACAACACGCAGCAAAAGAAATCTTCAGTTTTGGGTCTGTGGGGTGAAAATATTGTCAAATAGTGGTCCGTGGCTCAAATGCTGAATAAATAGTGGGACCTGGTATCTGGTTTTTGCCTTTTAGTTTTTAATTCAATCATTTATCGTTTTTGTTTTTCAGCTGCAGTTACATGTCATGATATATTGTTGATGAATTTCATGCAATATATTGATATACACATCGCAACAGACAGACAGACAGACAGAGAGACAGACAGACAGACAAATAAAAGCTACGATTATTAACTGAGGATATTCATTAGTAAGTTCAGATTTTTGCCTTTTAGTTTTTTTATGATTGATAGATAGAAACAGAAAAGGATCTAAATGTCTCAAGAGAAGAGCAGTAAAGAGACCAAACACGACTACCCTAATGGCATAATAAGTTATATTGTATTGACACACTAGATTAAGCAAAGCGACATTATTATCAGTGACAAAAGTTCCATGATGGCATCCCATTAAGCATGCATTAGAGTTATAAAGCCGTGTTTAGCGCCATCCCCAGGGGCAGCAGAGCTACATGTATGTTTGAACCGGAGGGCTGACTGACTGTAGTGCATTCATTCCAACTCCCACAGATCTGTGCTAAATGAACACTCACTATCGTCTCTCCTTCAGCAGAGAGAAGTCTCGGGGCTGACCTCATCATTGTACCCACTGTACGGTCTGATGTTTAATTACGTGCTGATAATTCACGAGCGCCAAGCTGCTCGCTAATCGCCGTGCTAAATGCGGGTTCCTGACCTTGACGGAGACGCATTCGCAACCCACCCGAAAAAAAAAGTCTGAGCCCACGTTCGTCTGGATTAACGCCATCTGTTCTTTTAATTAGGAAGAAGCGGAGCGACGTGTACAAATGGAAGATTAATCACAGAGTGTGGACGGACGCTTCCTGTGCTGTGGATGTGTCAGTTACTTAACAAGACATGCGACTGACATCGCAAAGGAGGTCAGGGAAACGTCAAATGCCGTTGATTTCTTTTGACTTCTCTAGCATTTTTTTTAGCCCATGACTTCAGGGTTGCAAAAAGGAGGCAGGGTTAGAGACCAGGATTATTGCATTATTGGGAAGCTGGCAGTACCCCCGCTAAAAACACCTGGCCAACTCTCCACTCACCCAAGCACTTCTACCTCCTGGCTCCAAAACTATGGAATGACCTTTCCACTGCAATCAGAACCACAGACTCACTCCCTATCTTCCGCCACAGTCTGAAAACACACCTCTTCAGCTCACAGCACTTGTATTACATAACAATGCATAGTACTTGCAGCAGTAAGGATGTCTAATGTATTACCATGTTTTAGTGCTTACATTGTATAATTTGTATTGTGCATTCTACTGAAATTGTAAACTTTAACCTATATAAGGCATTGTAATGTCTCCAGTTGACGTAAAATCGCTCTGGATTAAGAGTGTTTGCTAAATGGAAAAATTGTAAATTATTTTTCCTCCGAACTTTTTCATGTCAAGGACCTCAAATTGACACGTATTTGCTCATGGACCCCCCCCCCCCCCCCCTCCTCCCACGTTTGCAAACATATGCCAGGGACCTCCGTAAGACAAGATTTTTACTCCTCCAGAGCAGTTTAATTTCAAGGACCGCCGATTTGATTAGCATTAGTCTAAAGACCCTGATTTAATGGCATTTATATTTCCCAAATTATAGTATATAAATCACTGTTAATAGAATAGTTTCACTGTTAATAGGAAGATAAGTAATTGTCTTGCATATTTACTTGTGAGTACTTGCCCTAGCCTCAGCCTCCATGTGAATTAGCCCAAATCTTACATAACTAGAGAATGTAGAAGATTAATGGTCATTTTGATCTGTATTTTGGACTGTTTTGTTTCCCAAATCCAGCCTGGAATTGTAGACAAAAGCAAGAATTCTTTAGTTTTGAGTCTAAAATGTCATCAAATGGTTCTCCGTGGCTCAAATTCTGAATAAATAGTGGGCCCTGGTATCAAAAAGGTTGAAAACCACCACCTTATATGGTCACCACACACACTCTACAGTAGTAACAACATTTGAATCAACTGAAATCACTCACTATGCCCTGAATGTGAAGTTGTTCTCCAACATAACTCTCCCACACATCTCCTAAACGATGTGTTCACATACGGGTTCAGAGTAGTAGATCAGATATTTTCGCTACGCACTGCGAGTCCAAATGAGGCGCGTATACTGTAATAACCCTGTTGAAGTCAAGACCCTTCACTGATTATCATATTTAAAAGTTATTTTTACGATGAGAGAGATTTTTGGAGTGGTCAAAAACCAGCAATGGAATGCACTATTCGACCAGCAGCCTCCATAAAAACCCAAATGCTCTCGTATATTAAGGCATTTTATTTAATCCCTGCGCGATAAAACGTCTGGTTTAGCCTTCGATTAGCCATCTGGAGTGACGCTTGGCTCTGATGATCAGAGAGGCTGTTAAAAGCCTGTAGTTGGACGCGGGCCGCGTCGCCGCGCGTTCCCTTCGTTCGCCCGCCCGCCCGATCCAATCAACGCCTGTCAATCATCCCCAATCTGTACGCAGCCAGCGCTGGCGTATAGACCCGTCAATCATGCCCATCGGTCTCTGTCCCAGTCGGAGCGAGAAGCGTGTCACGTTTTCTGCAGTCGACAGGCCTGTGTCTCTCTGTGTCTTATTTTGGCAGGCATTTTTTAGATTTTGGGCGAGATTTTTAGTGTTTTGGACAAAATGCCTATTAATTTTAGTCACACTCATTTCTATCCTTGATAGTATTGGTCTAGTTTTAGTCAACGGGAACTCAAAGAGGTTTTAGTCAGTTTTAGTCTGGACATTCAAATCCTTTAGTCCCATGTTAGTAAGAGAAATGAAATGACAATTAAATGAGTACCGGTATATTAACTAGGCACAGTATATTTAAGGTTCAGTTGGTGTTCTGATGTTAGACCTGGTTGCTTATTTTTTCTCACAAAAGCAACACCAGCCTTGTTTTCAGCTTGCAGGTATTTTGTCTTTTGGACGAAAGGCTTGTTTTAGTCTTAGTCACATTTCAGTCATTTCTATTCGTGATAGTTTTAGTCTAGTTTTAGTCAACATCCTGAAAAGGCTATTTTAGTTTGTCAGTTTTAGTCTTAGTCCTGAAAAAGAGGTGCTGACAGTCATTTTAGTTATAGTCAGGAGGGACGAAAGCAACAGTGTTGTCTCGGCACCACCATCAGCAGACGGTAATCAGAGTACTTTTACTCGAGTACTGCAGTGAGAAGTGAGCATCTGGCTGGGTGATGAAACCCCCCAGGCCCTCTGTGGTCCATTTGGTGCAGCTTGATCCAGCAACACCTGGACTGCTGGAGAGGCTACATTAAAGCTTTCATCACATTCATTTTCATTTAGTTTCAGTTTTTTGGGTTCCATGACCTCAATTACACCCTAAAAGCCTGAACTTTGAACAGTGTGTTTTTCATCCTAGTTTTTCTGCAGGGAAAGTATGCAAAACCTTCTTTCATGTTACAATCCATTTAAAGGGCAGATAACATATAGTACATCCCTCAAATTGCTTTTAATGCTTGAAGGGGGATCCACAATGAATTTTACATTTTTCAAGACTGTGGGTGTTTTTTTCCATCCCAGTGTATTTTTACACGGCGAAAAGCTTTACGTCACAACTAGCCTACATCGAAATATCTGTGGTTGTCTGAATGGTGGAGAGTGCACATGAATGGGCACTCTCACATTCTCCAATTTAGTCATGGCACTAAAAATTAACAACTTTTTGGAATTTCTGGTACTGCAGCCAAACAGTATATCCTAAATTGTGGACACACAAACTTGTAAATCCTTAGTTTTGGGTCCAAGAGACTAAACCCAACATCAAATGGTTGTCTGTGGATAAAATTCACAATGAACAGTGGGCTCTGGTATGAAAAAGGTTGATAACACCTGGTATAGGATATGAAAAGCCTGATTGTTCAAAAACTTGAATACTTAAAGGGGAACTCCACCAATTTTCAACATTCTAATATGTCATTAGTATACCCTAGAGGTGTTGGGTGGACATGATAAAAAAAAAAAAGGTTCCCCCATTCTGTGTTCCCAAGAAATGGAGGTCTGAAGAAAACATGGTGAAACATCTTGATGACATCATCAAGATGTATTTTCACCATGTTAATGGATTTCTTTAGACACTTCTTCGCAACCAAATGAACCCTTACAGATTCATTTGGTTCCATTTGAACACTCTCAGAAAAAAATGTTGGAAATGGGTGGAATTCCCCTTTAAATACCGGTATAGGAGCAACACACACACAAAAAAGTTGATTTTAATGTCATCTCCCCTGTAATGTTAGTGGCTAAACTGATGGCTGCAACATCCAGTTGCTATAGCAACACACAGCCTGAACGGGGACTACAAACAAGGCCTGATCAGCATCGCCTCACAGCAGCCCCTCCAGTCACATCCCCCTCACATGGACCCTCCCGGGGTCCACTGGGTTTCAATTTACACTCCCTAGAGTTAAATTACTGTCAAACATCTGGCGTTACTTCATTTACAAGAAGTTTACACAATTAACCCTTAGTGTCCTGAACGCATTTTGGTGTTTTATCTGTTGAAAAATAGCATATCAACAAGCTCATGTCGCGCCACTCGGTGGCGCGACATGAGCTTGTTGATATGCTATTTTTGAAAAATTGTGAAAATGTGCTGCAAATCTCTGAATACATTATTTTGGAAGCAAACATTTTATCTCAATTTTTCGCTTCTGGGAACCCCGAGAACAACATGTTTTCAGATGGGGGTCTGCAGCCAAATATGGATAATTCTGGGGGTCCTTGGCTTGAAATATGTTAGCATCACTGACACAGGAGCACAGGTTTTTCAGAAAAACTAGAATCTAGTGTCAAAAACTCGATTCTAGCGTCAGAAAGTAGATTCTAGTGTCAAAAAGGAGATTCTAGCATCAGAAACTATAATTTAGTGTCAATAACTAGAATCTAGTGTCGGAAACTACTGTAGAATCTAGCGTCAAAAGCTAGAATGTTGCTGCAGCTATAATCTGGTGTCAGGAACTCGAATCGAGGGTCAGGACACAATGGGTTCAGAGAACGCAAGAGAAATGTTAGTTTTGGTCAACGTTTGCCTGTTGTCTCTCTCAATAATGAAAAAAACATTTGACGCTCAGACATTCACTGTCTGTTTTGGTTCAGCCGTCTCAATGGAGCCTGGTTTATATGGCTGAACCATGGCTGACCAAAAGTGAAAGTTGAAAGTGTCAACCTGTTATTGACGTGTTGGAGGCACAATATATATCAAAACATTGCATTTTGAAGTGATAGAAATAGTTTAACTCAGCGGTGGGCAGTTTATTTTTCCCAAGGGGCCAAATGAGATACATAAAATATTGTGGAGGGCCAAGACTAAAAGCTGAACTAAAGTCTGTGTAATATTAATTTAATTTCAAGATAAAAGTAAGAGTAAGACCAACCATTTTGACACCAGGGCCATCAATTTATTCAGTATTTGAGCCAAAGAGGACCACCATTTGATGACATTTTAGCCCCACAGACCCCAAAACTAAAGATTTATTTTGCTTTTGTCCACAATTCCAGGCTGGATTTCACAAACAAAACAGGCAAACATAGATCAAAAATGACCATTCTCTGGCTAATTCAGATGAATATTTTAACTCTTGAGAGTGTAAACATGAAACCAAATGGACCCGCATGGGGTCCATTTGGTACCTGGGCCGCATGATGCCCAGGTATGCTTTAACTTGAACAACATCCCATAAGCAGGAAGCAAATAAATGTAAGAAAGCATCTGGGGTGGAATACTCCTTTAAAGTTTTTCAGAGTTACTTCCAGGGTCGGATCTAGGCATGGGCATGGGGGGGCAATGCCCCCTTAAATGAACTTGACTGCTCCACCAAACATGAAGGCATGCAAACAACCCAAATTTCAATGATATTTCAAATTAAAGTGGTTATATTTAAAATGATTTGAAACACTACTACTACTGCTACTAACTACCGTATTTTCCGGACTATAAGGCGCACCTAAAAGCCTTTAATTTTCTCAAAAATCCACACTGCGCCTTATAATCCAGTGCGCCTTATATATGGAATGTTCGACAGGACTGCAGTAGCTTCTATTCTATGTTAACTGTAGTAGCTTCTGTGCGCCTTATAATCCGGTGCGCCTTATATATGAAAACAGTTCAAAAAGGTGCGCCTTATAATCCGGTGCGCCTTATAGTGTGGAAAATACGGTGTGCCTTATAGTGCGGAAAATACGGTAACTACAGCATTTCATCATTGAAAACAGAAAACTCTCTGAGTCAGACCTTTAGCTTTATGCATGCTGCGTGTCTGTTGCAACTTCAACAACTGTTGTTATTGATGCTTTACTTGCCTAATATAAGTCATGCAACCGACATGGGAAATGTTACATCCGGGCCTGGTCACTTCACTTGGTCTCCTTTATTTCTCTCGGAAAACTTGGCAACGCTGCTTTCAGTGTCTGTGTTGGCAGACGAAGGGGCAGCCAGACACACGTTCTAAATATGTAAAGGACTCGCTATTGGCGGCCTTCACATGATTTATAATAACATAATGTAGGTGTTAATAATAATATGGGTGTTAATAATATACAGTAATGGGTGTTAATGGGTGTTTGAATAATATAGAAAGGGAACACCGTGGGAACTGTGGGAGGTGTGAGTTCACACTGGAGCAACGTCACCTCACAAGTCATTCTCTTTAACCCTTGCCCCCCCCCCCCCCCCCCCCCCGTTTTCAACTACCCACTACTTCTTACACACGCACGCACACGCACACACACACACACACACACACACGCACATGCACGCACTCACACATGCTCAACACACACATACAACTGAAGGACTGTATCGAACTGCTGCTATCCTATCCTCTTGCACATGTATACCTCACCTCATATAGTAGGCTGTATGTTGTTTGTTTAGTTGTAGCTTATATAGTCTCGTACATAGCTTTTAGATTTTTAGTTGTAGTTTCTAGCTGTAGTATATTGTAGTTTCTAGTAGTTGTATATACTGTATGTCCTGTCTAGCTGTCTGTTAGCTTCACACTACTGCCACTTTATCACACCTGGTTAGCTTAGCACCTTCACCTCAAGTTAGGTGTACAGTTTGCACTTTACTGGTCTGCTGCACTATTGTTTGTCTCGTCTATATATTGTCTCGACTTTGTCTTATTGCACTGTCTATTGTCTTGACTATTGTCTTATTGCACTGTCTTGTCTTATTGCACTGTGGAAAATGGAAACGTTATTTCATCCCTGTATATGTCCTGACATACACTGGAGTGACAAATAAAAAACATTGAACCTTACGCTCTTAAAGAGTTATATCTGGTTAACCACCTTCCATCATTTAGCCTGGGGACCACCTGGAACCTTCTCAAGGATCACTGGTGGTCCCCGGATCACTGGTTGAAAACGATACAGTATTGGGACATCCACGTTTGGGACCCGACCCGGTGTTGCGTTGGAATCAAAAAGACAATGAGCTTCTTTTGGTTTGGGGTTGTTTTTGTTTTTTTTTTTCCATTCCTTAATTCTTTCAAATAATCACAACTTGTGATGTTAAAGAGACTTCTCATTATAACCAAAGAAATATATACATTAGTGTGCAGAATCACTCTATTTACTTGGTAAACACGGCTGTGTTTACATCATAACATTGGACACATAATAATCAGCTCACTGCACACGGACCAAAACGTGATCCAAAACTTCCAGTGAGGACCAACTTTCTGGCACAGCGATCACCTTCACCTTCACAACGCTCTCATCTGGTTTCAGACTGAACAGAACCCACACAGTGTTACCATATTTCATATTCAGTCTCTCTAACCTTCCACCGTCCTACACTAGGCTCACTCATCTGACGGAATACTGCAGGCTTTTGTCTAGGCCTTAATTCTGTCGCATTGTTGCATTCTGGAACGTTATCCTGAAAGATTGTCCTGACAGAACTCTGTCTGTTACAGTTTGGGAACAGCTTACATAAGTCTTGGGACAGCTTTTGGTTCACAAAGTGGGGCCTGTGGAACTTGCACATGGCCTTCTTGTGCATGAGCATAGCGAATAATCAGCAACCGTGTGCACTGTGACTTGAGGGACGCTCGATCATCATCATTATGTAAGTTACATCATCTCATTCTATCCAATCACGACTGGTTCCTACGAGGTAAACAAAGTGTTGGTGCGATGATCAGTACGACAAACGTCTACGTAACGCTTCAGAACTGCTCAAATTAGTTTATAATTGTAGAAAGCAGTGAAAAGGTTAATGTTTGTGTTTAACTCATGGACAGATTAGCAGAAAAGCTACGCTCGCTCCCATTAGGACAATTATAACAATAACTAATAGAAAATTCTCTGTTGTGAATTTGAGTAAATGAATGAAATCCAAAGACAGCTTAAGGTGTCTACTAAGAGAAAGAATAAAATGAGTTGATCATGTGTTTCAGTTTTTTTTTACTAGATTTAAGAAAATGCCTTTCACATTTCACTGTTTCCATGGCTCGTTCAGTGATAAATGAATTTTAAGTTATATCATTTATCATTTAGCAATGCTAGTTATAAAGTATGTGAGGTGTTTTCTGGGTTTTGTAGTGCAATCACCACTTAAAGGACTTCATGAGGTGGTGTGCAGTGAGTTAATGAGCTTGTTAATAAAACAAAACCTAAAACAACCTTTTGAGTGATAAGCAGACAACAGAATAATCAATCACTCCAAAAGTAGAGATAAATCTGTGAAGGAGTTAACACACTTTTGAGTGTTTTTTCTTTTCTGTTTCCACAGACCCTCAGAGCTGGAACATAGAGGAGGGAATTACGTGAAGCGAGCGGTGGCTTTTATCATGGTGTTATCAAACCGTCAAATTACAAAAGAGTCGTCAGTGAGAATTTCTGATTCAGAGTATGAGATCCAGCCGTGTTCAGACCCTATCCTCGCGGTGTCGGTGGGTTGTTAAATGAAGGTTACTGGTTGAGGCGGTGTCACATTATTCAGGCTCTTTTCCTCTGTGTGTCGGGAACATTTTCTCGCTTTTCCAATCGCCAGGTTGCTGTTATTGATCGATGTCTCAGCTGGAGTGTGACAAGGTCAAGAGCGAATGGTCCGCCTCGGCGAGTCCTTCTCACGCTGTGCTCATTTCAAGGAGGATCCCATGCTGTGATGTTCATCTGGACCCTGAGTCGATACCATTTCACATCCCCCAATCGCTTGTAGATCTGCTATGATTTTAAACAGTAGGGATGTCCCGATGCCACTTTTTCATTTCTGAGCCGATACCCGATACCAAATACCGATACCAGAGAAGAATATATATAATAACATACAAAGAAAAAATACCTTTATATGAAGTCACCAACTGGGAATGACATACTCCTCTCTCAAATGTGCACTTGGGAAACTCCAACATTTTACTTAACTGCCATGGCATGGTGTCAACCCCTTACCCCTGTGTCTGATCACTGGTTAGGCATGTTTGCCAATATGTGACCCGATAATGACAAGGGCCAATACTGATACTTTTCTGATACCTATAGGCTACAGTATTTGGCGATACCGATATGACAAAAAAAGGGACAAAAAGAGCCAATCCGATACTTTTGTATCGGTATCGGGACATCACTATTAAACAGTGATCATATTTTGCATATGAATATAAAAGAGATAGTTTAAAGAGATAGTTCAGATTTTTTTTAAAGTTAAAGGCATAGTAAGTGATTTCACTCAAATCAAATATTGTTTTTATTTTTTTTTTCTCTTTTTTGTCTGCTCCTCCCTGCTATAGAGTGTGGTGACCATATAAGGAGTTCCTCCCTGTCTCCAGTGAGCTCCTAGAGGGTAAAAAAAAAACATAGTTTCAGTTTGGGGCTTTGTGATAAAAGCCTTTTCGTCCGATCAGATGAGAGGAGGCCTTCCTCCAATCAAGATCGAGTGGGAGTGGGCCTTAATATATAGACTGTTGGGCCGTTGCAGTTTCCCTCACTGTAGAGTGTATACACGTGCCCATCTTGCTACCGAATACCAGGGGAACCGGAGGGTTTCCCAAATCACACCAATCTTAGGGGTAAGCATGTTCAAGACGCATTTTGAACTCTATATTTTTCCCGCGGGGTCAACAACATACTTTTGAGAAGGAGGTCCGTGGTCCCTCCCTAATTCATCCTTGTCCAATAGGCAGGCAGAGAAAGGAAACCAGGAAAGCTTGACCTGCATAGCAACAGTTGCTAAACTATTTGGATTGTCATTGGACAGTGACTAAACCCCACCCCAAAGGGTGCGGTTTAGAGAAGGGCTCCTTGTGGGGGTGCCTTAACATGAAAAGGTTTGAGCAACCACTAATACCGAAACATACACAGTATGTTTTTTATAAAACTGTCAGAATTCAGAAGACATTTTGTAAAAATTGGCCTTGGTTCCCAAATTGTACAGTGCGTGGAAGCACCTTGATTCGTAGACACACGGAAGGTCGATTGCCAATTTGTGACAGCTGCCCTCTAAAAACTCTGGGAAAAAAAAAAGACAAAAAAAGAAAAAGAAAATCAATCACAGGCAGATCCGACTATAAGGCAGACAGATAAGGAAGATAAATGGAGGAGGTGGTGAAAGACACGTGTGTGTGTGTGTGTGTGTGTGTGTGTGTGTGTGTGTGTGTGTGTGTGTGTGTGTGTGTGTGTGTGTGTGTGTGTGTGGGGTGTGTGTGTGTGTGTGTGTGTGTCTGTCAATGTGTGTTTAGAATAATTTTGAGAGATTAATTTAATCAGAATAGAAATGTCCTGCCCTGGAGGGTTTGTGACATTTTAGCAGAGTGCCTGGGCCTGGTGTATTCAGATTGAGCGCTAGGGGCGGATCTAGGCATGGGCATGGGGGGCAATGCCCTCCTAAATACCCAGTCTGCCCCCCTAAACATGATGCCATGCAAAACAACCCAAGATATTTCAAATTAAAGTGCTTATATTTAAAACGATCTGAAACACTACTACTGCTACTAACTACAATTTTGGCACCACTAAACCAACAGCATTTCATCATTGAAAACAGAAAACTCTCGTGAAAACTGCGTGTCTGTTGCAACTTCAACAACAACTGATGCTATTATTGATGCTTTACTTGACTAATAAAAGTCCAGTAGCCGAAAATGGTATGGGTGCGGCTTCATCGCCCGTGGCACGAAGCAACACGGGCGATGAAGCCGCCCCATACCATTTTCTCTTGCCCCTCCAACTTGTTCTCTTGCCCCCCCCAAATGGACATGTTACATCCGCCCCTGTTGTGGCTCCACTGCAGGCTAATGTTGTCCTAAAAACAGAATGTCTCAGAACTGCAGGCTGGTGGATTCATTAGAAGTGTTTACCAGCGTTTGATGGCACTATCCTGACAAGTAAAAGTTCATCGCTTCGTGAGATATGGGCTGTGACAGTTTGGTTTTAACTTTTTTTCTTTTTTCTTAAAGCATTATTGTCAGGTACTATGATTGATTTTTTTTTTCTCCAGAAAGTTTACAGAAAGTGTTAACTCCTTAACAGATATACCACGCGTTTCGGTGTGATGGATTATTCTGCCGTCTGCTTATCACGCGAAAACACGTGATTTGTTTGTTTGTTTGTTTTATCTATAAGCATAGATTAACTTGCTGGACACCATCTCATAAGGTATTTTAGGTGTTACGTGACTCCAAAACCCAGAAAACAACTTACGCACTTTACTACTATAATTGATAAATGATAGAACTTTAAATGCATTTATCTCTGAATGAGCCCTGGAAACGGTGAAATGTGAAAACACAGGCTGTGTAAAAAAAAAAGAAAAAAAAGAAACACATCTTATTTTATTTTTTCCCTTAAAGTAGACACCTTAAGCTGTCTTTGGATATCATTTTTTGCACAAATTCACAATAGAGGATTTTCTATACATTATTTAGTTACTATTGAACCTAATGGGAGTGAGCATAGCTTTTCTGCTAATCTATCAGTTAAAATTATGTTTTATATTGCTTGCAGACGATCCCAGCAATGGCAGTGGGCATTGATAGATATGCTATGGCCATGTAATGCCCACGGATGTGGTCTAAAAGTGTGAAAAATGTATTTTTCAATTCGCTGGGCCTTTAATATGTAAAAAAGGCTTTTGAAAACAGCAGTTGGCCTGCATATTATTCACACTGACCGACATTACACCGCAGGCCTCAGACTATACAGGGAGTGTTGTGTGTTGGAAACAGTCTGGGCCAGGGGCGGATCTAGGCATGGTCATGGGTGGGCAATGCCCCCCTAAATACCCAGTCTGCCCCCCCAAACACGATGGCATTCAAAACAACCCCAGATATCTCAAAATAAAGTGCTTATATTTAAAATGATTTGAAACACTACTATTCCTACTAACTACAATTGTCACACCACTAAACCAACAGCATTTCATCATTGAAAACAGAAAACTCTCTGAGTCAGACCTTTAGCATTATGCATGCTGCGTGTCTGTTGCAAATTCAACAACAACTGATGTTATTATTGATGCTTTACTTGACTAATAAAAGTCCGGTAACTGAAAATGTTATGGGGGCGGTGATGAAGCCGCCCCCATACCATTTTCTCTTGCCCCTCCAACATGTTCTCTTGCCCCCCCAAATGGGACATCAGAAAACTCTCTGAGTCAGACCTTTAGCTTTATGCATGCTGCGTGTCTGTTGCAACTTCAGCAACAACTGATGTTATTATCGATGCTTATAGTTGCTTAATAAAAGTCCTGTAACTGAAAATGGTATGGGTGCGGCTTCATGAATACCATACCATTTTCTCCTGCCCCCCTCACCCCCATTTGGGAAATGTTACATCCGCCCCTGGTCTGGGCTGTTGGACAGAAGCGCTTGATTTGCCTGCCAAGGCAGCTCACAGTACAGAAACACTAACTGGATTCTACATGAAAAATAAAATATTCCACTTTTTTAGAGCTCACAGCACAGACTAATGACTCGTCCCTAGATATTACGGTTGGTCCTGCCAAGTTTTTCAGTTTTTTCCTCCATCCACCCGCCGAACGAGCAGAGTTCAGCGAGAGTCAAATTCAAGTTTCTTTATGCGGAATATCATTTGTTCTTTATCCCACAAAAATGTAAATGCCACATGCCGGCGAAGTTTAAATGAGAATGTGAAGAAAAAATAATAGGGGAGGAAATGTAATAAAATGTCAAACGATTCGTTAACTATTAATACGTTTAAAAACTTTACTCCTTGAATAACAGATAATTATTTTTTCCCGTTAATTGCTGTAGAGCAGTTGCTTGTTAAATAACTAGTACACAATGTGTGCACAAAGTGCAATATATAAACCTGTCAGCACAGCTGGTAGAACTGCTGTTCATGAGTAGCTCTCATACAACCCCACAGGTGCTGTAATTATAACTCTTCATGTCTGTCTGTCTGTCTGTCTGTCTGTCTGTCTGTCTGTCTGTCTGTCTGTCTGTCTGTCTGTCTGTCTGTCTGTCTGTCTGTCTGTTTCTGTCTGCCTGCCTGCCTGCCTGCCTGCCTGCCTGCCTGCCTGCCTGCCTGCCTGCCTGCCTGCCTGCCTGCCTGCCTGCCTGCCTGCCTGCCTATTCACTTAGCTTTATTGGCACGAGAAAATATACATTACACGACAAAGAACAAAACAAACAATAATGGTTATCCCCAACAAATCAATTTCCATCCATGTTTCAATGTCACTCAGATGTATACAATAACTTCTCAGGTGATTCCCTCCCTCCCTCTCTCTCTCTCTCTCTCTCTCCCTCTCTCTCTCTCTCTCCCTCTCTCTCTCCCTCTCTCTCTCTCTCCCTCTCTCTCTCCTCTCTCTCTCTCTCTCTCCCCTCCCTCCCTCCCCTCCCTCCCTCCCTCCAACTGCTCTAAAACAGCAATGGCGGTGGGTGTAACTATTGTTTTATAACAACAAACTGATGGCGAGTCCAGCCAATGGCGGCTTGTGTGTTAACACGAGTGCCGACGTGTTACGATGTGACCTTGTTTTACGAGCCATTTTCACTTTTTATTATTTGAAAGTAAAAGTGGTTACGTGTCAGGGAGGTTATATGAATATTGGACCGATGAGACAAGGCTCTCTCTCTCTCTCTGTCTCTCTCTCTCTGTGTCTCTCTCTCTCATGAACAAGCCATTTTTGTGATCACTTTTCTCAAGCCAAGAACAAACATTTAATTGTTTCACCCTGTAACTCAACTGTGTAAAAGGAATGGAAACTAGAAAACATCCATTTTCACCATGCAACTCCATGCTTTCCATTTCAATCATCTGTCTTTGGTAATATGAGGTACAGTTCCTGTACAGACAGGGGTACGTCATCTTACCAATTACATTGCCACAAGCACACACTGCTTGTCTGTCTTCAGAAGCAAATTAGATCCAAACTTTGGATGGCACTAAAGTTAAGTAAGTTTTTGAAAATCCTCCTTTCAACTGCTCTCAAACGGAGAACAATGTTAAAAGCTGAGGTGTGGCACAACCGTGACCAACACAGAGTTTGCATTGACAAAATGTAAGAGCTTTTTTTTATACTTTTACCAGAGTACGTCCAATTTCCTATACTTGTACTTCTACTCCGCAAGGTTTCCTTCTCCTGGTAACACAACAAGTGTGGGAGGAAGGGGTGTAAGTGTTGGGATGGAGCGGTCATTAGTTCCATTGAAGGCTCTAGTGGAGGTTTCTCATCGATCCTCATTGACGTTCAGGTTGAGCAGGAGATAAGCTGCGCGTCATGCAGCGAGACGGAACCACAGATAAGAGGCCTGTCGTTTTCTACCGACCGCTGACCGCGTCGCGCACACACGCACACACACACACAAGCACACCCACACACACACACAGCCGCACACACACACACATGCTCACACGCTCAACAAGAGAAGCATGATCGAGCCACAAAGTCACATGACTGATCTCAAAGTCACGCAACAGCCGACAAAGTCAGCCGCCACGGCTACAGTAGGGCCGAGATCTAAAAGTGGTATATGGTATACAGGGGTGAAAGTGGTTTGAAGTTCTTGCCGGGTCTATAGGAAACAGCATCGTGTGATGCGTTCAGGCCGCGCCGCAAAGTGGCGCGGCCGAAATTTTTTTTGGAGGTTCAAACTCCACAGTGTCCCTAAAATGCATAGGAAAATGCTTTTTTGTGGCACTGTAAGCTAACCTAACCTAACCTAACCTGGAACATAATATAAAACACAGCAGGTCTGCCTTACACCTGCATTAGGCTCCCTATACTCCATTTCAGCATGATTAAACTGTTTTGTATTTGAGGCATTAGGCTACACAAGAAATAGGTTTCATTTAAGTACTGCAAAACAGCATTATTTCAACCCCCATAATATGCCCTAAAATGAAACCATTTTACTGCTCTCAAGAGTCTCAAGAGTCAAACATCTGAATTATGTAATTTTCAAGAGTCCACACAATTAGAATCTTAAAGGGGAATTCCACTCATTTTTCAATATTTTACTGTCATTAATATACCTTAGAGGTCATGATAAAGTTCCCCCATTCTGTGTTTCCTAGAAATGGAGGTCTGAAAAAAAAACATTACCATGGTGAAATACAGCTTGACATCATCAAGATATGTTTCACCATGTTAATGAGTTTCCTTTTTTTTCTGAGAGTGTACACATGGTCCATTTGAAAACGATCTAAAATTGTTTGAGAAAGAATAACACCAGTAGCCGGGCTGTTGCCCGAGTCCACATCATTTCTTTCTATGTCAGCTTTCAGGACTTGACCCTATTTGCTGTTGCTATTCTAAATAGAAGTCTATGTAGAAGAGCCTCCATTGGACTGACCCCACCCCATGAAGTGAACGGAGTTTGCATAACTCTATCTATACTGTATAGATGGCGTAACTCTGTCGATACTCTGTCTCTGTGGCTCTGGCTGTGCGAACCGGCAAGAGGAGACTTCTCTCTGTGCGGTGACAGGTTATTTAACCTAATATTTTATTAGACCCTGCGGGACCCTGCGTGAAATCTTTTCCCGGTCCCAGACCTGGGCGGACCCCCTTCACTTTCACCCCTGATGGTATACCGCTAGTGCCTCAGCGGCATATACCGGTGGCCCAGCGGCATATACCGGTGGCTCAGCGGCATATGCCGGTTCTAGAGTGGTATACCGCTCCGAAAAGTGGTATATGGTATACCGCTAGTGCCTCAGCGGCATATACCGGTGGCTCAGCGGCATATACCGGTGGCCCAGCGGCATATGCCGGTGGCTCAGCGGCATATGCCGGTTCTAGAGTGGTATACCGCTCGTGTTCCACCGGTACATACCATTTCCCAACGGCAAATGCCGCTCGTTTTCACCTGCACATAACACCCCTGTGTTGTGGCACGGTGTTTCGCGACATTGAGGGGTCAGAAACTGAGCGCTCTGAACATGCGCTGGAAATCCACTATCAGCTGCAACGTGCTTGCGGTTAGGGTTAGGGGTAGGTTTAGAGAAGGGTGTAGCAATGTTTGTAGCAAAACCCTCAACCTAACCTCACAGACCTAACGGTCTGTGAGGTGGTTGAGGGTCGGATGTTTAGGATTAGGGTTACGGTTGGAGGGGGCTAGGGTTTTGCGTCTCGTAATTTCGGAACAATGGAAGGTCGCAACAATGGCAGTTCGGAATTGTGGAATGGCACCGGGCCACCGGTATATGCCGCTGAGGCACTAGCGGTATACCATATACCACTTTTCGGAGCGGTATACCACTCTAGAACCGGTATATGCCGCTGAGCCACTGGTATATGCCGCTGGGCCACCGGTATATGCCGCTGAGGCACTAGCGGTATACCATATACCACTTTTCGGAGCGGTATACCACTCTAGAACCGGCATATGCCGCTGAGCCACCGGTATATGCCGCTGAGCCACCGGTATATGCCGCTGGGCCACCGGTATATGCCGCTGAGGCACTAGCGGTATACCATATACCACTTTTCGATCTCGGTGTCTACTGGAAGAAAGGAAAAAATGAATGACTTTTGTAGACGCTGGTGAATTTCTAACGATGAAAACGTGAAATAAAGAGCGTTGTGACCATTTTGCATAAGAAGTCGCGGTGGTTTGCATGACGGTTGAGGTTTAAGGTTAGGTTTAGGCATAGCTTTTACTGAGGTTATGTTCAGGGGCGGATGTAACATTTCCCAATTGGGGGGGTGGGGCAGAAGAAAATGGTAAGGGGGCAGCTCGTGGCGCGAAGCGACACGGGCGATGAAGCCGCACCCATACAATTTTCAGTAGTGTTTCAAATACTTTTAAATATAAGCACTGAAATATCTTGGGTTGATTTGCATGCCATCATGTCCGGTGGGGCAGACTGGGCATTTAGGGGGGCATTGCCCCCCCCCCCCCCCCCCCCCCCCCACCCCCCCCCCATGCCTATGCCTAGATCCGCCCCTGGTTATGTTTAGGGTTAGGGGTTAGGGTAAAACGGTCGCAACTGTTATGCAAAAACAGTCGACTGTTATGCAATATCTACCCTGTGCAATTTGTGATTACAAATCGTAGAATGGTGTTTGTTCCAATGTTCAATGCAAATAACAAAATTAAATTATATGGAATTTTGACACCCGAAAAAAAACACGCAAAAAAACAAGAGCCAGCGGAAGCAATCGTCAAACGCGACAGCTGTCTTGACGGTTTCATAACTGTCGACTGTTTTGCAAAACAGTCGCTGCTGCAATGCAAAACGGTCGTCACGATCGAGGATTACTTTCACCGGCTCTCGTTTTTCGGTTGTTTTTTTCGGAGTGTCAAAATTCCACATTTAAGTTGACTATTTAAGTTGACACTAAGGTGTATGTTGTGTTGCTCTGTTGTATGTTGCTCCTTCTATTGTGCTGTTCTGTCTTATCTTATGATGTTTCTCCTGTCTGTGTAACTATGTGTGCAGCTCGGTTGTTGTCTCCAAGACAAATTTCTCCTTCGGGAGACAAATAAAGTAAACCTTGAAAGTTGACTATTTAATTGTGTTATTTGCATTAAACATTGGAACAAACACACTTCCTTCCAGGGTTGTTATTTGCATTGAACATTGTTCAATAACAACCACATTTCATTCCAGGATCCGTAATCACAAATTGCACAGGGCAGATATGACTAAATAAATTGCATGCAGGCGAAGAAACCACTGACCCGTTTCACAATTAAAAAAGAAAATCTCAAATCCACATACCATAGTACTTTCCCTAAGTACCCAGATATAGGCTTTACAGTACATGGGTGGAGGATAATACAAGAAAACTAAAATAGGACTACACTTTTTATTATGAAAACTGTGTTAGTTTAATGGGTCTCACAAGGGAGTGAGGAGTATGTTGGCTGAATGCCATGTTGAGTTGTGACAGCCGTTTTGAAGACTTTGGAAAAAACGGCGGAGGACTTCTGAAAGCCTTATGAAAAAAAAGGAACGAAAAAAAGCTCATAACACAACCTTAACACGAGTGCCAACGTGTTACCCACCGCAACACGAGGTGACCTTGAGTTACAAGCTATTTTCACTTATTTTTTATGTGAAAGGTGAGGTTATAGGGATATTGAACCGACGGGACGTGTTAACAAGAGGCTTGTTGTGACAAGACAACCGCATTGGATCCATGGCAACAACAACAACAACAGGCTTTTTTTCCCCCCAAAACCCCATTTGCTGAACAGGGGCGGATGTAACATGTCCCATTTGGGGGGACAAGAGAACATTTTGGAGGGGCAAGAGAAAATGGTATGGGGGCGGCTTCATCTTCATACCATTTTCAGTTACAGTTACAGGACTTTTATTAGTCAAGTAAAGCATCAATAATAACATCAGTTGTTGTTGAAGTTGCAACAGACACGCAGCATGCATAAAGCTAAAGGTCTGACACAGACATTTTCTGTTTTCAATGATGAAATGCTGTTGGTTTAGTGGTGACACAATTGTAGTTTAGTTAGTAGCAGTAGTAGTGTTTCAAATCATTTCAAATATAAAATGGGGGGATCTAGGCCCATGCCTAGATCCACCCCTGTTGCTGAAGTGCAACTGTTACGGACATACAAGGGTTTTCCAGGCGACGACATGCACGACTTAGGTATCGACATACAAGGTTTTTTACCCTACAGACAACATACGTGTTGATGCCGCGTGTGTGCACATGCACGCGAGCACACACACACACACACATGCACGCACACACACACACACACACACACACGCACGCACGCACACGCGCACACACACACACACACACCACTTCACACAGGATGAGTCTGACAGCGGCGTGTCAATCAATTGATTCCCCCTCATTACATTGAACCGTGGGGGGGGGTGTCGTTAATGTGAAAAATGGGTCTCTGGATCGAGAGGACGGAAAATCTATTTCACCACCGCCGTACGCATACGCCCACTGGTTGGAAACTAACCCACCGCCGTACGCATACGCCCACTGGTTGGAAACTAACTGCTTACATTTGTACTCAAGTATTGCGCTTGGAAGACTTTTTTTTCTTCTTTTGATTTCTTTCGTCTTAAAGGGATATTTCACTTTCAAAAAAACTTGAAAGTAATTTTATGGTCTACTCCGTCTCAAATGAACACCCCAGAGAGTTTATAAGTTACCCCATTAAGTAATTTGATATTTGATGTTCATTTTAGCTACCCAGATACAGAGGCTGCTACATTTTCCAAAACAATATTTTTCAAAAATAAAAATAAAAAGGAAGGAGGTAGAGGCAGCTAGAATGAACAGCAAATATTTAAATAGTTAATAGAGTAACTTCGGCGTCCAGTCTTGACACGCAGCCTATTTTCAAATGCTTATTTTGCCCTTCCCAGGAAATTGCATCTGGCCACTAGAGATCACAGGATCTACTGGTCATGAAGGGGGATACTAGACGGTCATGCCATACTGTGTGATGTATAGGCTTAATATGTCAATTTGTCACCTCCCCATTCTCTTTCAGCAGATCCTGTGATATTTTGCGGCCAGATGTTAATTTTCTGGGATCCTGGACAGATTAGTATTTTTTGCACTATTACTTTCACCTGTAATAAAGACTTGGCTTAAATGATGCCAACCCATGCTGCTACAAGTGTGTTCAAGACTAAACGTACTGCTTCCAGCTGCCTTCCAATGTGACCCTCTCTCTCTTACTCTCTCTTTTCTCCCTCGACAACAACAAGTCGTGTCACTGTCTGGGAGGTGGCTGCATGCACACACGCATACACACGCACGGCGGGATAAACAACCTGACATTAAAGATAAAACATCACAATATGTTAGCCTGGCCCCCGGCCCCCCTCTCTGCAGCGCCGCAGCCTCCCTGATAAAAACACCATTTACATATTTTGTTCTGATTATTCTCATGAAGGAGGCTGCAGAGAGAGAGAGTTCTCTCTCTCTTAGTCCCTTTTCATGATAATGCTAATAACATTGCTGGCACAGGCCTGAGCCAGACAGACCATCGCTGATTTCATGAAAAATATATATTTATATACAGTATGTCTAAAAAAGAAGGGGAGTGGGGGATAAGAAGAATAAAGGACAAGCATTTCATGTGCAAATAGAACGAGTTTACAATCAACCTTGGCACAGAGAAGAACAACATTTGGCACTGCGGGACGCGATAGCAAAAAGAAAGAAGAAAAAAAGAAGCAATCTCTCTCTTTCCCACAAGAGAACAAGAAGAGTTTATTTTGGGGAGCACCAGGTAGCTCATTATGCAGGTATTTTACTTTCTTTAGTGCTTTCCTTTCTACAATAGAGAGCATTGAAAGCTCTACTGGGTGGAACTGTGGGTTCCTCTGGGACAGATTGAGGGAAACGGTCAAAGGAAGTAACTCGTAGCTTTGGGAAGTTCAGACACGGAAGAAGCTCTCACTGTGTGGGTTTTATCCCATTGTGTCCGGACTATATTCTAGTTTCTGACACTAGATGGCGCCAGATTCTAGTTTGTGGCACTCGTTTGTGATGCTAAATTCTGGTTTCTGACGCTAGATTCTTGTTTTTTCCCTGAAAAAAAAAATCCATGCTCCTGTGTCAGTGATGCTCAACATATTTCACAGGACCGCCAGAATTATCTATATTTAGCTGCGGACCCCCCATCTAAAAAAATAAACAAACAACTTCTAGGCATCACCCCAGAAGCAAAGATTTGAGCTAAAATGTTTAATTCTGAAATAATATATTCGAAGATTTCTGCCACATTTTCATGATTTTTCAAAAATAGCAGAGATACAAGCTCATGTCGCGCCACTCGGTGGCGCGACATGAGCTTGTTGATCTGCTATTTTTCAACAGATAAAACACCAAAACGCGTTCAGGACACTAATGGTTAAAGAATCCCTGAAACGCTATATAGACCCTGTCGCCCCCCTCTCCTTGACACAAAAAGAAAAGCATTATCTCGACACGTTTGAGTGTTTGCGGTGAGGACAGAAAAGCTGACACAATATGTTTTTGTCCGTACTACCACTGAAAACGCTGAGGTATATTGGCTTTGCCTTCAGTAGCTTTCTACGTGGGCTCCAGGGGTGAAGCCCTGCAGTACTTCAGTTTTGGGTGGGCATGGTCAGGAGTGGGTGGGCCTGCGTGCACTTGTACGACTCTTTACATTATTTATGTATAACATGATGATGATGTTTATTATTCTCTTCTATTTTACACATACTATTAACATGCTTTGGACCTGTTTACTGGTTTATTGTATTGCTTATTGTAAGCCTACACATGGGCATCAAGTGGTTCTGTAGGGACACTATTTAACAGTTTTCATGCCATGGAAATAGATCTACGTCATCCGTTATCATTATGATTTACAGTAACAACTGATGCCGCTGACGTTAACGCTACTGTACGTGACGTAACTTACCGGCGCCGGTTCAATACGATCCCCATGCTAACAGCAGCTAGCAGCGACCGCGGCGACCATTGCTAGAGCATAACAAGGGACGGCCTAACCCGGAACCAAAAGTGTGTGTCCGTCCACTAACTTGTCCGTCGGGAAACATGGACCGAAATATGAAATATGAGTTTTAGATGAAAATCGCTGGCACTGGCGAGCTCCAAAAATATGAAAAAGGGCTGGCACTGAGAGAGTTAATGTATTCTGAGTCTTCTACATTTATCTTCTGTTTGTTTCTATTTTTGACTTAAGTACTTACAGAATACTTGAATAATGTTAACTTTCAACTGTTTTGTCCCCGTATGAAGGCGGGCTCATTTGATTGACGTGAGAAACACTGACTTGGTACCAGCCCATATATATCGGTTCTCAGGCGCGCTGTCCACAGTATACCTGACGAAGGCCACCTCAGGCCGAAACGTTGTATTTTTTTTTACCGCTCTGTTGTGAATAAAATGTTTGGAGTTTTTAAAACGGTGTGCGGATCTCCTCTCTCTAATAACATGATGATGATGCCTACTGACATGATCATGACACTGATCACTGGCATGATATGTTTGTACGTAATAACAATAAATATGACAGGGTGAGACTCCTCTGTTTTGTCTCTGTCTCTCCGCTCTACACTTAATTTGTCTTGTGGTCTTGTTTTGGCCTCACCCTCAATTTGTCCTGGTCTCAAATGTCTCAGGTCTCTTTTGCCACTGAGACCACTCGAGACAAGACAATGCAAAGGAAATGTTCTATATCCATTGTGCGGACCGAGGGGATCCATTCATAAAAACAGCCGTCTTATACAGAGTGCATCGCTGGGCGATGTGCATATCGCTAGAAGTCCAAACAAGCAAACCAACAGTCAGTATTGTACAGTAACAACTAAAGTCTCTGTAATGTGTTATGTTGTACTATTACTACATTACAATCAAAAAAGGCTTTTTGGACTCAACCTCTCTAGGTCTTGGTCTTGTCCTCGACCCCTCTAGGTGCTAGTTTTGTCTTGATCTTGTCTTGACCAAGTCTGTGATTGTCTCGGTCTCGTTTTGGCCTCGAGCCCCCTAGGTCTTGGTCTTGTTTTGGTATCAATTCAGGTGGTTTTGACTACAACACGACTACAGATGACAACACACCAGTTCTAAGCATTATGTAACACATTAGCTATTGAAAAATATCAGACCTACAAGATCATAGCGTGCCACCGAGTGGCGCGCTATGAGCTTGTAGATCTGATATTTTTGTAGTTATGCTATTTTTGAAAAAAATGTTTTCAGATGTGGGTCCATAGCCAAAGACAGATAATTCTGAGCGTTCTTGGCGTGAAATATTTTGGGCATCACTGACACAGAACAGAATTTTCAGAAAAAAATAGAAACTACAATCTAGTGCCAGAAACTAGAATCACCTAGAGTCAGAAACTAGAATCTCGAGTTGGAAACTAGAATCTAGCGTCAGGAACGAGAATCTGGCTTCAGGAACTAGAATCTAGCTCCAGAAACTAGAATCTGGCTTAAGAAACTAAAATCTAACGTCTGAAAATAGAATATGGCTACTAGAATCTAGCATAGAAAAATAGAATCTAGTGCCATGAACTACAATCTGGTGTCAGAAACTAGAATGTAGCGTTAGAAACTAGAATCTAGTCAGGACACAATGGGTTTAACCCTTTGTGTACTGAACACATTTTGGAGTTCAACGCATTATGTTACACTTTAGCTATTGAAAAATATCAGATCTACAAGCTCATATAGCGCCACCGAGTGGCACGCTGTGAAAATTGTGAAAATGTGTTGCAAATCTTTGAATATATTCTTTCGGAAGCAAATATTTTAACTCAAATCTTTGTTTCTGGGGGATCCCTAGAACAACAAGTTTTCAGATGGAGGGGTCCGCAGCCAAATATAGATAATTCTGGTGGTCCTTGGCAGTGATGGGGATAACGGCGTTATTGATAACGCCGTTACGTAATCAGATTAGTTTTATTAGTAACGGAGTAAAGTAACAAGTTATTTTTGCAATTTAGTAGTTAGTTACTTAGTTACATTTCCAAAAAAGTAACTCGTTACTATAGTTCGTCGCAATTCATTTTCTTGAGACTGCCCGGTGTTGTAGCCTATATTCCTCCTTCTGTTAGTGTAGAATAAGCCGACTGCACGTTGTGGCTTCATCCTTCTGCGAGTGATGTGCGTAGTTTACATTTTCTGTCTGCACATCCTGTAAATCCGCCTAAGAAATAATAGTAAACCTACTGTCTAGCTGGTGTCTAGTTATACTCTAGTATGAATCTTTTATTTTGAAAAGGAAGAAAGAGGAAGTCCGCTGGCTGCTTGCGTAGTGAGCAGCTACTGTAGGCGCGACTTGCTAAAAGTCTTGTAAACAATGACGCTGTACACTTTTGGATTAACTTTTGGATTAACACGCGCACTCTCGATTGGGAATCGGCTATAAACTCTGGCTGTGTTATTAGGTGAGTAATGTTTAATTCATTGTTTGGCCGCCGTGCCTTGTCTTATATAGACTGTCTAGTTCATAGGCTGGGTTACGATGGTCAGTTGTTGTTGCCGCCGCGCAGCATCATCATGCTATCTGACTGGTTGTACCGCGTACAACATAATATTGTCTGTAGGCCTACTGTACATCTGACATCGCCTACTTTGTAGCAACCTAGTTCATAGTGGGTGACATGGTGTCACTGTTGTTGTCGTTGTTGTTGTTGGTGATGATGGTTTTCATGTGTGCAACATGGATTGCGACTCATGCACTGGTAATACAATGCAACTAAATTGTGCATACATTAAAAACAAAGAGAAAAGGAGTATTTTAATTGTGTTCAGGAACGGAAAATAACGGAAAATAATCTATTACGTTACTTTTTATAGAAAGTAACTTGTAACTTAACGAGATTAGTTTTAGGGGGCAGTAGTCCAATAACCTAACGTCGTTAGTTTATAAAGTAACGATACCCAACACTGGTCCTTGGCATGAAATATGTTGAGCATAGATTTATCATTTTCACAATTTTTTGTTAAAAAATATCAGCTCTACAAGCTCACAGCGTGCCACTCGGTGGCGTGATATGAGCTCGTAGAACTGATATTTTTCAATAGCTAAAGTGTAACATAATGCGTTGAACACCAAACCGCGTTCAGTACACAATGGGTTTAAACAAGAGTGTGCAGTAACCTGTGCATGTGCGTGATATTGTGTATGTGCGTGCGCATACACACACGCACACGCGCTCAACAAGACAGAAAACAATCCTGTCTTCGTCAGCTTCCGGCGGGTCTGTCATAATTATGACGCCAGCGCCTTGATTGCAGTTATTTGAGGAAATCACAATTATTCTTTTGCATAATTGTTTCCTATTCATCTGGATGAAAAAACAGCCAGAGGCGATGATGAGGAACAGAAGTCTGGTTACTTTCATCAATGTTCATGTCTGTCCGTCGTACAGTAGATGATGTGATCTTTTCAACCGCTTTGTGAAACCGACTATTATCCACGCTCAACGTTCAAACATTTATCAAAATGTGTCTATAGTACATATCGTTACTTTTGTTGTTTTCACTGGCAATCGTTTGTGTCTGTTGCCTGTGTCGGGTGGAACACTTGTATGTCCAAAACTTAAAGATGGCGTGCCGGTATTTTAGTATATATATATTTTTTTTATTTTGTACATGTTTAAGAGGTGACAGTATGTAAATAGACCACTTGGTGTGTTTTTTATGCGCAATGATGTCTTCCCTTTGTATTTAGGGTTTCTTCCTGGGGGCTGAACCTTTCCAGTCAAACGTGCCAATGAAAAACGTGCCAACGTGAAAAACGTGCCAATAAAAAAAAAACATTTTATTTCTCCATTTGTGTTAACAAAGCTGTGAAGGTTTAAAAGATGGAAGATGGAAGCCTATATACAGTATAGGACAAGAGGAGTTTCATTCTGTTCCAGTCAGAGCCAGACAAAAAAAAGATAGAACATGACCGTGACGACCCTTATACTCAGCTTTCTTCCTCAAACCAAAAGACATATCTATCCATTTAAACTCTGCCTCTAGTCTGAGTAACATGGACCTGCACTAGGACCACTTTTTAACATCTAGATGTCAAAAACAGCAGATCTGTGGACAGTTATGTTATGTTATGTTCTCTTCCAGCCCAGAATATGGATGCTAGCGATTAAGTGCTCCCGCGCCCCCTTTGGATTGTGTCATCCGTCATTCGCTCCATATATGTTCTTATCCTCTAACAAAAACATCTCTCTCTTTGAAGGCAGTGCGTCAGAATGACAGTTAAGAGGCATGGGTCCAGGAGTACGTATTGTTCATTATGTCCCAAAGTGCTGTGTGTAGGCCTGTTGCTGCGCTTAATTACCATCCGTCAGCTATATTGACGTGCTTAACGGTGGGAGTGAATCGGTCCAATTGTTGTTAAAAACAGGCTCTAACACGAGTGCTGTGTCTGTTGACAAACAAGGCAACAGGAACTCATGATGTACCTCTTCGTGATGACCAGGGGCGGATGTAACATTACCTTATTGCAGGGGGGCAAGAGAAAATGGTATGGGGGCGGCTTCATCGTTCGCGCCACGGGCGATGAAGTCGTACCCATACAATTTTCAGTTACAGGACTTTTATTAGTCAAGTAAAGCATCAATAATAACATCAGTTGTTGTTGAAGTTGCAACAGACACGCAGCATGCATATTGCATAAAGCTAAAGGTCTGACTCAGAGAGTTTTCTGTTTTCAATGATGAAATGCTGTTGGTTTAGTGGTGACACAGCTGTAGTTAGTTAGTAGCAGTAGTAGTGTTTCACATCATTTTAATTATAAGCAATTTGAAATATCTTGGGTTGTTTTGCATGCCATTGTGTTTGGTGCAGGGGCAGTCAGGGCATTTAGGGGGGCATTTAGGGGGGCATTGCACCCCCCCCCCCCCCCCCCCCCCCCCCCCAATGCCCATGCCTAGATCCGCCCCTGGTGATGACTGGCGGTGAGTGTTGCAAACAGAAATGCGACCGCAACTCATGATCCGTGTCTGTGTGACGACTAGCATGAGTTCTTAGACTGTCGGAAGACATTAAGGCAACACAGAACACAGGATTCATTCAGCTGTGGCTGCAGAGTGCAACAAAACAGAAAATGATTTGTCTTTTAGTTCTACTACTACCCAATCTCTTCTCTTCCGCTAGAGCCTCGCTGATTTTTAGTCTCGCAACTCATGATCCGTGTCTGTGTGATGACTAGCATGAGTTCTGTAACTGTCAGTAGACATTAAGGGCCCTGATACACCTAGCAATGTTTTGAGCAACGTCAACTATCAACGTTGACTATGGAACCAAATGGTCCATTTGGTTCACATTTGTACACTCAGGAAAAATGAAAATGGGTGGAATTCCCCTTTTAATGTTGCCTGTTGCCATGTGTCTCATCATGTTGCCTGTTGATGTTGACATTGCTAGTTGATATTGATCAAAATATTGCTAGTGTAGCAGGGCCTTAAAGGCCTAGCAATGCTTTGATCAACATCAACAAGCAACATCAACTATCAACGTTGATTTTTCATTTTTCTATAGAGAATGATCAACTCCTGGTTGTTCGGAAAAGTCAGATCATTAGTGCCCTCTTCTCGTCAACATTTCGGAATCCTCCAATCACAGCCCTCCCTGGCGTCATGTGATCCTTTCTCCCAGACTTCCACAGATAAATGTTTCTGACATGGCTGCTGCTGCCTCACTGCCATGGATGAAAACAAGGATTTTATAACTTTTTTATTCTGCTAAAATTTTGAGTTGGGTGGCAATTGGTTGAAAATTATTCAATGCAAACTAAAGCTTCTTTTTTTCTGAGAGTGTACAAATGGAACCAAATGGACCCGCTAGGGTCCATTTGGTTCACATTTGTACACTCTCAGGAAAAAATGAAAATGTGTGTAATTCCCCTTTCAATGGGAGGCGTTGCCTGTTGCCATGTGTCTCATCATGTTGCCTGTTGATGTTGACATTGCTATAGTTGATATTGCTCAAAATATTGCTAGTGTATCAGGGCATTAAGGCAACACAGAACACAGGATTCATTCAGCTGTGGCTGCAGAGAGCAACCAAACAGAAAATGATTTGTCTTTTAGTTCTACTACTACCCAATCTCTTCTCTGCTAGAGCCTCGCTAACATTTTTAAGTCTCCCTCCCTCAAAAAGTATAAATCCCTATCATCATTTAAAGATGGAGTGCCATGAATTTTCCTACCCTAAAACATGATCATCAGGTATTAATGTCATATGAAAAGTAAGATTCTTTTTTCCCAAAAAGTGTACAGTGTTTGTTAAACTGTCATTATTATGATTATTATGAACTACCAGTTCATTAAGTATGCCTGGTTTGCCTGGTGGGTGGTGATGGGTGGAGATCCACCTGAACTGAAGCCACACCCACAGCTGTAGTTGCATGATAAAGGGGAGGAGTTAGGGGAGGGGCTAGAAACCCTAAATACAAAGGGAAGACATCATTGCACATAAAAAAACACACCAAGGGGTCTATTTACATACTGTCACCTCTTGAACAAGTACAACATTGGAAAAAATACAAAAATCACGGCACCCCCTCTTTAAAACAGACCTGAAAAGGTTAGTAGGCTTGTTCCCATCAGGCTCAATACTAATGAATCATAGAAAATCCTCTGTTGTGAATCCATGCAAACAAATGATATCCAAAGATGTACAGGTGTTCAGATATCCAGGTGTTTTAGCTATTGAAAAATAGCAGATCTACAAGCTCAAAGTGCGTCACTCGGTGGTGCGAAATGAGTTTGTAGATCTGCCATTTTTGAAAAATCGTGAAAATGTGGTGCAAATCTTTGAATATATCATTTCAGAATCAAACATTTTTAACTCACATCTTTGGTTCTGGGAGATCCCTAGAACTTTTTTTAGATGGGGGTCCGCAGGGGTCTATATTCTAGTGTTGGAAACTAGAATATAGCGCCAAAAAACTAGAATCTAGCATCAGGAACTAAAATCTACCTTCAAGAACTATATGTACAGTAGTGCCAGAAACTACAATGTAGCCTCAGAAACTAGAAACTAGTGTCAGAAAATAGAATCTCATGTCAGAAACTAGAATCTACTGTCAAAAATGAAGAGTCTCATGTCTCATCAGAAAATATAATCTGGTCAGGACAAAATGGGTTAAGGGAAGAAAATAACTGAGTTGATAGGTTTCTGTTTTTTTTTTTTTTTTTTTTTTTTTTTTTTTTTAATTCATTTGACAAACCAGCCTGTATTTTCACGATTCACTTTTTCCAGGACTCGTGCAGAGGTACATGCATTTCAAGATGTGTCATTTATCATTTGTCAATTAAAGTTGTAAAATGTGCGTGGGGTTTTATGGGTATTGTAGTGCAATAACCACTTAAAGGACTTCATGAGGCGGAGCGTGGTGAGTTAATAATAAATAATTAAATGACTTTTGGAGTTATAAATCATTCCCTCCAAAAGCCGTGGTAAATCTGTCAGAGTTCAAATCAGTACAGCTTTAATGAGTTATTATTATGTCATCTTAGTCAGTGAGAAGTGGCAGTCAGTGTTGCCAACCGGCAAAATCCAAAATGCACCAGTGGAACTCTAAAATGCTCTAGAATGCGCTAGAGCAGTGTTTTTCAACCATTTTCATACCAGGGCCCACTGTTTATTCTGCATTTTAGCCACGGAGGACCAGCTTAAATTTGATGTTTGATGTTTAATTTTGATGTTGAGTTTAAATTGTATACACTAGGAAGGTGGCGGGGCAACTAAAATTAACATCAGATATGTTGGGGGTCAGGGGTGTTCACATTAGCTAGAGTATATTGTTTGTTTGTCAGGTTTTAGAAAGTGAAATATCTCTTTAAAGGGGAGCTCCGCCCATTTTCAACATTCTAATATGTCATTAATATACCTTAGAGGTGCTGGGTGGACATGATAAAAACGTTCCCCCATTTTGTGTCTGAAGAAAACCACTACTGATGAAACATCATGTATTTTCACCATGTTAATGGATTTCTTGAGACGCTACTTTTTTTCTGTACAAATGGAACCAAAATGAACCCGTTAGGGTTCATTTGGTTGCATTTGTACGCTCTCAGAAAAAAATGTTGAAAATGGGTGGAGTTCCCTGGTACTACTAAGTACCATCAGAATAGTGCTCCCTTGCAGTATTGAGTAGCACTTGTATTGCATACCAACCCACAGTACTTGCTGCAATGATTTTTATAGGTTGCCTAATGTATTACAAAGTTTTTAGCGCTTCATTGTATATTGTAAAATGTATTGTAAATCCTGTTTAAATTGTACAATTTTCACCATTGTAAGTCGCTCTGGATCAAGAGCGTCTGCTAAATGCTTAAATTGTAAATTGTTGTTGTTTGTATCGATATTTCTCCTTGTGTAAAACATGACGGTGCTCTTTCCATGGCCGCCACTGAGGCGACCGAGGCTCTGTGAAGCGTCTCATGGCGTCCATGTTGTCCTCTCTGTCTCTGTGCCAAGCTTCCCTCTGTCCTCACCGGCGGAGGACAGAGCTCAATCTGACCGAGGACACAGGGGACAGGAGACAGGGCCTGTTGCCAAGACACCTCCCCACTCCACTCCACTCCAGGGGCAGATCTAGGCATGGGCATGGGGGGGTAATGCCCCCCTAAATACCCAGTCTGCCCCCCCAAACACGATGGCATGCAAAACAACCCAAGAAATTTCAAATTAAAGTGCTTTTATTTAAAATGATTTGAAACACTACCTACTAACTACAGCTGTGTCACCACTAAACCAACAGCATTTCATCATTGAAAACAGAAAACTCTCTGAGTCAGACCTTTAGCTTTATGCATGCTGCGTGTCTGTTGCAACTTCAACAACAACTGATGTTATTATTGATGCTTTACTTGACTAATAAAAGTCCTGTAACTGAAAATGGTATGGGGGCGGCTTCATCCGCCCCCATACCATTTTCTCTTGCCCCTCCAACATGTTAATTCCCCCCCCCCCCCAAATGGACATGTTACATCCGCCCCTGCTCCACTCCCATCCTGCTCCTCTCCTCTTTGACACCCATATCCCACATCACAATAAAGAGCCTCTTTATGGGAGTGCCAGTGATGTATGCGTCATAAAGAAAACATGGCTGGAAGCCAGGACCGGATATAGGCATGGGCATGGGAGGGGGGCAATGCGCCCCCTGAATGCCCTGACTGACCCACGAAACATGATGCTATATGCAAACGACCCACCTTTGAAAAATATTTCAAATTAAAGTGCTTATATTTAAAATTATTTGAAACACTACTGCTGCTCTAACTAAATGGTAAACGGTGCATTTATATAGCCTAGCATTTATTATCCCATTCACCCATTCAAGCACTTATGGCGGCAGAAACCATGCAAGGTACGGACTAGCACAAGTGTCTTGCTCAGGGACACATCGACACTAACCCTGGGGGAGCCCGGGATCGAACCGGCAACCTTGTGGTAGCCATTCCGGAGACTCTGAAAACATATGCCATGGGGGTCCCATGGCATAGGTTTTTTTTAATGCCATGGGACCCATGGGGAGATTTCCACAGGCTCTAGCAGTAATTCTCCCGTTCGCCCGTTTTCATTTCAAGGACTCTCAGTTTGACAAGATTACACAAAAATAGGGGATGTGTTGTAATGGGAGTTGTCATTTGTTTTTTTGAAAATGTGCATCTCAAATATTGTCCAATTCACTCCCAAGACGGTAATTTGACAGCTTTAGTTACTTTGCTGATTTAGATTTAGACAGCTAGGCCCCCTGCATTTCACATCCAGCTATTTGAAAATCTATGCGCTCCAAACCCGTTATTTTCAAAGGAAAAAAAAATGATTGATGATTGAGAACTTCTGCTTTGGTATTTTAAATAAGGATGTCCCGTTGCCACTCTTTTCAATTTCCGGTCCGATACCAGAGAATAGTATATGATAATACTAAAAAAGAAAAAAGTTCTTATATGAAGTCCACCAACCGTGAATAGCAACTAAAATATGCACTTGGGCAACTCCAATGCAAATTCCAAATGTCCCAACATTTACCGATTTTATAAACCCTTACGCCTGTGTCGGATCTGTCTAGACCGGCATATTTATGATTCGATAATGACAAAAATGGTCCAATACTGAAAGGACAACTTCTACACTTTTCCGATGACCAGTGAGGACCGAAACAGTTTGTCTGTGAATAAAAGCTGCAAGAGCAAGAAACAGCATGCAGGATTCCATGCTGTATTCAAAGTATACTGTATATTGAAGCCAGCACTTTCACTACTAATATGCTATTCCTGCTTTTACTTAAGCGAAAAGGACAAAACAATACATGGAGCACTGGACATAAAGGGGCCTTTTATGAGAGAACATCAGTGGTTTTATGTGTTCGCTAACATGTGATAAAAAACACAGCCAAAAAAAGAAAATGGTGTAACATAATAAGGAGGAGGAGAGGAGAGTGGATGGAAATGCTGACGGGAGGGAGAGAGAGAGAGAGAGAGGGGGGGGGGGGAGGAGAGAGAGAGAGAGAGAGAGGGGAGAGAGAGAGAGAGAGAGAGAGAGAGAGAGAGAGAGGGAGAGAGCGGGAAAGAGAGAGAGAGAGGGAGAGAGAGGGGGGAGCGAGAGAGAGAGAGAGAGAGGGAGAGAGGGAGAGAGAGCGGGAAAGAGAGAGAGAGAGAGAGAGAGAGAGGAGAGAGAGAGAGAGAGAGAGAGAGAGAGAGAGAGAGAGACAGAGAGAGGGAGAGAGGGGGAGAGAGAGAGAGAGAGAGAGAGAGAGAGAGAGAGAGAGAGAGAGAGAGAGAGAGAGAGAGAGTAGGAGAGAGGGAGGGGAGAGAGAGAGGGAGAGGGAGAGAGGGAGAGGGAGAGAGAGGGAGAGAGAAGGAGAGGAGAGGGAGAGAGAGGAGAGAGAGGGAGAGGGAGAGGGAGAGGGAGAGGGAGAGAGAGGGAGAGAGAGAGGGAGAGAGGGAGAGAGGGAGAGAGAGAGAGAGAGAGAGAGTAGGAGAGAGGGAGGGGGAGAGAGAGAGGGAGAGGGAGAGAGGGAGAGGGAGAGGGAGAGGGAGAGGGAGAGGGAGAGGGAGAGGGAGAGGGAGAGGGAGAGAGGGAGAGAGAGGGAGAGGGAGAGGAGAGAGAGGGAGAGAGAGGAGAGGAGAGAGGGAGAGAGAGAGGGGAGAGGGAGAGGGAGAGAGGGAGAGGGAGAGAGAGGGAGAGGGGAGAGGGAGAGAGGGAGAGAGAGAGAGAGAGAGAGAGAGAGAGAGAGAGAGAGAGAGAGAGAGAGAGAGAGAGAGAGAGAGAGAGAGAGAGAGAGAGAGAGAGAGAGAACGTACAAGGACACAAGGCCTGTACTTATGCTGCTGCACATTTTCCTCAAATGGCCTCCTCTGATACTTAAAGAAAGGAGGGCCGTTAATATATCTGCAGCCAGTTTAAGGCTGGGTTGATGGCGTGAGGCTGTAAAACAGGCACTTAGGAGCGGTAATGTGCAATCTTTGGGGATAAAAAAGGTAACCTTTCCAACTCCGGGGGAAGCGAATCACCCGGGTGTACAGTAAATTCTGGGAGGCGCTGATGGTGCCATTAGCGATAGCGGAGGCAGGGGTGAGGGGGGTGCTGGTCGGGGGCCATGTGCAGAGGAGCTACAGGTGGACCTGCCTGCTGCCACGTGGTCAGGATGGATGGAGGAGAGGAGGGGAACATTGACCTTTAAGATGGGCTGGATGGATGGATATATTGATGTTGATTTGAAAAGAAAAGTGTGTCCCTGGTTCAAGCCATACGTTTGTGAATTTGAATAATAAAAGAATATAATGTTTAAAGCGCAGATGACATGGATTCCTAAAATTGTTTTTAATACTTAAAAACATTTTATTACATGGCTTGAATGAATGCTCCAATCAGAAGCCAGCGTTCTGGTCATGTGAGCAGTCACATATTGTCACAACAACGGACCACTCTGTACAACAACAGACTTCCTACCCCAGACGAACGTAGCCTACACAACTGCAGATACATAAATGCAGCCTTGGTATGCACCATTTCTTTTTTTTAATTTATTATTATTTTACTCCAAACTCACCCTGTTCAGCATTTTACTTAATTCCACACTAAAGTGGAATTAACACGAAACCTGGCAAGATTTTGCAACAAAACAGCTGAAAACCGCCAAGCTTGCAACGCGCACACTAGTACAGTGCCCTGAACATAATGGGGTTTCAATAGTGAAGACATCCGCTGCCTTTTACGAGCTGAAACACACACTTTACCACAACCAGAAGTGCAAGCTTGCAGCTTCACATCTCGTTAGCGTCAGCTTGCATCTTCGCATCTCGTTAGGAGCAATTAAACAACTTCAGAAAGGGAGAAGCCCTAATGATCCCACCACCACCACTAGGGACCACCAGAAAAGAAAATATGAAAACGTGTTAAGATTTGGTGAAACATCTTTGGATCTGCTTGGACGTACAACAGTGGTTTTCAATCTCTGTTGGGCCCAGAATTTATTCAGCATTTGAGCCACGGACCGCCATTTAGCCCCACAGACCAAATATAAAGATTTCTTTTGGTTTTGTTCACAATACCAGGCTGGATTTTAGAAACAAAAACAGGCAGCAACATATAGACCAAGATGACCAAGTTAATCTTCATAAGATGAAATGTTTACGCTCTCAAAGAGTTACATCTAGCTGCGGACCACCTGGAACCCTCTCAAGGACCACAGACCACTGGTTGAAAACCACTGATCTACAAGCTCATTTCATGGCACAAAGTGAATCCATTGTTGAAATACCAGTGCATACATACAATGGCAAAGTGTTTAATTAAAATGATTGTGATTGTATACGGTTATATTATACTTATTCTCCAGTAATAAAGACACCTTGCAGCCCATGTTATGACAGAATGACCATTGATGATGGCTGCTGATGGCTGCAAGGCCCTAAACGATGGGAGCTATTAGCCAGGGTACGATTAGCAGGGGTGCAGGCCCTGCTAATGACTGGCTACACACAGCCAATGACACATCACTAACAATGACATTAAGGAAATAAATTGTACTCTGCACTGCTGCCATTTGAAGTACTACTGGTGACCTTTAAGATCAGTCCAAGTTGAAGCTAGACTGGCAGCATTAACACAGCTGCTGCTGCTGCTGCTGCTGCACAGCTGGGGAAACGCATTGTTTGAGGTCCACTAGAAATACCACCATGAATATTACATATTTCCAGATTATTTGATGTTTTTTACCATCTCCAGACAGTGGATATTTACACCCCCAAAAAAGTTAAACAGTCAGACCTATATTGAGTTATCCGTGATTTTCTGTGTGTCTGAATCGTGGCACATGAATGGACACTTTCAGATTCCTCTATTTAGTGATGTCACTAAAATACCATTTCTAATAGCCTAAACACAAATAAACTACGGGCCGAAATAGAACACTTGGTATAAGTCTAGCCACTGGACTGTGTTTCAACACAAATGCAAAAATGAAACTGCAGGGCTTGACACTAACACTTGCCCGCTTGCCCGGGGCAAGTAAAAAAAAATGGTTGGGCAAGTGAAGACTCCTACCTGTGCAACTTAGTGCACTATAACACAACACAAGATAAATTTGTCTTGAAGGTGGTCATTGCGACCTGGGCTAATTAAGATGATGAATTTTAACTCTTGAGAGTGTAAAAATGAAACCAAATGGACCCGCAAGGGTCCATTTGGTTTCATTTTTACGTTCTCAAGAGTTACATCTGGTTAACCAACTTAGCTGGGGACCACCTGGAACCCTCTCAGGGACCGCCTGTTGAAAACCCCTGGTTTAAAGCACCCAAGTAGGAAGTATACTTAAATGTAAAATTTACAATATATTTTTGGGGGGCAAGTGATCGTGACCTGAGGGCAAGTAGAACCTGACTTGCACTTGCCCGATGGACAAGTGCCTCAGAGACCTTAGTATCAATGCATTCAAAACTGCATTATTAAAGCTCAGTTACATGTGCTATGATCCTCACCAAGCACTTTCGTAGTAGAATGAGAAATTAAATCAATTTGATTAAATCAGTTGATTGAAAGTAAAACAATTAGTTCCATTCATGGTGTGAGCAATATACCAGTTCTTATAGTAGACGGGCAATGAAGCCGCCTCCCCCCCATACCACTTTTGCCTGCCTTGCCTCCCAATTGGGGAATGTTACATCCGGGCCTGCTGAAATATCTTGTGTTAAAAAAAAATCAATCCATGTCACAAGCCGGCTAAGGAAGAAAAACGTACCCTGGGAGATGAGTCATATTTGTATTTTACAGTAGATTCTGTTGCGGCACAAACGGCAAAAGCACGGCATCAAAAACAAGTCAAAGGACAAGTCGAGAACGACGGCACAGAACAGTTCACTCTCCCTTTCAGTGTGTCCGTTACCATTAGACTTGTCGTTTGGAAAACAAAGATGTTATTGAACCGTTTTGTGTTCTTTATTTTGGGTGGATAAATGAATGAATGGATGGATGACAGAGCGATTTGCGTGACAGATTACAGCCATCCTGCCTGCCCTCCGTCGCTGTGCTGTGAGGATGTGAGGGCAGTATTTCTCCTTAATGGACTGACAGTGACAGTAGTAGAGGCTCATGCTATCAGAAGGACGTCCCTCACATGTCTATACACCAGCGGTTTTCAACCTTTTTCATACCAGGGCAATAAAAGCTTACGCAGGGTCTAATAAAGGGTTGTGTGAGGGGCTTATGTGGGGGCTAGCAAGGGCTTGTGTGGCATTAAGCGGGCAATAAGTGCCATTGGCCCTTCAAGAACGTTTAAGAATGCATACAAGTCAACTGTCATAATGATGATGACATGATGACATAATAGAATGGATTATGTGATTATGATTAATGAATTGGGGAATGTTACATCCGGGCCTGATGAAATGTCTTGTTTATCTGTATGAAAAAAATCAATCCATGTATCAATCCATAATAGACCTTTAGGAAAGCCCCTCCCCAAACTGCTATGCTCCAATGACTGAGAATTCCTGTTACCTCTTAGCCTCGATCTCCAGACTCCCATCCGCGCTGCAAGATGAGAGCCTGGAAAAGTAGACCACCAAAACAACTGACGGAAGTCAGGACTTCCGGTTAGTTAACTTCCGCTGGAAGTTGCCATTAGTCACGATGTGGTGCTCCCGAAAATTAATACCCCACGGAAGCATTTTATTTCTCCCCTTGTGCTCGCAAAGCTGTTGTAAATGTTTAAAAGATGAAATCGTGTGCACTTTGCACACTTCTAGAACTGCTTTGTTCGTTGGAATCATTTTTTTCTGAAAATAAGAGTGAACAAGTCAAGTCGCTAGTGAGGACTGAACAGGGTTGTTTCTCTGGGGACTGTAAATACAGTCACTTCCGCAACTAACGTTCTCAGAGTTTACATGGTGGTTACCTCTCTCTCTCTCTCTCTGTCTCTCTCTCTCTCTCTCATGCACAGGCCCCAGCCCCAGTAGACTGCTGCAGCCACATTCTTCCTTAGCCATTAGCCTGCATGCGTTCCTGCACACTCAGTGACGCAAGAATCAATTACTGCACATTATGGGATGGAATACATCACCGCGACTGGAGCTGCTGTTAACGCTGTCCAACACTGATGGATGGACACTTGTTTAGCAATCTGGAGAGCAGGCACTGTGTGCACACACACCAGGGCTGGATCTAGGCATGGGCATGGGGGGGCAATGCCCCCCTAAATGCCCTGACTGCCCCACCAAAAATGATGGCATGTGAAAAAACCCATATTTCGAATTATACAGTTTATATTTAAACACTACTACTGCTACTAACTAACTACAATTGTCTCACCACTAAACCAACAGCATTTCATCATTGAAAACAGAAAACTCTATGAGTCAGACCTTTAGCTTTATGCATGCTGCGTGTCTGTTGCAACTTCAACAACAACTGATGTTATTATTGACGCTTTACTTGGCTAATAAAAGTCCTGTACAAGATATAAATCTTGTGGGTCACAGAACTAAAGAATTTAAATGAAAATGGCATGAGGGCGGCTATGGAAGCCGCCTTCATGCCAGTTGTCGCTAAACAGACAGTATTCTTTTGCGGGTGGGAGGGGGGACGTGCATATGCCCTATATAGTTAAAAGAGAGAAGAGAAAGAAAGAAAAGAGAAAGAATTCAGAAAATATATTGTACGTCGTAAACCAGAGCCATCAGAAAACCTTGATTCTACAGGGTAGAATGTGAATGTGAGCAAACGACCGAGTGAGATGATAACTTCATCAACTTGCGGGGATGCGGGTAGGGGATTGTAAAATCAAGTGAGCTCCATATATTTTGCACTGAAGTGTGCAAATAATGCAGTAATTATGCACCCTTTTGAAATAAAACACTCCCCCACGTAATCTGCGCCATTGGTCCGACTATGCGATGAATTCTGCGATCATGCGATGTGCTCCCCAGTGCAGTAATGCAAATGAATATGTTTGTACAAGTGTGGGTGCATTTTCTCTTACCTGTGCGTAGAACACATTGGAACCAGAAGCATGGACCAGGGAGTGAGAGAGAGAGGGAGGGAGAGGAGAGAGGAGAAGAGAGAGACACACAGGAAGTCAAACTATTAGTCATGTGAACGCATCTGCTAGTGTCGTGGTGGTAACATATTTCACAGAGCATCGTTTACAGTATAGCAGGCTATATACCTGCCAGACAGACTGACAGACTGACTGACAGCCACTCACTCAGGTGAATGGACTGGCAGATAAACGTTTTAAAGCCGTATTCATCAAAGGAGGAGTTATAAATTGAGCGGCTCATCGATTTGATGGAGACCCATACGATGCTACATACAGTCCATGCTACATACAGGCTCCGATATATAGAAAAAAAAAAAAAAAACTTGGTTGTGGTCTAAGTCACTGGTTTTCAACCTTTTACATACAGGGCGCACCATTTATTCAGCATTTTAGCCACGGACCACCCTTTGATGTTGAATCAAGTTTTTGTCCACAATTCAGGACACATAACTGGGAAAATGTTGGTAAAATAGCAATTCTTCTACATGTCCTAAATGTGTAGAACTGTACCATAGATTCTTGAAAATTAAGTAATGCAGATGTTTAAATATAATTTAACTCTTGAGAGTGTAAAATCAAACCAAATGGACCCATAAGGGTCCATTTGATTTCATTTTACGATCTCAAGAGTGACAGATCTATACAAGGGTCCATTTGTTTACCAAATGTCCATCATTTAGCTGGGGACCACCTGGAATCCTCTCAGGGACCACTGGTGGTCCCCGGACCACCTCTTGAAAACCCCTGGTCTAAGTAGTAAAAATAGCAGATCTACAATCTCCTGGAATGCACTGTGAGCTTGGCGATCCGCTATTTTCGGCAAACAGCCGATCTACGAGCTCGCTCATCGATGCGATGAGCTGCGAACTCTTAATGAAACATCCCGTGTTTTTCGTGAAGGCCTTTGGGTGCAGATTGAAGAGACTAAAAAAAGAACGTGCCAAAAAATGAAGTGGAACGTTTAAGAGCTTCTTATAAGGTCACATGCCCTGAACAAATTGGGTTTATAAAAGATCACAGCTGATTATTTAATATCTCCAAAATGTATTCATCCTTCATCCTCCACCGCTAGGAAAAATCATTCAAAAGAGGATAATGGAACTATCTTCTGAATGGTGCTAGAAAATGTAATCAAAAAATGTAATCAAATGGGCGCAATCTTGATCTTGACCGGGGCGTGCTCACAGGCGTGCACGCACGCACACACACACACACACACAATCTTTTGAATGTCACAATAATGAGAGCATAGAACTATTACTACTCATTTTTTTCTGTCTCTATCCATGAAGGATGTCTTAAGTGTGTGCTAATGGGGCGACCCGGAGCTGAGTGGACAAGTGCAGAGTCTGGAAATGTGTCTGCACGTCCACGTGACCCTGAACAAGTCTACAGTATATTAAACCTAGAGACCAGCCGGTTACCGTACCGGTTACCAGCCGGTACGCTACGTTGCAGTGGCTAAAAGGCAGCTGCCGTACCGCTGCGTGGAGTCCGGTGGTGCGAATCCACCCGCCGTGGGTCTGGGGTTGATAGTTCAAGGTCAAGGTCAAGGTACACTTTATTGTCCACAAGGGAAATTTGTCTTGGGCTAACACCCCTGCTTCAACCACACATGAAACATAAATGACACACAAAATACAAAACAGAGGGAGACAACATTACACAGTGCACACAGTATGAAAGACTGGCCTGCTACATTCACTGCTGTTTGCAGAGCGTCATTCAACATTTTAGTTAAAGGTAGGGTAAGTGATTTGAAATTCATGGTGTAGTACCAGCCTGGTGCACTAGGGGCCCCCAAAAGTAGCTACACTATGTGAACCTGCTGCTCTCTCCTGATTGGAGGAGAATCCACCCACCACCTGGGGAACTTTTATTAGCTCCTCTGCTAACGTGGGGGAGGGGGAAACTCCATATATGGTTTCCACACCTTATAATAGAGCATTTTAACAGAAAAAAATATTTTTGGGTGATATCTGACAAAAGTGAAATCACTTCCCCTACCTTTAATGCTGGTACAAATGATTTTCCACTTAGGCTCTTTGTACCTTCTCCCTGAGGGCAGGAGTACTCAACCAGACCTCACAGACCGTCACAAACATTGCTACACCCTTCTCTAAACCTACCCCTAAACCTAACCGCAAGCTAAGATGGTGCTGATAAGCAGCCTACTGGGAATTATCGCTTGATAACGGTAGAAGCGGGTGGTGGGACATGGCAACAACTGTGAGGCACGTCCACTCCTATAGGCTAGGTCTGCAGCTGGAGGCTTTTGGGAAATGCAGCCTTTGCGGTAGTTTACTGCAGAGGCTGTCTACAGTTGCACTAATAACCCTGAGTTTACATGGACAGGTGCCAGTCAACATGGAGACATGGAAGAGGAATGATGGATGAATGGGGAAGGATCAACACATGGATGGAGCTAGCCTGGCATGGACCAGACCGGGGGTCAGCAACCTGCGGCTCCGGAGCCGCATGCGGCTCCTGAACACAGCCCTAGTGGCTCAGTGGCTGTAGCATTATTACATACACAAAAAAGTAGCACTTGGCCACGTCAAAAAAGCCCAGCAGTTATCAGAGGTGGAGCTTTCAATCTGAACCACCCATTTTCAACAGTTTACTCAGTTTACTATGTCATTAATATACCTTAGAGGTGGAATGGAGTTCTGTAAAACTCCTTTATTTTCTTTTTAGAAACTCCATTTCTGAAGAAAGGTTGTGTTTCACCATGTTAATGACTTTTCTTTGAGGACCTTTTTTCTGAGAGTGTGCAAATGGAACCAAATGGACCCGCCAGGGTCCATTTGGTTCACATTTGCACACTCTCAGGAAAAAAATAATACAATGCGGCTCCAGACAGATTTTTAATGTAATTTTGGGTCAAAAATGGCTCTTTCAACATCTTGGGTTGCCGACCCCTGGACCAGACTACTGTACTGTAAAGGGCTTTATCAGAAGCGCAGTAGTAAATCACGCCTTCTAGCTAATTTTCAATGGGAATTTCCGTTGAAAATTCTTCAGAGAGAAAATAATCAAGGGCATGAAGCCCTGAGCCAATGGTAGAAAAAAAAACTAAAATGACAGATGTTTTTCCAAGTCTAAATGGTTTAACTTTCACGACAGCGCCAAAAGGTCCTTTTTTTTTTTACTTTTGCTAAAACATTTGTGTGTTTATCTGTGTGCACGCGGTTAGGCTTCATGGAATTCATTTGTCCCCAAAATTGATTTTCCCCCAACTGTTGTTGTTTTGTATCACAAAGCCACTATAATTACGTTGTGATACGACGCAATTAGAACCCAGACTGAGGTGGATTATTTGTTTGTTTTGTTTTCTTCCCCCCAACCTGGTGAATAAAGGCATCATGAAGCTGCACCAACCAGATATAAACTATTGGAACGGTTTAAAAGTGAAATAATCGTAACGTTTATCACTTATCCATCATCACACCCTGTGTGTGTTAGACCTTGAGGAGGCAGAACAGTGTAAACCACATGTTGGTATAAACCTTTTAAGCAGCGCCTGCAGCGAGAAGAGAGGTGTGTGTGTGTGTGTGTGTGTGTGTGTGTGTGTGTGTGTGTGTGTGTGTGTGTGTGTGTGTGTGTGTGTGTGTGTGTGTGTGTGTGTGTGTGTGTGTGTGCGTGCGTGTGTGTGCGTGTGTGAGCATGATGTGAACAGGTGCAGCTGATTGCCACACAAAGCTGCAGCTAATTACACAAAATCAAACACAAATCGGAGTGAAACACACACTCACGCAAACAAACGCACGCCAGTCTGGACAGGACAGGTGTCCACGCCTGGCAGCAACGTAATCGTAAACAAAGAATTTCTTTGTATATTTTTTTTTTGCAAAGTGTTTAGCTCTTTCTGTACTCTAACGCTTATGTTATTGAAAAAACTATTGAAAAAAATATCAGACCTACAAGCTCATAGCTTGAGCTAGTAGGTCTGATATATATATATATATATATATATATATATATATATATATATATATATATATATATATATATATATATATATATATATATATATATATATATATATATATATATATATGCAACCAAGGACAACTTCCACAGTAGGAGGAAGGAACCGCACACTCCAAAGATGCTCAGGACAGTTACATATGTTGCTGCATTGTTTTATTGCACGCACGACGCGTTTCGCCGTGTAGGCTTCATCAGGTGCTTTGCATACACAGGTGTGGGCCCACACCTGTGTATGCAAAGCACCTGATGAAGCCTACACGGCGAAACGCGTCGTGCGTGCAATAAAACAATGCAGCAACATATGTAACTGTCCTGAGCATCTTTGGAGTGTGCGGTTCCTTCCTCCTACTGTGGAAGTTGTCCTTGGTTGCATTCATACCTTGCCTACCAGCACCTCCCCCACCTGGATGTGCACGAGAAGCTACCTGTTTATATATATATATATATATATATATATATATATATATATATATTATATATATATATATATATATATATATATATATATATATATATATATATATATATATATATATATATATATATATATTTTTTTTTTTTTTTTTTTTTTGGAAAATGTGACGCAAATCTTTGAATATATTATTTTAGAAGCATGTTTTCAGGTTGTGGTCCACAGCCAAATATAGATAAATCTGGTGGTCCTTGGCATGAAATATGTTGAGCGTCACTGACATAGGATAGATTTTGTTCAGAAAAAATAGAATCTAGTGTCAGAAACTAGAATCTAGCGTCAGAAACTAGAATCTAGCGTCAGGAACTAGAATCTAGCATCAGGAACTAGAATCTAGCGTCAGGAACTAGAATCTAGCGTCAGGAACTAGAATCTAGCGTCAGGAACTAGAATGTAATGTCAGAAACTAGAATCTAGTATCAGGAACTAGAATGTAGTGTCAGGACAAAATTGATTAAAATGCATCCTGCTAATGGGATGTTAGGAAGTTGTATTTATTGTGATTTCATAATAAGCTGCAAGGCACCCACTGAGTGCATTTTACCAATGTCTGGGGTAGTAATGTTTCCAATTAAAACCCCAATCCTCTTTCTCTGTCGCCTTTCTCTATCTATTACACTCTCTTTTTTCTCTGTCTGTCTGTCTGTCTGTCTGTCTGTCTGTCTGTCTGTCTGTCTGTCTGTCTGTCTGTCTGTCTGTTGTCTTAACATTTCAGCTAAAAGCCTATCTGTGTTAGCCTGGTTCAGACCAAGTCTCTTGGTCTGGCCTTCTATTGTCAACATTCTGATTTCAATCGGTACCAAGATGTGTTTACCAATGAGAGTTGGAGTTGGGGGTTGGTCTAACGACAAATCCGAACATACACAGCTGATTGGCCAGCAGTTCCATCACTCAACAGTGTAACAGTTACAGTGTCAAACAACAGCCATGGCGGCTGTAACTGCGGTGAATCGCGAACACATCAATCTGTCCATGAAACCGACCTATGATAAATAGTGTCTTTAAAGAAGTGTCGGGTTGTATAAACATCAACATCCTAGTAGTGGTCGTTTTGCTGTGTTGGTGTGGTTAGCAAACAGCAGGGCTTGACACTAACACTTGCCCGCTTGCCCGGGGCAAGTAAAAAAAATGGTGGGGCAAGTGAAGACTGCTACCTGGTTGCCCGATTGGGCAAGTGTGCAACTTAGTGCACTATAACACAACACAAGTTTGTCTTGAAGGCAGTCATTGCACTCTGCCTCTGTGTCTTTCCCTGCTTTCTAGCTATCCACAATTCCAGGCTGGATTTGGGAAACAAAACAGGCAAATTAACATACACATCAAAATGACCATTAATCTTCTACATTCTCTAGTTGTGTAGACCTGGGATAATTAAGATGATGAATTTTAACTCTTGAGAGTGTAAAAATGAAACCAAATGGACCCGCAAGGGTCCATTTGGTTTCATTTTTACGTTCTCAAGAGTTACATCTGGTGAAACTTAAATGCAAAATTTACAATATATTTTTTGGGGGCAAGTGACCATGACCTGAGGGCAAGTAGAACCTGACTCGCAAGTAGAACCTGACTTGCAAGTGCTCCGGACACCTTAGTGTCAACCCCTGATTAGCCACAACCTCTGCTTTGTTTGCTATGAACCAAACCCCTCCCCCTTGAAATCTCACAGACAGCGGGCAATCTCAGACTCAAGCTTCAGGAAGCTGAAATCGAGTCTGATAATCAGGCTATACTGTAGCTGTATGTCAGAACTGAAGAAGTGTTGTAGAATGGACTTCAGGAGGTTATATTGGCAATCATTACATAGGCAAGGATGCCATGCCTCATGTTGCACTTTCCCTGATTAGCCATGATGTCACAGCCATCATGCATTCACCCTCTATGGTCCCATCTCCTCCCCTTCCTTCTCCATGAGTGATCGATTTGACACACTAAATATGTCGATATCGTAACACAGTGGTTTTCAACCTTTTTGATACCAGGGACAACTATTTATTCAGAATTTGAGCCACGGAGGACCATCATTTGATGACATTTTAGCCCCACAGAACCCACAAATATTAGAGTTATTTAGCTTTTATCCATAATTCCAGGCTGGATTTGGGAAACATACAGATCGAAATGGCCATAAATGTTCATTCATTCTCTTGTTTTGTAAACTTGGGCTAAGCTGGTTGAAAACCACTGTCGTAACGTATTGTGACGTAGATGGTTGAATCGTCCCACGCCTAGCTATTCCTAATAAAGAACATTTCAACAATATATAAGTCACTTCTTTTGGGCTTGTTTTTTCTCGACCCGACTGCTCGTTTCTCGCCCAAAAACCTGGCAACCCTGTCCACCATCCTCCTCCTTTCACATCGATCTCACTCAGGGCAAAGTAAACACGTTTTGGGTCTCTTTCTCTCTCCCTCTCTCTTCTCTTCTCTCTGCTTCCCGGGGACTATTCCCAGTGCAGCAGCCTGATTATGTCGAGTGCTACTGAGCATGCTAATTAGTTCTTACAGAGGATGGAGACAAATAAAATCAATGGCCTTTGGCACCCGGGGGACAGAGACAGGGGACGGACACCACGGGCGTAGACACGTGGGGAAAAGGGGGACAATTGTAGGGGGCCCAAAGTCAGGGGGGCCCACTCAAAGCTTGCATTAATAAGGTTTTATTTGTATTGATTATATTATGAAAACTATTTGATCTCAAAGTGCACCATATTGAAGCATTTTAAAGGGGAATTCCACCAATTTTCAACATTCTAATATGTCATTAGTATAACCTAGAGGTGCTGGGTGGACATGATAAAAACGTTTCCCCCCGTTCTGTGTTTCCTGGAAATGGAGGTCTGAAGAAAAAACACAAAAACATGATGAAACACATCTTGATGACATCATCAAGATGTATGTCATCATGTTAATGGATTTCTATAGACACTTCTTTTTTTCTGAGAGCGTACAAATGGAACCAAATGAACCCGTTAGGGTTCATTTGGTTGCATTTGTACACTCTCAGAAAAAATGTTGAAAATGGGTGAAATTCCCCTTTGAAGCCGCCGGGAAAGGGGGGCCCATGTGGAAAAGCTTTGCAGGGGGCCCAGGATTGCTAGCTACGCCCCTGACGGACACAGGGGGAGGCGATGCAGATGTGGTGCAAGAGGGAGACGTTATCACACCAAAACGACTGTATAAAGAGGACTGGAAGCCAAGACTCCACAGTGGTTCATGGGAGGAAACAGACCATGCCTAATCAGTACAGACTAGAGCTGTCAATCAATTAAAAAAAATAATTGCATGATTGCCCATAGTTAATCTTTTAATCAAAGCTAATCTATGAAGGCTAGGAAGGAAAGTAGGCGGAGTCTCCTACGGTGGCGTCCACATTGATCCATGGAAGGAAACGGACATGCGCAGTACAGACCAAGATGTCTGACGCTGGCAAACCATGCTATGGCACAAGTCACCCAGCAGATGGCGTGAATAATATGAATATGGCGTAATAAAGTAATATGTGCAAGTAATATGCAAATATAACGCATTATACAGTGTATTGTACTTGTCATTCAACAAAAGTTGGCAACCCTGTTTTCTACCGAATACGGTGTAAACCCCCAAGGTACTTTGCGTGTGTGCGTAATTGCGACCGGCGGTCGTAATTACTCTTCAATTCAAGTAATAACTAATATGATATTATGACTTTTTAAGGAGTCGTAAAGATATTACTCTTCTAAGTAATTAAACTGCTCATGAGAGAGACAATGTACTGTATATAGAAAATCTGCAGTTATAATTTGGTCATAATCCGTGGCGTCATACACAAAAGTACTCAAATGATTTAAAAGTCTCAATACAACATTATAAAAAATAATAACACTGATTTTACAAGTAAAAGTCTGTTATTGAACTTCCACTTGAACTAAAAGTAGGCCTACAAAAATGCTGACACTTTTTTAGACGTGTGCACTAAAAAAAACTGCAGAATCTTCCCCATTTCAAATTTTCAAAAGCATAACATCCCTTGAAATGAAAATTTCAAGGGATGCTACAAGCTCTTGGGACACATGTAATAATAATACTAATATATTATGCTCAAGGTCACAGAGAGTGTTGTAGATGTGAAAATGTCGAGATCAATGAAAAAAAAAACACCTCACAAAAAAACCCTTTGAATTTCACACCCTGTCCTTCAACATAGTACAGTATTGATCGCCAGGCCCATCATCATCATCAAGAACAATGCTGCAATTTCATGGCACATAATCGCACCTCGACGTCAAGCAAGGACTGTTATTATTTCAGATTTCTGATTGCCGCCAGAGCAATTATGTTCACAATGGGAGAGCCATTTTCTTAGAGGTTTGAATAGTCGACTCGGCACCTGAGTCTGGCTGCCTCCGCTGCTGCTCGCAAAGTGCTTCCGGACAATTATGTACGCGCGCATAGCCTTGAATGGTGGCTCTCTCTGAAACTTTTGATTTGGTAATGACACTTTGACAGTAGTTTGATGAATAAATACACAAGCTACGTCAGGGGTGTCAAACTCAAATACACAGCGGGACAAAATATAAAAATCGGTACAAGTCAAGGGCCTGATATACCGGACTGTGTTTCAACATGCGAACACTGGTTTGCAATGGCATTCCAGGCAAACAGTAAAAAAGTGTGCCTTGCAAAAATAGTGTGCCTTAATAGCAAGATAAATGTAAAGATGAAATTGCCTAAGTTAAAAACTGAAAAAAGCATTAGCTGTGGACCACCTGGAATCCTCTCAAGGACCACTGATTCAAAACCACCGGTCTATGAAATTGTCAGTATACTTTGCCATGGTTTTAAACTTTATAGTCATCTTAGAAGTAATGCAAGAATTGGCCAAAAAATACATAGAAAAACACGTTTGAAAAATACCATCTGGGTTTGAAGGAATATCGAATGATTTGAATATCATATGTGTATCATTTTAATATGAAATTTACAGCCTAATATGCTGTAAAACATCCTCTTTCTTTCTCTATATACTAACAGATCGCCACCGTTGGTGCTGAGAAATGCACTCTCTCGAGTCTTGCGAGATCAAATGAATGATTCATAATTATCTTAATAGACTAATTTCTGTATAATGTTTTAGTTTACGTGGCCCAGAGTCTTCCGAGAACTGGAACTGCACAGGATGTTTGTTTGTTTTTTTTCTTAATTTATTACATTCAAATATTATTTTATTTTTTCTTTGAATATGGGATATTCTTTTGCAGAGCTAGTCACGGTTTAGAAGTCGACCAAATCTGCACTGCTCCGTTCCCCTCGGAGGATTTAACGACAGTCGGTGTATTTAGGCTCAGGCTGGCAGAGCAAACATGTTGTAATGGAATGACGGCTGATTATTATTTGTCTTGTGCTTTTTTGCCCCCCAAAAGCCATGTATGCCTACAAACCACTATCCACAGTGCACACCACCATGACCTACTGTATGATATTCATCACTGACCCAAACAGACCTCCCCACCCAAAACACACATGTGCCCGCGTGCACAGAAATAGAATACTCATTCATTTTTTTCACAGACTTTTTGAAAATTTAATATAAACACGATTACGCCGCGGACAAAGACAAATATGATAACAAACACAATATTATCATACAATATCTAATTAGCAAGAAGTAAGAGAAAACGTCAGGATACAACGCTTTTTGTTTCGTTTTTCTTCTTAGAAATGATTTGATTGTACCAAAACATAGTGTGTCATCATGATTTGTCACGACCCGAGTCGGCTTTGTCCGCGGCGTAATCGTCTTTATGTGAATCATTTTGAAAAGTCTATGGCCGCTGTTACATGCACAGAATCTATTGGGAATGAATGCATGTGCATGTAAGGTGACCAGATGTCCCTCTTTACATGGGACAGTCCCTCATTACCAAGACGACTGAACAGACGTCAGTGTTCAAATTAAATAATATATGGTATTTCCACATATCAATATGACCTAATAATAATGTTAAATTGCATTTTGGAGCGATTTATATAGGTGAACTTGCATTTGACCCATTAGCCCCATTATAACCCTATTTTGAGAGAGGGGAAACAGGCATAAAGGAGTGTTTTCACAAAATAACACCTGGACCACTTTTTTCTAACAAAGTAAGTGCAAATAAAGATTAAAAAAACTTTTGGTGTGCAATTCTCTTTAATAATTTGCCTGTTTCCCCACTTGTCCCACACATGCAATTCTTCTGTCCCTCAAATGAACCGTTTGGATCTGGTCACCCTAAATCCAAGCTGAATATTCAGAATACATTCTGTGCATGTAAAAGTGCCCTAAGAGAAAAATTTAATGGGGAATCCGTTTCTGGAACGAGGGGGCGGGACTGTTCAGGTCTGTAGAATGAATATATGCAAATTGGTCTGGGCCATTGCTCAGCGGTCCAGGCACCCTGGCTGGTAATCCAGCACTGGCGGTATCGCGGGTTCGACTCCCCACCAAAGCGGCATTTACTGCATGTCACTCCCCAATCTCTCTCAACATTTCCTGTCAGCCTACCGTCTGTTCCTCTATTAAAAAAAAGGCGAAAGCCACAAAAAACACATAAAAAAGAATATATGCAAATCACACTAAGATAAAGTTAAGCTATACAGTATGTTCAACTTCATCTTGATGTTTCAATATAGCAATAACTGAAAAGAAAAAAGACAAGAGAACAAGACAAAGACCGTTAAAATCCCAAATTGGGACAGAAAACATTGTTTTGCGTTCAGGTAGAAGCCTTGTGTGTGCATAGTGTGTGTGTGTGTATGTGCGTGTGTGCGTGCGTGCATGCGTGTGTGTGTGTGTGTGTGTGTGTGTGTGTGTGCGTGTGTGCGTGCGTGTGTGTGTGTGCTACAACAAGTTGACCGTGAGCCTGTGTTGTGTGTGTACACCCTTCTGTCAAGGCTGTTAAACATCTTCATAGATTAGTGTTAATCTCACACTAGCTGTTTTCACAACAGACGACGGCAAACAAACCAGATCTCACATCATGGAGTTTCTCAAACAGAAGACCAACTGTCTACCACCACCGAGGATCCTCTTACAACAAACACTGGGCAAGATTTCACAAATTAGCTAGCGTGCTACAGTAGGCCGGCTGCTCTGTAGCGCTATGCTATATCGCACAAACTGTATGTCAAACTCAAGGCCCAGGGGTGATATTCTGTACTGAACGCGTTTTGGTGTTTTAGCTGTTGAAAAATAGCAGATCTACAAGCTCATATCGCGCCACCGAGTGGCGCGATATGAGCTTGTAGATCTGCTATTTTTGAGCTTGTAGTTCTGCTATTTTGAAAAAAATGTGAAAATGTGCTGCAAATCTCTGGATACATTATTTTGGAAGCAAACATTTTTAACTCAAATTTTTGCTTCTGGGGGATCCCTAGAACAACATGTTTTCAGATGGGGGTCTGCAGCCAAATATGCATAATTCTGGTGGTCCTTGGCTTGAAATATGTTAGCATCACTGACACAGGAACACAGATTTTTCAGAAAAACTAGAATCTAGTGTCAGAAACTATAGAATCTAGTGTCCAAAACTCGATTCTAGCGTCAGAAACTAGATTCTAGTGTCAAAAAGTAGATCCTAGCATCAGAAACTATAATTTAGTGTCAATAACTAGAATCTAGTGTCGGAAACTACTGTAGAATCGAGCGTCAAAAGCTAGAATGTTGCTGCAGCTATAATCTGGTGTCAGGAACTACTGTATAATCTGGTGTCAGAAACTCGAATCGAGGGTCAGGACAAAATGGGTTAAGTAAGGGATAACACCCGACGAACCGGTGATTTGTTTCCTAATAAATCAGTTATTCGTTCAGTTATTAGGAAACAAAGTTATTAGGAAGCAGCAGAAGTGCGCCGTCGATTGCGATGAGCACAGCTGTTTGCACTTTGGGGCCCATGATTACGCAGAGGTCTGTTATAGAGGGGAGAGGTCCGTTATAGTGACATATGTGACCGCTCACGTGACCAGAACGCTGGCTTCTGATTGGAGCATTCAGTCAAGCCACGTAATAAATACTATTAGTATACTGGCCCTCTGGTATGTAAGATAAGAAATAAATGTAGCTTACATTCTCAACTCAATCGATTTGCTTTCTCATTTTATGACTGTATGTGAAGATGACAAAACCTAAAACTAAGCTTTAATGATGCATTTCAGTTTTAAGGGACATTGATTTTTGAAATAAATTCCCTTTTTTTGCCGTTTGCCTGGGGCATCTTCATAAACCGTTGCCCGCGTATTCCAACACAGTCTGGCGGCTCTGGACCTCGATTTTTTCTATTTTGGCCGGCTGTGTGTTTGAGTTTTACATCCTGCTATATTGTGTGGTGTTTCATTATTATTCTGAGTCTCACACACACAGACACACACAGATCAAAATGACCATTAATCTTCTAAATTATCTAGTTGTGTAGACTTGTGCTAATTCACATGATGAATATTTTAACTCTTGAGAGTGTAAACATGAAACCAAATGGACCTGCAAGGGTTCATTTGGTTTCATTTTTTACACTCTCAAAGAGTTACATCTGGTTAACCAACTGCCCATCATTTAGCCTGGGGACCACTGGTTGAAAACCACTGTTATACGAGGTGAAAAATGGTGAAAACCGAGGGTTTTTATCTCTGGCGCCTGTCAACCAATTTCACCCCAACTCCCCAGCCCAAAAGCAGTAGATTTTCCACCAGGAGTTTTTTTTTTTTTTTTTCAAAGCTAAATATAGCGACAAATGCACCAAGTTGGCAACACTCCTTGAACCTTTGGCGTGAGCACACACAACAGCCCGTTTAACACATTATTTAACACCATTTTCAGTGTTAACGTTTTCCCCGCAGTTGCAGAGGGACCAGAGGGACTCCACTCAACCACAAGTGGCCAATATTTACTTAGGCATTCAACAAGATGACAACGTTCCAAATGGAAGCTGTTCTTGTTGGACACCAAAAAAATGACTTTTCTCTGCCAAGGACAATGTTGGACGAGTTTAATCAATAGTCACAGATGGCCAAGGGCCGGTTCGGACGACTTATGAGGTTATTACCGGTATAAATATTAAAGTTATTATTATACCATTAGCTCGCCACCGCTAATGCTAGCAGCAAACCAACTTTGGGGGCTTGAGGCGTAAAATGAAACCAAATGGATCCTTACGGGTCCATTTGATATCATTTTGCGCTCTCAAGAGTTAAATTATATTTTAACCACCTGAATTACAGAATAACTACTTTTCAAAAATCTTCTAGACAATTACAAAATATAGGAGAATTGTTTTTTGCCAGTTATCTCTCTAAACTGTAGACAAAACTTGAAAATCCTTAGTTTTGGGTCAGAGAGACTTAACTCAACATCAAATGATGGTCCGTGGCATTGCTGAATAAATATTAGGCCCTGGTATGAAAATGGTTGAAAACCACTGCTTTAGGCCAGGAGTTTTCAACAGGTGGTCCGGGGACCACCAGTGGTCCCTGAGAGGGTTCCAGGTGGTCCCCAGGTGAGTTGGTTAACCAGATGTAACTCTTGAGAATGTAAAAATGAAACCAAATGGACCCTTGCGGGTCCATTTGGTTTCATTTTTACATTCTCAAGAGTTAAAATATTCATCATCTGAATTAGCACTATTTAATTAAGAAGTCTGACACTGTTTTGTTTGCGAAATACAGCCTGGAATTATGGACAAAACCAAAATAATTCTTTAGTTTTAGGTCTTTGGGGCTAAAATGTAATCACATGGTGGTCAAATGCTGAATAAATGGTGGTCCCTGGAGTCAAAAAGGTTGAAAACCACTGCTTTAGCCGATTCAGCTTCCGGGTTCATTTGGGGTATTTTTGGCGGGGGGTTTCCCGCGGGGAAAACGACAACCCAAGGAGTTCAATCGCGGCTGCCAAAGTGTGAGATGTGTGCAGACTTTATTCAATGCCTTAGATCTTTCTTTCATTTTGAGTCCAGTGCTTCATGCCTTCAAAAAGGTTTTTTTTTCTCTTTCTTCTTTTTTTTTAATGCGTGTGTGTGTGTGTGTGTGCGACTTCTTCTTTCGATTCATCTGTAAAGCTGGCCCATCGCCCGCCCAAGCATTGGGACTTATATATGGACTCGGGGCTTCAGACACGTAAGACTGAGAATCCCTGACTGGAGGAGGTGCATTGTGGAATATAGAGAATCTATTTTACCAATGCCGTATCACAAAAAAAAAAAAAAAAGAAATGGTACAGACGGGGCCCACTACAGACAGAATTAAATTATATTCAGCTGTGAAACAGCCTAGTGGTGAATAAAGTACTCCAAAGTACACCAGTACAGTACTTGAGTAATTATTTGTACCCGGAGTACAAAAGTCAAAGTCCTCAGATTAGTCACTCACGTTACCGCAGTGAAATTAGTTCTCCGCTTTTGACCCATCTCTTGGAGCGGTGAGCTGCAGCGTGCGCCGCGCTCGGGAATCATTAAGTTGATTTGACCCCCAATCCATCCCTTTGATGCTGAGTGCAAAGCAGGGAGGCATTGGGTCCCATTTTTACAGTCTTTGTATGACCCGACCGGGAATCGAACCCGGCCTCCCAGTCTCAGGGCGGACACTCTAACCACAAGGCCGCTGAGTTGGTACAGTATCTACACTCTGACCCAAGTACAAGTGGAAGTTGATCAGTCCAAATGTACATGAGCAAAAGTAGAGTTAAAAAAAAACAAAACAAACAAATGAAAGATGAATTATTCACAGGGGTTGACACTAAGTTCTCACAAGCACTTTGCCCATCTGGCAAGTACAGTTCGTGCTCTAGTCACCCTACTCAGGTCATGGCCACCGGAAAATTCAATACCATTCATTTAAATATCATATAATACATTTTTAATGTAATTAAGGAATAAAAACAGCATTGCATGAAGCAGCCTTACAAGTAGCCTTACAAACTAATGCATGGTAGGGAAACATTTTCATGGCAATGAGGACCACAAGATTTCTTAAATTTAAGATATTTCTATAGGGAATCTAGGACTAGTATTGACCATTATGGACAGCCACAAAGGTGCTTCCAAGCATACTTTTAAGTTGCACAGATTCAATTTCAGGTGCATTTGCAACCAAAATGGTGGTGGAGCCCTGGCAAACCTGGTGATGTTGGGAGCTTGTAGATTAGCTGTTTTTGCCAGAGTGCTTGCTTATTTAACCAGTTCCTATCCCCTCCATCAGGCGCCCCGGCTGGCCAGGGGGAGGCAGTCTAGAGCCCAGGATTACTGCATGTTTTTTGAGGGTATCTACCCTAGGGGACACGGTGGAGAACATGCAAACTCCACACAGAAAGGCCCTTTCACCAACCCCGCCTCGGGGCTTGGGCATTGACGACGTGGAGGAGGAGACACACTGCCAGCACCCACAGCACTGTCCCTTGCAGGAATCAAACCCAGGACCTTTATAGCTGGGAGTCGACAGCACTAACAAAGTGCCTCCGTGTCCCCATATACAGGAGAATTCAGCGACAACAGAGTACACTGTTACAGCTACTGCTACTGAGAAAAGCCATTTGTCACAGACGCTTTGATAAAGTGAGAAGTTGTGTTTCTTTTTGGTGTGATGTGATACTGTAGCCCTGCAGTGTAGCATAATATCCAGACTGAGATCTGAGGACCGCCAGCGACTCTGGAGGTCACACCAGGAGCGTATACATTGTGAAGAGGAACAAGAAGGAGCCTGCCGGTCTAACCAACACGGTTCCAGCGCTAATGGGCCACAGAACACTTTATACTCCCTCTCTCTCTCTGTCTGTCTCTCTCTGTCTCTCACCCATCTGCTGGATTCTCTTTCTCTTCTCAGCAGGGGCGGATCTAGGCATAGGCATGGGGGGGGCGATGCCCCCCCTAAATTCCCAGTCTGCCCCACCAAACACGATGGCATGCAAAACAACCCAAGATATTTCAAATTAAAGTGCTTCTATTTAAAATGATTTGAAACACTACTAGTGCTACTAACTATAACTACAGTCGCACCACTAAACCAACAGCATTGAAAAGAGAAAACTCTCTGAGTCAGACCTTTAGCTTTATGCGTGCTGCGTGTCTGTTGCAACTTCAACAACAACTGATGTTTACTTGCCTAATAAAAGTTCTGTAACCAAAAATGGTATGGGGGCAGCTTCATCGCCCCCCCCCCCCCCCCCCCCCCCCCAATTGGGAAATGTTACATCCGCCCCTGCTTCCCAGCGATACCACAGAGAGAGAGAGAGAGAGAGAGTAATTTCTTGACAGAATACCGTACTACAGTATACTGTAGACCAAATTGAACTCTCTCTCTCTCTCGGGGGTGCTGTAATGTGTTTGTGCGAAGCCCAAACCCGATGAATCACAGTGCACACAATAATAATAGGTAAGAAGAAAAGAAAAACGGAGCACACAGGCAGCAGTGCAGAAAGAGAGACAGAGCATCAGAGCTGGGTGTGAGGACAAACAATAGAACTCCCTCCACATCCTGCATGTGTCACCAAATGACATGCTAGCACAGCAGGCACATACTGTGACCATGTTCATGGGTGTACCATGGGCCTTGTTTATGAGTTTTTGTTGTATATTGATTCAGAATGGTCTCACTCATGTCCGCCGCATAGCACAGAGATGTCATACTCAAAAATACTGAGATGTCAAAAATAGAAACATTATAGAAACCAGGGGCGGATGTAACATGTCCCATTTGGGGGGGGGGGAAGAGAACATGTTGGAGGGGCAAGAGAAAATGGTATGGCTGCGGCTTCAACACCCGTGTCGCTTCGCGCCACGGGCGATGAAGCCGCACCCATACGATTTTCAGTTACCAGACTTTTATTAGGCAATTAAGCATAGATAATAACATCAGTTGTTGTTGGAGTTGCAACAGACACACAGTATGCATAAAGCTAAAGGTCTGACTCAGAGAGTTTTCTGTTTTCAATGATGAAATGCTGTTGGTTTAGTGGTGACACAGCTGTAGTTAGTTAGTAGCAGTAGTAGTGTTTCAAATCATTTTAATTATAAGCACTTTAATTTCTTGGGTATCTTGGGTTCTTTTGGATGCCATCGTGTTTGGTGGGGCAGACTGGGCATTTAGGGGGGCATTGCCCCCCCATGCACATGCCTAGATCCGCCCCTGATAGAAACATTAGTACGAGTCGAGGGGCGGATTGTGTTTCACAGGCACAAGCTATCTTCATCCATACCCTCACCTATGGTCATGAAGTGTAGGTCATGACCGAAAGAACAAGGTCGCAAATGAGTTTTCTCCGGCGGGTGGCTGGCATCTCCCTTAGAGATAGGGTGAGAGGTTCAGTCACTCGGGAGAGACTCGGAGTACCAACCAAGATGGACCCGTTATGGTCCATTTGGTTCACATTTGTACACTCTCAGAAAAAAATAAAAAATGGGTGGAATTCCATTTTAAGGCAATAGCTAAGTAAGTAAGAGTCGTAATCTCATTTATCAATGAATCGGTTAAAGAATTGGCCGATGAATCATGAGTTCTAATACTAAAAGAGGGTGCCATGATTTTTGTATTTTTTCCAATTTTGTACATGTTTAAGAGGTGACAGTATGTAAATAGACCCCTTGGTGTGTTTTTTATGTGCAATGATGTCTTCCCTTTGTATTTAGGGTTTCTTCCTGGGGGCTGAACCTTTCCAGTCAAACGTACCAATGAAAAAAACTGCAATATAGTGACATCACGTGTTCAGCCCCTCCCCCAACTCCTCCCCCTTTATCATGCAACTAAAGCTGTGGGTGTGGCTTCAGTTCAGGTGGATCTCCACCCATCACCACCCACCAGGCAAACCAGGCATACTGTACTTAATGAACTGGTAGGGTGGAATCATAAAATGACAGTTTAACAAACACTGTACACTTTTTTGGGGGGAAAAAATCTTACTTTTCATATAACATTAATACCTGATGACCATGTTTTAGGGTAGAAAAAACTCATGGCACTCCATCTTAAAGTAATTCAAAATAATCCCACGGGGCCAAAGATAATTCCTTTATGGGCCTGACTTGGCCCCTTGGGCCTTCAGTTTGACAACCCATTGGTCCGTCAATGCAATGATTCCTGTCTGTCTGTGTGTCTGTCCGTCAGTCAGTCCCTCCACCTCCATTAGAAGCCTCACCTGAAAACACTTTATTTCTCGGAATTGTGGCTCAGATTGAAGTGCTCGAACACAACGTCCATGTTAGAGGCGCATTACTATAATCGTAACTACCCCCCTCAGTTAGTAAGGCTTTTAAAATGACATCTATTCATGGATAGTCAGAAAATACACAAGATTTTCCATGAACTAGAGGGGCGGATTGTGTATAAAGACACAGGCCAGCTACAGTACATGCCATTCACAGGAACTAGTTGTAGGCACTAAGACGCAGGATAACCACTATTTTCTTTGTCAATGGTCCCTATACAAGCATTCACAGCACCTAATAGTTCCCACAACAAGTTTGTATTCACAGGACCTAATGGTCCGTAGCTAACACTCAACAAAAGGCACTGCCTGCATAATTATTGCGGGATAAATGTGTGAAAGAATAATAACCACAAATCCTCCCTAAAACCTTTATGGGGCTACAGTACGTTCTCTATAACAATGCCTGTAAACGCTGTCTCTGTCGCAGTTCTTCAGCACCGGGAGCCTGAAGTACCGTTAATGCATATTTGGTGGGAACGCCTTTTTGTGTTCTAATCGTTATTTACTGTACATTATAGCAATAATTAGTATTGTTAGCATGACTTAGCATTATTAGCAATATTAACACACTTAGCATTGCCATTATTAGCCCTGAGCATTAGCTACTTAGCATTACCGATTACTTAAATAGCATTATTAGCGTATAATACTTAGCATTAACATTATTTCATTATTAGAATGACTTGCATCGTGCCATACTTTGCTATTGCAAATTAGATTAGAGCTGTATGATATTTTTGAAAATGGTGAAAATGTGCAAAAATCAAATTAGTACATTAAAAAAGACCCCTCGTTATTTGTTTGATGGAATAAATAAATAAATGTAATTCCTCGCGGAAATGTATGCCGGCAATTAAATGGCGGGTTAATCCATTTCACTTTTCACTGCATAACAATTAGCCTGGTAAATATTTAATTTCCAGCTCTCTGGGATGAAAACATAAAAAGGGGATGCAATGAATACAGAACTCTGCGTTTACAATACGCACTTAAAACCTTCAGGTTGATATACTGGAGTTTTTCTTTTTGTTGTTGTCGTTGTCGAAAATATCGATTCGATTTTTGGTACATGATTAGATCTTTTGGTAATACACTACAGTTTCTATGTAATATATTATATAAAAAAATGCAATCCATTATATAAAAAAATAAAAGTTATGATAAACAGTATCTCTGCTTAACCCAAGTTTCCCGAGTTTTTGTGGCCACTAGGGGGGCGCTACTAGCGAGTGCCTAAAGCGGTGAAAGTGTTTCTGTGCTAATATTAATTTAATAAAGAATCTGAGACACCAAGTACTTTTGTCAATTTCAACTTATTTTACAGACATTTGGGGATGTTTAGGTCTTTAGGTGCAAGGGTGCCAACAATTTCAGCCACGACGGAACATGGTTTGAATGAATGCTCCAATCAGAAGCCAGCGTTCTGGTCATGTGACCAGTCGCATACTGTTTGTCACAACAACATACTTAGTGGGGCTCAGGGGTAAAGTCACCGGATGGTAACCACAAGGTTGCCGGTTCGATCCCGGGCTCCCGCAGAGTTAGTGTCGAAGTATCCTTGAGCAAGACACTGAACCCCTAATTGATCCTGATGTGCTAGTAGGTACCTTGCATGGTTTCCACTGCCATCACTTTACAGTATGAATGGAGTGAATGTGATGCACAATCTATGTAAAGCGCCTTAGAGAAAGGCACCATTTACCATTTAACAACGGACCACTCGTAATAACTGACCTCGGCTGCACCTCAGTCAGTTATCAGGAAACAACTCACCGGTGTTATCCCTTATTCACATTCTCCAGGCAGAACCTCTCAAGAACAGATTCCAAGCTGCACTACATGAATCTATCGACAGAGCCACGGAGAATGGGGTGGAAAAGGCGTTAAAAAGCACCAACCAAGCATTCATTTGTTTTCCTTGTACTGCAAGATTGTAGTTTGGCTAAACCTGAACTCATATCTCTGGAGATTAATGTTAAAATTATGCACCTTTTCTTTATGAATTGAGAAATAAAACTTTTTTTTTTATGTTCTTTCAGCAAATCGCCTCCTCCGCCGTTTGAAGTGAAATGAGTTCATTTAATCAATTTTGTCCTGACTAGATTTTAATTTTTGATGCTACATTCTAGATTTTGACACTAGATTCTTGTTTCTGACACTAGATTCTACATTTTAGTAGTTGACTCTAGATTCTGACACTAGATTCTATTTTTTTTTTTACACTGGATTCTAGTTTCTGACCCTAGATTATAGTTTTTGATGCTAGATTCTACTTTTTCTAAGTGTTCATGTGTCAGTGTGCTCAACATATTTCATCAGCTATCTACCTAAATATTTGGCTTGTAGTGGATTTTGAGTTATAATTGCTTACTTCATTTCTTTGCCACATTTTCACAATTTTTCAAAATATCAGACCTACAAGCTCATCCAAGTGTGCTATGAGCTTGTAGTGCTTAAATATAGTATAGATAATGCATAAAACATAATGCTTGTGTTCAGAATGCATTAAATCCTGTCAGCAGTGTACAGTGTTTGTTTGTGTTGTCCCGGTTCTTTGAGGCAGAGGGTTGTTTTTTTATTTCTTTTTTTTCATGCAGTGTGTTGTGGCGTTTAATTATTAAAGTGATTCCTGAAAATGTTTCTCTAGCGGACACACTCAGGTCACGTAAACATGGCCACTTTACAGTACACTGAGTGGTTTATACCACTCAGGTAGAGGTGTGTGTGCGTGTGTGTGCGTGTGTGTGCGTGTGTGTGCGTGTGTGTGCGTGTGTGTGCGTGTGTGTGTGTGTGTGTGCGTGCGTGTGTGTGTGTGCGCGCGCGTGGCGCTCAATATGTTGCACACTGGCGCATTGTGAGCCTGTACATTTTCCATTTCTGAGAAATGGTTGGCTATGATTTGTTTTTGATTTTTTTGTTGTTGTTATGGAAAGAGCGGGTCTCAGTTTTAACCCGTTTTAGACCCGTGTTCCGATTCTGCTCCTTCGCCTGGAAAAGAGCCAGCTGAGGTGGTTTGGGCAATCTGGTTAGGATGCCTCTAGAGCGTCTCCCTAGGGGGAGGTCCTTGAGGCACTGTCCCACTGGGAGGAGACCACCGGGGCAGACCAAGGACCAGATGGAGGGATTACAACCTTCAGGTGTTCAAATCTCGTCTCAAAACATTCCTTTATTCTTTGGCTTTTCCAAGCATAGCATGAGCTGACGTTGTAAGTCAGTGGTTTTCAACCTTTTTCATCCCAGGGCCCACCATTTATTCAGCATCTAAGCCACAGACCACCATTTGAAGGCATTTTAGCCCCACAGACCCCCCCAAACAATAAAGATTTCCTTTGCTTCTGTCCATGACCATTAATCTTCTAGTAGTGTAAGTTAGGACTAATTCACATGATGAATATCTTAACTCTTGAGGGTGTAAAAATGAAACCAAATGGACGCGCCAGGGTCCATTTGGTTTCATTTTTACGTTCTCAAGAGTTACATCAGGTTAAACAACTTAGCTGGGGACCACCTGGAACCCTTTTAAGGACCACTGGTGGTCCCCGGACCACCAGTTGAAAGGTGGTTGTAAGTGACACTGTAGTTTTTTATCTTTTGTGGTTGCTGTTGTTTTTTTTTAACTCAAGTTGTATTTTTCAACCTTTTCAATATAAAGCACTTTGGTACAACGTTGTTGTTATATAAATGTGCTATATAAATAAAGATGGTATGGTAAAATGCATAGAGAATGTATGGTTAATGCTCATTTTGATCTGTATGTTTTACTGTTTTGTTTCCCCAAATCCAGCCTGGAGTTGTGGACAAAAGCAAAATAAATCTTTAGTCTTGGGGTCTGTGGGACTAAAATGTCATGAAATGGTGGTCCGTGGCTCAAATTCTGAATAAATAGTGGGCCCTGGTATGAAAAAGGTTGAAAACCACTGGTGTAGTGCCAAAGTAGATACACAAAGATGATGCCTGTATGAAGTAGAGAGAGAGAGAGAGAGAGAGAGAGAGAGAGAGAGAGAGAGAGAGAGAGAGAGAGAGAGAGAGAGAGAGAGAGAGAGAGAGAGAGAGAGAGAGAGAGAGAGAGAGAGAGAGAGATGGAGGTACGCACAATGAGATGTCAGGTCTTGAAAAGCCGAATTCAATTTGAATGGTTGAAAGGAAAATTGAAATGTGGTCAAGTTGAAAGCAGGGCAGGAGCAAGGCACAGGATGAAGAGATACTCGACCAAAGGAGGGAGAGAGAGAGAGAGAGAGAGAGAGAGAGAGAGAGAGAGAGAGAGAGAGAGAGAGAGAGAGAGAGAGAGAGAGAGAGAGAGAGAGAGAGAGAGAGAGAGAGACTGCCTGTCAGATGTGCTTGATAGAGTTACAAAAGGTTAACATGTTTTTTTATTTCCCATCGTATGACAGCACTCTCGCTACCATAAAACTGCTCGCGCGGGCCCAGCTATTTTCGTATCGTCGGGCAGGGGCGGATGTAGGCATGGGCATTTGGGCATGGGGTGGGGCAATGCCCCCCTAAATGCCCTGACTGCCCCACCAGACACGATGGAATGCAAAACAACCCAAGATATTTCAAATTAAAGTACCTATATTTAAAATGATTGGAAACACTACTACTAACTAACTACAGCTGTGTCACCACTAAACCAACAGCATTTCATCATTGAAAACAGAAAACTCTCTGAGTCAGACCTTTAGCTTTATGCATGCTGCGTGTCTGTTGCAACTTCAACAACAACTAATGTTATTATTGATGCTTATACTTGCCTAATAAAAGTCCTGTAACTGAAAATGGTATGGGTGCGGCTTGGAAGCCGCCCCATACCATTTTCTCCTGCCCCCCGAATTGGGAAATGTTACATCCGCCCCTGGCTCTCGCTACCATGAAACTGTTCACGTGCCATGCCGTCGGGTCGAAGCGTTGACGAGGCAATTTCTGCGGCGCTTCCAAGTTTCCGCCTGAAACGAAACAGCAGCAGCAGCAGCTGCTGCATCGGGGCGTAACGTAACGCGCCGGGCAAAAAGCCACGCCGTCGCTAAGTGTGGGTTGTTGCCGGGTCTCCCGAAGGGCCTCCAAATATTCATGCTAATTTCATCAGGCGACTGTCACCACCCACCCGCCTGCCTGCCTGGTGCCACGAAACAAAGACATCTTTGTATGCAAATGCAGGGACGCTCGCTGTACTAAATTACTGCCCGTGTCACTCGTAGAAGTGGTGTTGTGTGTGTGTGTGTGTGTGTGTGTGTGTGTGTGTGTGTGTGTGTGTGTGTGTGTGTGTGTGTGTGTGTGTGTGTGCGCGCGCACGTGCGTGTGTCTGACAGGGCATTTTTGTCACTGTGACACCGATCTAAGTGTCTCAATGTCTCACATTTACGGCAGACTGCATCATTCTCCGTCTTGGACACCCGCTGCATGCTAAAGACCCGCACATAAAATAACCAAGTGCTCCCCCGGCTGGGCTGGGGAAAAAAAAGAAAGAGAAATGGTACAGAATGATCGCTGGGAGGAAGAGGGACGGAACTCATTCAGACACACTGACTCCACTCATCACCATTTTTTAAATTCTGCGTGTCTCTAAAAACAGTGGTTGGTTTTCATTTGAGCTGCAGGGGTGACCAATTGATGAGATGTAGCTTTGTGTTAGGTTGTCATTGTATAAGAATCTTGTCACAATTCCAGCCTGTACTGATATGATATCATGGGAGAGATGACGGGCAAAAAATGATCGCAATAACACTAATTAATGCAGACGTTTAACAATAAACTTAAACTTCTTCAGAGCATAAAACACAAACAACTTGAAAACCACTACTCTGGGGGCATGGTGGCACAGTGGTTAGTGCTGTTGCCTCTCAGCTAGAAGGTCCTGGGTTCGATTCCCACTAGGGGCGCTGCTGTGGGTGCTGGTGGCGTGTCTGCTCCTCCGCGTCATCAGTGCCCATACCCGAGGCGGGGTTGGTGAAATTGCCTTTCTGTGTGGAGTTTGCATGTTCTCCCCGTGTCCCCTAGGGTAGATACCCTCACATGTTCCCCCTGAGTCCCCTAGGGAGTCCCTTACAAAAGCATGCAGTAATCCTGGGCTCTAAACTGCCTCCCCCTGGCCAGCTGGGGCGCCTGATGGAGGGGACAGGAACTGGTTGGAATAACGTGTTCCTTCAACAACTTCCCCCTGTCAGGTGAACTGAAGGCAGCTTGGACTCATCATGCATTGGAGGAAGCATGAGCCCAGTCTGCTGCCTCCCCAGGTTGGTGGAGGGTGTGTAGAGCCCAGGATCACATAAGGAATTGGCACTGCGTGAAAAAATGGGTTACAAAAACCGTGGGATAAAAATTTAAGAAAAAAAAATGGAGTGCCAAGATCTCGGGTGGAGATCACCTGAACTAAAGCCACACCCACAGCTGCAGTTGCATGATAAAGGGGGAGGAGTTAGGGGAGGGGCTGATAGTGTGATGTCACTATATTACTGTTTTTTTTTTTTTTCATTGCCACGTCCATCAAGGTTTCAGCCCGCCGGAAGAAACCCTTTTCATTTTTACGCTCTCAACAATTACATCATCCTAACCCATCACTTTCCATCATTTAGCCTGAGGACTATAGGAATACTGAGTCATGGTTTGTAGAGCATAGATACGGTCAGGGTCGGATCCAGGCATAGGCATGGGGGGCAGTGCCCCCCTAAATACCCAGTCATCTGCCCCCAAACACGATGCCATGCAAAACAACCCAAGATATTTCAAATTAAAGTGCTTATATTTATAATGATTTGAAACACTACTACTGCTACTAACTAACTACAGCTGTGTCACCACTAAACCAACAGCATTTCATCATTGACAGCAGAAAACTCTCTGAGTCAGATCTTTAGCTTTATGCATGCTGCGTGTCTGTTGCAACTTCAACAACAACTGATGTTATTATTGGTGCTTTACTTGACTAATAAAAGTCCTGTAACCGAAAATGGTATGGGTGCGGCTTCATCGCCCGTGGCGCGAAGCGACACGGGCGATGAAGCCGCACCCATACCATTTTCTCTTGCCCCTCCAACATGTTCCCTTGCCCCCCCCCCCCCCCAAATGGGACATGTTACATCCGCCCCATGGATGTGGTAGGTATCAAGGATACATATAACCATTCAAAAAGCTCCTGTATAAAGCACAAACACTCAGAGAAGGCTGTTACCCGCTCCAGGGTAGTGTTAACATTATCCACCATTAGCCCCCGGGTTAATGTTATAGCATCACCTTGTTGTATCTGTGACTAGCCTCAGGCTATTATTAACGTTACGGGAATCTATAACGGTGAGTTAGACAAGGTTTTATACTAAATCCTGCGAGATCCACTGGATATGTGTTCTATATTTGTTATAAATACCAGACGTCTCTACAAAGACTAGAGTCTCTACTCTCTACTACTAGACGGATGGAAATATTGGTTTGATGCTGATATTAGGAAGTATTAAGTTGTTATTATCGTATGCATTCCACAGGGCACAGACTTATGACATCATGACATCATCAACTTGCGACAGGGACAGTCCCTGTTTAGTGAAATATTCATAATTTATTTATGTATAAATAAAATATGTGTTGTTTTTATTTGTAATTTTAGTATAGAGTGAAAGCATAATGTTTTAACCCAACTAGACCTAAGGAATGCATTCGACACTAAATCAGTAGGGATGGAATTATTTGGTATAAGAATATATTTTTACGATTAAAAAACAGACCTAGAAGCTACATACAGAGCTTATAGATCTGATATTTTTAAACAGTTAACATATAAAATAATAATTAAAAGTGGTTCAACTGTGATTAAGGCATATTCATCAATGCCATTGAAAGAGATTTAATCCTTAGGCATTTATCCTAAGTCATTTTTGGCGAAATTGAGATTTCTAGAATAGTTTTGCCAGAGAATGTATTTTTTTTTCTTATTATCTCAATTTCGCCAAAAAAAAATGACAGGTATTTATCCTATGAGGCTAGCGGTGGGTTAAGTGAGGTCTTTCGAGGAACTTAACTCATTAATTGCCCATTTTTAATGAATTAATCAAGCTCCCAGGCCCATATTTTGAATTCCAGTATAATATTTTGTGATATGACCACAATGTCACGAAATATCTCATTTTATGCATGAATGTCTCTGGTTTACACAGGAAAAAAAAACATCTCTCTACCACATTCCATTGTTGAGTTATTACTGGCCATGCCACTATTCCTCATAATGCCAACAATATACCCCAATTTTCACATTTTTTATTCATCAAATTAATGCCAATCAAATAAAGCATATGATTCCAAATACTCATCATTTGTAGAGTTGATCATATACTATATGATAACACCCAGTAGGTGGCAGTAATGAGGACGATAGCCGGAAATGAAGCGCATTTCCGGTCACAGAGTAAGAGTACTTCCTGTTTATCCGTTGCACTGCTGCTATGCAAACAGTGTGGTTGTGTGATCATCATGAAGGCCTCGATCGGAGCGATCGTGTTTTCTATCATATATAAGTCAAATCAAGCTGTAATGGCGCACCGATGGTTGGATTATGATCAGCGATGGACATACAGACCGCGCACGCGCACGTGCAAGCGTGCACGCGGCGATTTTGGCCATTACTAAGTGAGTAGAACCTGCCGTTAGCCGATCATGCTAAAAAAATGTTAATCGCCTGAAATGAATGTTATAAAAATTAAGGATTAAATAAAGCGTCAAACACAGCGTCAAGGGCATCAAGGGCTTAGGTATTATAGCGTGTTTACAGCGTCAAAATGCGTCAAGGGCAATAAGGGAGTTAACTTACTTTGTTGATACATCACCGCTGAAATCGAGCGATGAATAGAAAGCCGCCTCGAGGCTTGACTTAAAGAGTTGGCCAAAAAAAAAAAAAAAAAAGAATCCAGGGTGACAATCCTGGACTCTAAACTACCTCCCCCTGGCCAGCCGGGGAGCCTGATGGAGGGGACTGGAACTGGTTGGAATAACGTGTTCCTTCCACGCGCTACGTCCAACCAGGGAAACTACCCCTGTCAGGTGAAAAGAAGGCAGCTTGGACTCCTCATGCATTGAAGGAAGCATGAGGCCAGTCCGCTGCCTCCCCAGGTTGGTGGAGGGTGTGTAGGGCCCAGGATCACATTAGGAATTGGCACTGGGTGAAAAAATGGGTTACAAAATCGTGGGATAAAAAAATATTGGCCAAAAAAAAAAAAAAAAACAGAATCTACGGTGACATCTGGAGCGGCAGCCATGCGTCCATGTGGGCCTGGCTGCTGCTGCCTCTGCTTAAATGAGGGCGTCATCAGTGTAAATTACACAGGGATAATTGAATCCCGGCTGATGATCTGCCATGAAAGAAGTGCTAGGAAAATCTAACGCTATCTGCTAATTGTAACAGTCTAGGCTAGTCGTTATCGCTTCAAAATGACTTCAATCCGCAGTGCTTCTCAAGACATATCTACTATATGTCAAGCACTCCCAAAAAAGAAAAAAAAAAACATACGCTCACACCCCCCTCCATCTGAAAAGATGATGTGCTATATTAGAACCTTGTAGATCTGCTTCAAATATTTTCAAATAGCCCAACTTGCTCAAGTATATCTTCAAGTAGAACTTGGTATTGCTTTCTAGTGTTGTAATCGAGGAAACTTTAATTAGTGGGTACAAACACTGGGTTTGTAAACAGATTTGTTTAAAAGGATCCCTGACTAATAGGACAAACATCGCTTAAAACATTATACAACTAAAATAATTAAATAAAAGCACCATTGGCATATTATTTATTTCATAATTAGAGAATATTTCACTCAATTGGAACTGCACCTGTTGCAGGGTGATGATGTCACGTGTCCTTGTGTGATCTAGCTCTATGGAATATACGGAATGCACTTGCTCATGTGACATCATCATCCTGTGACAGGTGCAGTTCCTATTGAGTGAAAGATTCTCTGTTTAAAGAAATAAAGTATTGAAGGTGTTTTTACCTGCATGTTTTAGTTATAAAAGGCAAGTATAGCGTTTTAAGGCATATTAGCCAGGGATCCTTTTAAAAACAGTTCTAACTCCACCTCAACTCCACTCTATTGGCTCATCTGAAACAAGCTCATTTTAAAAAAGTAACTTGGCGTTACTTGCAAAGTAATGCATTACTTATTACCCATTTTTGCAGAGTAATCTCGTTACTTTACTTTTTGGAGCAAAAGTAATATTACAGTAATATGTAACCTAAAATTCGTTACTGCCCAACACTGGCTGTGATTGGCCAGTGTTGGCTAAAACGCTGCCTCACCCCACACAACCCCCCTCTCCCTCTCACATTAGCCCCGCCTTCCCTGAGCCCAACAAATGCTTTGTGATTTGTTGACAACAACAAAGTTCTGGACGACGAAGCAAGTGCCTTCCTGCAGGGGAACTAGTCACTTGTTTCTGCAAAATCTGGCAACAAATCAAGAGACAGCAGAAGTTGTAGAAGTACACATAAACACAAAGACCTATGAGTTGTAGGAAAGTTGTGCATAGAACAAGTTTAAAATAAGAAAGAAAAAACAAAAAAAAAACTGCTGAGGACATGTGTGATGAATGCAGTGCGTTATCCTGTGCCACTGGCCATGGGACTAATGGCATGGACCCACTCTGCATGCTACGGTCATCTGTCCTTCCTCTCAGACAGACCACCATGCTGCCCCAAGGCTGATCACACCAGCCTGTCTCCACTGATCAATCTAACTGACACTCAGTCTGATATGACCAGATGCTGCAGCACAGACTATTAGCACTCTATTAGAGAGCAGGGCATGGGCAAGGGGGGGGGGGGGGGAATGTCTCCCTAAATGCCCTGACTGCTGCCCCACCAAACACGATGGCATGCAAAACAAACCAAGGTATTTCAAATTGCTTATATTTAAAATGATTTGAAACACTACTGCTGCTACTAACTAACTGCAGCTGTGGCACGACTAAACCAACAGCATTTCATCATTGAAAACAGAAAACTCTCTGAGTCAGACCTTTAGCTTTATGCATGCTGCGTGTCTGTTGCAACTTCATCAACAACTGATGTTATTATTGATGCTTTACTTGCATAATAAAAGCATTTTAACCGAAAATGGTATGGGGGCAGCTTCATCGCCCGCGCCACGGGCGATGAAGCCGCCCCCATACCACCCCCCCCCCCTCAATTGGAAAATGTTACATCCGCCCCTTCTCTCTCTCTCTCTCTCTCTCTCTCTCTCTCTCTCTCTCTCTCTCTCTCTCTCTCTCTCTCTCTCTCTCTCTCTCTCTCTCTCTCTCTCTCTCTCTCTCTCTCTCTCTCTCTCTCTCTCTCTCTCTCTCTCTCTCTCTCTCTCTCTCTCTCTCTCTCTCTCTCTCTCTCTCTCTCTCTCTCTCTCTCTCTCTCGAGACGCCAGCAGCCAAAACCTAAACATTTGCACCAAACTGGCATTTTGACATGTTAATTCATATCTACCTTGAGTTATTGGGACTCTCTATTTGGACTCTGACCTTGTGTAACAATGCACACAACCTTGTATTATAGAATGGGCTTCACTTGCCAACACGCATTTTACAAAATTGGACAACACAGAATGCATCAGCAAATCCACCCTCTGAATTTAGCACTCGAATATCAGCAGCATCGGTATGTATGGTAAATGGTGCATTTACATACTGTATATACATAGACTGATTGCATCACATTCACACATATGTTGTACATTCACACACTGATGGCGGTGGAAACCATGTGACTTACAACCAGCACATCAGGAGCAATTAGGGGTTCAGTGCCTTGCTCAAGGACACTTTGACAGTGACTCTGCAGGAGCCTGGGTTCGAACCAGCAACCTTGTGTTTACTATCCGGTGACTGAGCCACTGCTGCCCCTGGTATACAATGCATAAGTCATGGATCCATTTGAGCCATGTGTTGCCATTGTATCCAAGGTATATAATGTAAGCAGGTGGTGACTACATCATTTTTGCATCATGCGATTCCTTGGAAGGGAAAATATGCCCATAACTTTGGTGGAATGCATTGGAGTCCAGAGCCCAGTGAAACAGCACATGAACAAATCATTTTTCTAAATAACTGAGACCTTTAGTGACTACACTTAAACCCTTTCTTTATGGGAACCTCTTTAGGTGCTTTAGTTACTGAATAATATCAGATTTTATGTTTTTGAAATATTGTGAATATTTTACAGGGACAAAATCTTTCTATGGACAATATTTTAGTTCTAGAGACAATATTTTAGTTCCAGGGATGCAATTTTAGGCCTAGAGACAAAATCCTAGTTCCAGGTACTAAACTTTAATTCCATAGATAAACTTTTAGTTCCAGGTATGCCACGGTCGCAAAAACGATTTCCAGTCACGATCGGTTACCCCAACGGTCACAACATATGCTGCGGTCAGAAAATGATTTAGCTCCTCCTGGAAACATGAGTTAACCAAAGTTCTGTGGATCTGTACTCTGCTGCTGTCCTCCACAATGTTTGCTCCAGGCAGTCACAGCTGCACACAGCTTTCCACATCCAGCACAGCATCAACACAGAGACGGGCAGATAGACGGGCAGACAGACAGACAGGCAGTCAGACAGACAGACAGCGGCTCCCAGGAGGACACCGACAACGTCTTGCAGCCTCCGCACACAACAAGACGAGCTGAAGGAAACCCAGCTCTGCTCTTCCACACAGCTAGAAGCGCCTGCCTTCCGTGCCAAAAACCCGAGACATCATCAGAGACACACGCGGTCGGTGCTCACGGAGCTTTGAAAACATGACTAATAATGTAAAAAAAAATATGAATCATATCTGCTGGCGGAGCAGAGCGGTGTACAAACACGAGCTGCAACGACCGACGTCATGCAAGATGTTGTGACAGGAAGAGGACATTCCAATTCAATCCAACCACAGAGGCTGTCAGTCATTCATACTGTATAGTACATACAGTACAGTACATCCATTTCCTTTGGCTGAGGACGGATCCCCAGAGAGGTGTTAGTTTATGCTTCAGCAATGCATACATAGCATACTGTACTGTACAGTACAAGCTCATGTCGATCAGGCTTGCAGAAGTTTGTCGTGTGACACAAGGTGATGTCTTGTGAACGTTTTAGTGGGATAAATCTTCAAGAATAATAATTTATGCATATTACTGAAAGGTAGTCAATAAAACTTGTAGTCACTCTAAGGAGGCAGGTAAAATCTCCAGACATTGATTTTTTTTTGCAGCATGGGTGGCATCCGCTTGCTGCTGCATGAGGCACTGAATGTGCTGCCATCTGCAATTGGTCTGTTTGTGCATGCGTTGTTTGTGTGCACACGCACAAGTGCTCATCAGTGAGAGAGTGAGAAAGAAGACAGACAAAGCGCAGAATACAGAGGGTATGCACTTGCATAAAGTGAGTGGCAAATCAATCGGTAAAGTGACTTTAACGTAATGGGTATCATGACATTGTCATGCACAACTTAGACACGCGCTGTCTAAATGGAACAATATATCTGTATTTGGACACAGAGCACATGCACATACATATGAACTGCTTTCCTGAATCACATACACACAGAAAAAGTTCAGAGTTCACAGAAAAAAAGTGCTATTGAACTTTCATATATATTTTTTATGCTGCAGAATATAGGTTGTTTTGTAGCATAGCTCAGGCTTTGAGAACAGCTGTAAATAATCTTACAGTAGGAAGGTAGTGGAACACAAACACACTATGAGCCGCGTCCTCGACCTCCACACTGGCACCGCCGTGGGTGGAAGCCTCAGGCAGACCGAAGAAGGTACTTTTAGTTTAACCCACACATGAGCCGTGTTCCAATGGATCCCATGTAGTCGTGACTGTCACAGGCCAATGTCAACACGTCTCATTGTTACACTATTTATAAAAGCCACCGAATAAACCTTTTCGGCGCTACGGTTGTGCATCGTATTTGTACAAGGAAGCAGGGCATGTGTTTATTTAACACTAGCACAGTATACTTATTCTTTGTGATTCTTTTTTTGTATATTTTACCCAATGTAAACTATCTAATGAATATTTCTCATTAAAATACATCAATACAAGTACAGCAATACAACTTGGAGTACTCTTCTTTCATATTTGATCCTGACTTTTCACAAAATAAATAAATAAAAGGTATTTAATGGAGGGGGCATCATTGGGGGGCAAAATCAGAGAAAAATGCACATATTATATTTAAAATATTCATAAAAAAGAGGAATTAAGTTGGGAACTTCTCCTTTGTCCCACAAAAAAAGTCAATTGTGAGTGAAGGGGATTTTTCTCTCTCACCCTAAACACGGGTAAAATTTACCCAAAATAGGGGTGTATGCAGGGAAACAAACCTACATTCTGTGATGCCATTGTGAAGCTACTGTAGGACCCGCTCACCTCAGACATCAGCAACATGAAAATTGAACAAATACAATTGCCCGGGTAAAATTCACCCATACCATGATTAGTGTTATAGCAGTTATAGCAAGTAATAGCAGTAAGGTGGTTCAACACATACTATACGAGGTTTTCTGACCGACAGCAACTTGCAGCTACAGTCTGAAGGCGACCTTGACCACCCACCACCCAGCCTGAAGGGTGAATTAACTCATACTGTACTCAGGCCAAATGGAGGTCCTGAATGGACTAACATTTTGTCTCTGGAACTAAAATGTTGTCCCTGGAACTAAATTATTGTCCCTGGGACTAAAATGTTGTCCTTGGAACTAAAATATTGTATCTGGAACTAAAGTATTGTTCCTGGAACTAAAGTATTGTTCCTGGAACTAAAATATTGTATCTGGAACTAAAATATTGTATCTGGAACTAAAATATTGTATCTGGAACTGAAATAATGTATCTGGAACTACGATTTCATCCCTGAAATTAAAATGTTGTCCCTGGAAGGAAATCTGTCTCTGGGACAACAATTTAGTCTCTGGAACTAAGATCTTGTCCCTCAAACGGAAACAAAATGCCCCTGGAACTAAGGTTTAGCTCCTGGAACTAATATTTTTGTCTCTGTAAAATGTTCATGAAGTTTAAAAACAGTTTCTTTCCCTCAGTCATCATTCTCCTGAACTCTAAAGAATAGTTACGGACTACATATATTTTCTTACTGTTTTTATTTTTGCCTCGTATGACCTTTTGTATTGCACTGGATCGATGCCAACAATTCAATTTCGTTGTACTTCATGTTCAATGACAAAATAAAATCCATCCATCCATCCATCCATGTTCATGAAGTTTTAAAAAATATCAGACCTACAAGCTCATAGCGCGCCACTCGGTGGCGCGCTATGAGATTGTAGGTCGGATATTTTTTGAACAGCCAAAATACCTAAAAGCGTACCTGTTCAGAATGGTTTAAGGATCAGAGGATTGCCCTGCAGTGACAGGGTATTTTCCGGGCATGGCGGGGGGTCAAGGTTTTCCGGGGCTGTAGCAGTATTAATGTACCAGAGCTGGTACTGTGAGGGCACAGGGTTCACACACTCCACCATGCTCTACATTGTTTATGATCTAACCTGTTATTAACACCTGAGGCTGATGTTACCAATGCCTTCTAAAGCCTTTTTGTGGTCTGTTGTGCTCAAACTTTGTCAAGGACCCTAATATTATGTACAGGTAGGTCAGTGGTTTTCAGCCATTGGTCTGGGGACCACCAGTGGTCCTTGAGAGTGTTCCAGGTGGTCCCCAGGTAAGCTGGCCAACCAAATGAAACCAGATGGAAACAGTAAAAATGAATATATTCATCATCTGAAGTATTCCAAGTCTACACTAGAGAATGTAGAAGAATGGTCATTTTTTATCTGTTTGTTTGCCTGTTTTGTTTCCCAAATCCAACCTGGTATTGTGGACAAAAGCAAATGAAATCTTTAATTTTGGGGTCTGTGGGGCTAAAGTTCTGAATAAATATTGGTCCCTGGTATAAAAAAGGTTGGAAATCACTGACGCCGGCATCTAAATATGTATAGTTTCAGGGACAGAGCATTTGAGTTAAACATGCATTCACTGTGAAAGAATATATAAAGTTTTGCAGACGTTTTCATGATTTTTCGAAAATAGCAGAGAATACTGTAGCAGCGAACAAAGTGTCATAAATGACATACTCCTGGTCAAAATATTACTTAATGGCGTACTTACTTCAATTTTACTTACTTTAATTTTAGTCAATTTTGTATTCAAGGCAGTTAACGTGCTGGAGTACGACTTGTACTGAAAGGTTCACGTAATTGGCTACCTTGTATTAACATAGAGATTGGTTAAAGAACAATATCAGGTATGAAATATGGCCCTCATTCATCAGTGTGATTGTGTATGGTGAGATTGCAGCTATTGTCATTATTTATCATTCCAGGGTGACTTTGACATACCAGAAGGCACTTTTGAAAAGGCATTAAACTTTTGAAAAGGAATGTCACATGAAATTGGTAGGAATTTAAGGCAGAATGTACGTAGACCCTGTTGATAAATGAGTCAGAGTTTCTCTGCAGCCAAGACTGAAAGAGTATATATTTGTTTTGCTCTAAAAATGCCATTCCACACAGAGTGAAACATAAAAGTCGAGGCATTCAAGCAAGAACAGACACAATGTCTCATGTGTCATGGCCACCAAAGAAACTCTCCCTAAAACATGTTGGGCTGCTCACAAAAGTCCAAGACGTGTCTGAAAGTGAAATATTCCTTTAAGTCAGTCTTTTTCAACCTTTTTCATACCAGGGCCCACTGTTTATTCAGCATTTAAGCCACGGACCATCATTTGGGGACATTTTGCCCCACAGACCCCCAAAACTAAAGATTTCTTTATATGGATTTGGAAAACAAACAAAAATAACCTTCGAGTTGTGTAGACTCAGGCTAATTCAGATGGAGATTTTTTTTTTAACTCTTGAGAGTTTAAATATGAAACCAAATGGACCCACAAGGGCTTCATTTGGTTTCATTTTTACGCTCTCAAGAGCTTCATCTGGTCAACCAACATTTCATCTGGTTAACCAACTTAGCTGGGGACTGCTTGGACCTATCTTAAGGACCACTGGTGGTCCCCGGACCACTGGTTGAAAACCCCTGCTTTAAGTCCTCAGTCCCTATCAATAAACAACATGAGAGTTCATGCAGCTTACGCACACATAAGACAGGAGGGCTGCCACTATACGCTAAGCCGCAATAGACCCGGCTCCTCTCGAAACCGTGTTTGTTTGGTTTAACATGTATATTTGAAGCTTGACACCACGAAACACCCTGATGGCCTCTTCTACTCCCCAGCATCATGGCAGCTGCATTAGGTTGTGGTGCTGCATAAAGGAATAAACTGATAACTGTCATTTTATGGTTTGTACTAGCAGCAGCAGGGGAGTGCTCTGCGCTATGCAGTGGATTAAATGGTTCACATTAAGGTGTTGTATTCAGACTGTGTGTTTCGCTCACGCAGTATGATGTCACCGCAGAGCTCTCTGTCTCGGTCGTCTCCTTAAGACAGTGCTTTTCAACTTTTTTCATACCAGGGCCCGCTATTTATTCAGCATTCGAGCCACAGACCACCATTAGATGACGTTTTAGCCCCACAGACCCCAAAACTCAACTTTTGTCCACAATGCCAGGCTGGATTTCGGAAACATACAGTACATACAGTCAAACATACAGATCAAAATGACCATTAATCTTCTACATTCTCTAGCTGTGTAGACTGTGTAGGGCTAATTCAGATGATGAATATTTTAACTCTTGAGAGTATAAACATCAAACCAAATGGACCCACAAGAGTCCATTTGGTTTCATTGTTACGCTCTCAGAGTTACATCTAACCCATCACTTTCCGTCATTTAGCTGGGGACCACCTGGAAGCCTCTCAAGGACCACTGGTGGTCCCTGGAACACTGGTTGAAAACCACTGCCCTCTACCAGGGGTTGGCAGATATTCCAAGAGAAATAAGCAACCGGGTATACAAAATCAAGCCCTAAAGAAGTGGCTATAGCGGTATAGTGGTAGCGATTCTAACAAAATACACTTACACTTACTAACATACTCTTACAGTTCCATTACCTTTGGGTCATGGCTGGGTTATTTTTATTTAATTTTCACAGTCAGTTGCTACTGAGCCACAAAACACAGTCAATTTGTTCATCTGTAAGCTTTGTCGACCCATGGGCCAGGAGCCTATCTCCTGTTTCTGTAGCGTGAGGCAGCTTGATGTACAAGTACACCCCCTGGACATGACACAGGGTCTTACCCCCAAACCAATGCTTTATGCTGAATAGGATGTCCAACAGTTAATCGTTAACCGTTAATAATTTCGGTTATCGACAACATTTACGGCTAATGATTAACTGATAAATAAAAATAAAAGCCCACGTGGCTGTCGGGGCACGCTGGACTATTCCAGTTTCATCCACGTTATTACCCAATAGCCAGGGGAGCAGAGTGTGTGCGCTGCAGCCAGCAGCCACTGAGCTTTCACTAAACTTTGGTAATAACCATCTTTGTATGTATTTAAGCCTATAGTTTTATTTTATGGATGTCAGTAAGGCCATTGCTCTATCGGTCTGTCTGCATCACGGCACACGCTGTGCATACGCTTGGCTATATGGAGATTATGCACGTGGCTCGTTCAATAATGACTCACCACAGAGCTATTTTTGGTAATTTAGATGTATATGTTGTAAAATAAATATTATACTGCAGTATTCGCGCGGTATAATTCACCTAGTTTTATAACTAGGTGCTGCAGCTCACTTATAATGCATGTGAGCTTGTAGATTGTACATTTATCGCGCGGCGCACAGCTCTTAACATTGCATCATACAGTAGGCTATACGGATGGCGAGTGTGGGACTACACACGTTGTTGACTATGGATTTGTTCCGCAGCAAGACGGCCCCGCGTCTGTGTTATATGTTTGGAGAACGTCGTGTGTCGGATGAAAACTCATTCGGTGAGAGACCGCGACTGAATGAATTAAATTGTGTGCGTACTGCGTGCGCGCACGGCTGCGCCTGCGTGTGCCTAAATCTTGCACTGGGACTGACCGTTCTAATGTGAAAGTAATGGGAAAGTAAGAGTCTTTGGAGCGGAGCGTGCGTTCCAAACTTGAATATGTTTTTTTTTTTTGCCCGGATCTAACATTTCACAATTGGGGGGGCTTTATGAGGCAGCGTCATTATAGCGTCATTATATGAAGGGCGTTTAGGGGGGCATTCCCCCCATGGCCCCAGCTGTATAGCCGGCTCTGCAACACGAGCCTCCAAAAAAGAAAAGAAAGCAAGGAAGCAGGCGATCACGGACACTTTTTCCTCTCCCTCGACCATCGCTGCGCGTGATGGATAGAATTGATAAAATACTGCAAAAGGTACACAGTAACAGTAGCCTAATTTAACATCGATTCTCTCAGAACACATGACAGGGCGCTCGCTGCGTTACAAGTGATCTCGTCGAGCAGCGAACACAAAGTGTTTGTGCTGTAACGCACGCACGCATTTGATAATTGGTTGCTCATTTCCGTCCCCGAAATTTGATTTGTTTCTGATACAGTAACAGAACGTGTCCATATACAACTCAGATGCGATGTCCATAGAACTAATGCAGCTATTGTTATTGCTTAGTGCTTGAGGTGGAAAAGGGACTCGGAAAAGGCCGGCTGTAGCCGCGTATAATTGGCCTTTTTAATGGATTAAAATAGCGCATTTTCCTTATCGGTTAACGGTCATTAACCGGCAGAGGTCTGACGACGATCGGTTAAGAAAATCTTTCCATTTGGCCATCCCTAATGCTGAAGGCCAAGCAGGGAGGCATTGGGTCCCATTGTTAGAGTCTTTGGTCTTATGACCTGGCCAGGAATCGAACCCCGACCTCCCAATCTCAAGGCAGACACTCTGACCATAAGGCCAATGAGTTTGTTTATCTACTGTATGGGACTAGAAATGCCTCAACAACAGCTTTCCCTCAGTCAAAGGCAATTCCAGCAAGGACAGAGTTAAAAAATTCCATTGAGAAATCTCGCCTGTTTTTATAAAATGTATAATCTTTGGATATACTTTCTTTCATATGCATATGAATAGAATTAATTAATTAATTAATGAACTGTATTTATATAGCACCCTTCTTAGCATGAGTGAGGAGAATCAAAAAATAAATAAAACAAACTATAACAACAGCAGGCAGCCATTATTACAGTAAGGACAAATAAACAGCAATCAGTGTAGAGCTACATACAGCAGTGAGAAATCAACAAGGTGACTGCAAATGACGAAAAACCCTCTCTGTACAAGTGTGTTTTTCGTTGTTTTAGTTTCCTTGTTTATCAGAGAGACAGCAAAATCAACTACCAGGTACTGCTGCTGACCTAGTGTAAACTGTATGTGACCCCAACCAACCAACCAACCAGGTTCTGGAACTACTTAAAGTACACCCAAACCAGATCAGAACTCAGACCACAACGGGACTCCAGACAATTGACTTTGCAACCACTATATTAAAGGAAGTATTTCGAGCTCCTCTAGCTTTGAGTCCAAAACTAATAGTCTTAAAGCAGTCATAATAGGCTTAGCAGAGCAGCAGCCCTGAGGCGGCTGCATCTCCGTGAAGCATGGAGTCTTGGTTGTTGTCGTCAGCTATACTGTATATACTAGGGCTGCAAGCAATTTTTTTCATAATCAATTCATCAGGCGATTGTTTAACTAATTCCTCGATTAATCAGATTATGACTTTTATTTAGCAATCAACTTAAAGGGGGATTCCCCCCATTTTCATTATTATTATTTTTTCCAATTTTCAATGGAACCAAATGGATCCGCTAGGGTCCATTCGCTTCCATTTGTACAAAAAAAAAGGTCCTAAGAGAGACCTAAGACCTAAGAGAGATCAACCTGGTGAAATACAACTTGATGATGTCATCAAGCTGTGTGCCATTTCTAGGACAAACAGAATGGGGGAACTTTTTATCATGCCCACACAACATCTCCAAGATGTATTAATTAATGACAGAAAAATGTTGAAAATGGGTGGAATTAGTTACAGTTAACACTGGAAAACTATGGTTAAGTGGGAATTAGTGATTAGTTGACAGACCGATGACTAAAATAGCTGACAAGTAATTGAATAATTGATTTGATTACAATTCATCGATAACTGTTGCAGTCCTAACAGTATGTAGTTCCTGCGGAACAGCGGTTGAGAACCGTCCCCTGGGTCCTAGCTGTTCGTACCTCACTACCTCCCATTATCAAACAGACAACCTGCAGCAATGCAAACTGTATTGGAGGGAGGGGAACCTCAGGGTGAAATGTAGAAAAGGGGGCATCTATGACAAAAATCAAGAGCATTATGTATCATGTCACAGGAATCAAGGTAGATTGATGCCCAGTGTGATTTGGTATGGAATTCTTCTTTAACTATATATTAGTGCAGGGGTTTTCAACAGGTGGTCCGGGGACCACCGGTGGTCCTTGAGAGGGGTTCAGGTGGTCCTCAGCTAAGTTGGTTAACCATGTGTACTTCTTGAGAATGTAAAAATGAAACCAAATGGACCCTTGCGGGTCCATTTGGTTTAACTCATTTGTACACTCTCAAGAGTTAAAATTCATCATCTTAATTAGCCCAGGTCGCAATGACCACCTTCAAGACAAATTTATCTTGTGTAGTGTTATAGTGCACTAAGTCGCATACTTGCCCGATCGGGCAACCAGGTAGCAGTCTTCACTTGCCCCGCCATTTTATTTACTTGCCCCGGGCAAGCGGGCAAGTGTTAGTGTCAAGCCCTGTACAGGTATACTCAATATGTGAGGACCACTATCATCGCCCCCAAATATTTGTACTCTGATTCTTTGATAACTGTTGCAGCCCTAATGCATACAGTCTATAAGTCCGTGTGTAGTTCCCGTGGAACGGCGGTTGAGAAACGTCTCAGTCCTGCACACACGAAGGGGGAAGTGTGGTATAGCTGGCTGTACCTCACTACCTCCCATTATCAGACAGAATGGAGCAGAATGAACGAATCAGAGACATGCCTGCCTGTGGTAATTCAACCTATTCAATCATCCTCGCCTCATCTGCTGCATGGCGTTGGAGTGCCGCGCCGCGCTACGTGACGGCTCACGCACCACGCTCTTTTAACGCCTTCTGAGCTAGAAAAAATATCAGACCTACAAGCTCACAGCGCGCCACTTAGTGGGCTTAGTGCGCTTGTAGGTTTTATATTTTTCAATGGATAAAGCTAATGTTAATGCTTTGAATGGAAAAAGCTAATGCTAATGTTAACCCAAACCTTGCTTCTGGGAGTTTGACATGTTTTGGGACCAATTTAATTTCGAAATTCTGGGGGTCCTCGACATGAAAAAGTTTGAGAGCTGCTGACATAAATAGTCTTTTTTGAAAAAACTTCATTTAAGATAATTGGGTCTCGGACCTAAAAGGGTTTATACCATTAAGACGGAAAAATAATGACTTCTAGATCCTGACGGTTTTCTGTAAATGTTTCATCATGTCAAGGACCCCTAGACTGATATGTATTTGGCTGTAAACATCCCCATCTCCTGTTATAGAGTGGCACCACTCAGAAGCTACATTTTTATTTCAAATCATGCAATGTGAACAGACAGACGCCTACAAAAAGATTTGCACACATTTCCGTGCTTTTTTTGCCTGCTGCCACCGCGTAAAAAGGCGTGTCTCCAGGCCTTTACGGGTTAATGCCACGGACGCGCCTCATTCACACCCCTTCTTTAGCCACGCTTCTTTAGACACGCTCAGTCCCTAGAGCTCTGATACACCGAGAGAGAGAGAGAGAGAATGAAGAGGCCAGGGCGTTGTGAAGGAGATGGAGCTGGATTAGAGGACCCCCAGCGCGCGCACGCACGCACGCGACAGCGCGCGCAGCACACACACACACACACACACACAAACACACACACACACACACCACACACACACACACACACACACACACACACACACACACACACACACACACACACACACACACACACACACACACACACACACACACCACACACACACACACACACACACACACACACACACACACACACACACACACACACACACACACACACACCTCCGCCCCATCATTCAAGCAGTGAGGGTTCACTCTGTCTTTCTCTCTCTCTCTGTGGCTGCCAGAAAGTCCATTAGGAGCAGTTTGACTCGTTGAGGCGTACGGAGCTACTACGCCATATGCCTCAGGTGAGGGAGAGAGAGAGAGAGTGTTGCTCTTCTCTCCCCCTTTCCCTCTCCCTCTCTCAGAGTTGGGTAAAAACTTTAGCCGTGCGTCAGGGGGTGTTATGGAGCAGTGGTTTTCAACCAGTGGTCCCAAGCTAAATGATAGACAGTTGGTAACCAAACAGATCCTTTATAGATCTATAACTTACAGTATATACTGTATAATTTAACTCTTGAGCTTAAAATGAAACCAAATGGTCACTTTGGTGGTCCATTTTGTCCCTAACGGGTCCAAACTTGAAAATGCTTAGTTTTGGGTCCGAGAGAGTAAACTGAACATCCAATGGTGCTCCTCCGTGGATAAAATGCAGAAGAAATAGTGGGCCCTGGTATGAGAAAGGTTGAAAACCTCTGTTGTGGAGAGGATGGATGGTGGGTTGAGCTGTGGTGGTCATTTGTCGTCAGCCCTCACACCGCTCCGCCACCGGGTCCCCGGTCCGACCTGGCCATCATCGCCACGCATCCAAACAGCCAGAGCCTTAGAAATAGACAGAGTCTGTAATCCTGGACTCTAAACTGCCTCCCCCTGGCCAGCCGGAGGGGGAGGGGACTGGAACTGGTTGGAATAACGTGTTCCTTCCACGCGCTACGTCCAACCAGAGAAACTCCCCCCTGCCAGGTGAAAAGAAGACAGCTTGGACTCCTCATGCATTGAAGGAAGCATGAGACCAGTCCACTGCCTCCTCAGGTTGGAGGAGGGGTGTGTAGAGCCCAGGATCACATTAGGAATTGGCACTGGGTGAAAAAAATGGTGGAAAAAATTGTGGGATAAAAAATATGTAAATAGAAAAAAAGAAATAGACAGAGTTACGCCAACTCTGTTCACTTCATGAGGCCAGTCCAATGGTGGCTCCTCTACATTGACTTCTATTGAATAGTGACAGCCGGACTTTACTGTATGCATTGGAGCCTATGGGCTCACACCAGAACATCGAACTACGTGACCAGACCATTCTCTGTCCCCTTAATGTCGCAACTCTAGTCGCAGGTCTATTTCTAAAGCTCTGCAAACAGCCAGACTAGACAGGTCTGAATATTCATGACGATGCGCGCAACACATCCCCCCCCCCCCCCCCCCCCAACACGACTCATTTGCATCCTTGAACTGCCACGCACACACCACTCCTCACGATATGCTAATGAGACAGCGTCGGGCGAGAGAGAGAGAGAGAGAGAGAGAGAGAGAGAGAGAGAGAGAGAGAGAGAAGAGAGAGAGAGAGAGAGAGAGAATTCCCAGCCTGCCCCACCAAACACGATGGCATGCAAGAAACAAGATATTTCAAATGAAAGTGCTTATATTTAAAATGATTTCAAACACTACTACTGCTACTAACTAACTACAGCTGTGTCACCACTAAACCAACAGCATTTCATCATTGAAAACAGAAAACTCTCTGAGTCAGACCTTTAGCTTTATGCATGCTGCGTGTCTGTTGCAACTTCAACAACAACTGATGTTATTATTGATGTTCACTTGATTAATAAAAGTCCTGTAACCAAAAAGGGTATGGATGCGATGAAGAATACCATGAAAATGGTATTCAGGCGATGAAGCCGCACCCATAACATTTTCTCCTGCCCCCCCCCCCCCCCCCCCCAATTGGGAAATGTTTATCCGCCCCTGAGAGAGAGAGTTTTTTTTTTCTCCAGTGAGTCTATGCAGGTGTTTAAAGAGTCTACAGGGTGTGATAATGACACAGCAGTGGCAAATGTACTCCAATGTTTTACTTCAAATTACAGTATATCAATTTACAATTTAGGCGTTTAAGCAGATGCTCTTAAAGGGAAATTCCACCCATTTTACTCAGCATTGTACTGTGTCATTAATATACCTTCGAGGTGTCGTGTGGACATGATAAAAGTCCCCCCCCTATTCTGTGTTTCCTAGAAATGGAGATCTGGGAAAATCACTAACTGTCGGTGTGCAGAGTGCTAGCGATATGTGCGTCATCCAGTGCTGTGCTCTGTATCAGACAGCTGTCTTTATGAATGGGTTCCTCGGTCCGCACAATGGATATAGAATATTTCCTTTGCATGGTCTTGTCTCAAGTGGTCCCGTTGGCGAAAGAGACCACGAGACAAATTTAGTGAAGAGTGGCGAGACCGAGGCAAGATCAAGACCCAATGAGGACGACAAGACAAAAACAATTCTCTCTCTCTCCTCTCTCTCCTCTCTCTTCTCCTCTCTCTCTCTCTCCTCTCTCTCTCCTCTCTCTCTCTCCCTCTCTCTCCCTCCCTCTCTCTCTCTCTCCTCTCTCTCCTCTCTCTCTCCTCTCTCTCTCCTCTCTCTCTCTCTTCCCCTCTCTCTCTCTCTCTCCTCTCTCTCCTCCTCCTCTTCACTCTCTCTCCTCCTCTCTCTCTCTCTCTCTCTCTCATCTCTCTCTCTCTCTCTCTCTCCTCTCTCTCTCTCCTCTCTCTCTCTCTCTTCTCTCTCCTCTCTCTCTCTCTCTCAGCAGTCAATGAAACCAGAAAACAGACAACCAACACATGAACCTTTGGTTGGAAAGAAACCTCAAGTTGTCCTTTAAATGACTCCAGCCAAGGCCTTTCTAGTAGCAGTCTTAAATAAACACTGTATTTATTTACCAGATCGATCCTGGCCGCAAGATGATTAGTGTCAAAGTGTCCTTGAGCAAGTGTGCATGGTTTCCTCCACCATCGGTGTATGGATGGGTAAATAAAAATTAATATTATATGTAAATACTGTATTATGTAAAACATTTTGGATAAAAGCGCTGTATGAATGCACCATTTACCAGAAGATTTCCATATCTGTAACTAAAATAACCCCTTCTGTACTGCAACACATTTTGGTGTTCTAAGCATTATGTTATACTACTATTTTTCATACTGTTGAAAAATAGCAGACCTACAAGCTCTATGAGCTTGTAGATCTGCTATTTTTGAAAAAAAAAAAAAAAAAACGTGGATATTTGGTGCAAATCTTCGAATATATTATTTCAGAAGCAAACATTTTTAACTCAAACCTTGGCTTCTGGGGGAAACCTTGGCTTCTGGGGGAACATGTTTTCAGGTGCTGGTCCGCAGCCAAATACAGATAACTCTGAGGGTCCTTGGCATGAAATATGTTGAGCATCACTGACACAGAAACAGATTTTGAATCTAGTATCAGAAACTAGAATCTAGTGTCAAAAAACAGAATTTAGTGGCATAACCTAGAATCTAGCATCGGAAACTAGTGTAAAAAAAAACAATAGAATCTTGTGTCAAAAAACTAGAATCTAGTGTCAGGACAAAATGCCATAAACTAATAATCTAGACATCTGAATAAACAGCAGGCCTTTATCTCCTTCAACAGTTTGATGTTTGTTTACCTTCATGTCACACCTGTTGGTTTGTTTGCCTGCTGGTCTGTTCAGTGTGTGTTTGTTTGTTTCCACAGGTGCACACGTGTTTGTTCTACATTCATCTACTTTCATCAAAATCATTTAGGATTTAACCCTTAGTGTCCTGAACGCGTTTTGGTGTTTTATCTGTTGAAAAATAGCAGATCAACAAGCTCATGTCGCGCCACCGAGTGGCGCGACATGAGCTTGTTGTTCTGCTATTTTTGAAAAATTGTGAAAATGTGCTGCAAATCTCTGAATATGTTTTAAACATTTTTAACTCAATTTTTTGCATCTGGGAATCCCCTAGAACAACATGTTTCAGATGGGGGTCTGCAGCAAATATGGATAATTCTGGTGGCCTTGGCTTGTCCTTGGAACACAGGAACACAGATTTTTCAGAAAAACTAAAATCTATGTCAGAGACAATAGAATCTAGTGTCAAAAACTTGATTCTAGCGTCAGAAACTAAATTCTAGTGTCAAAGTAGATCCTATCATCAGAAACTATAATTTAAGTGTCATAACTAGAATCTAGTGTCGGAAACTACTGTAGGATCTAGTGTCAAAAGCTAGAAAGTTGCTGCAGCTATAATCTGGTGTCAGGAACTCAAATCGAGGGTCAGGACACAATGGGTTAATGGTCTGGCTGGCTAGAGGATAAAACCCAGCGATAACGCAGAAACGCATGAATAAAAGATCTAAAGGTTTATTTAGGCCAGTAGCTTTGCTGTCAACGACCCCCACATTATCAAATTATAGAAAACACAGGGTCGCATTATAATCTGGGCACTATTTTGAGTGTCTTAAGTATCAGTTCTTATGACTTAGTTAAAACTTGGAGGTGTGGCAAAGCTGTTTGGCCTCGAAACAGCTAAACCTTCATTTTTACACTCTCAAGGAGTTACATCTGGTTCCATCATTTAGGGCAGGGGTGGGCAATTATTTTTCTCAAGGGGCCAAATGAGATACATAAAATATTGTGGAGAGCCAAGACTAAAGGCTGAACTAAAGTCTGCATAATATTAATTTAATTTCAAGATAAAATTAAGAGTAAGACAAACCATTTTGACACCAGGGCCCACTTTTTATTCAGTATTTGAGCCACGGACCACCATTTGATGACATTTTAGCCCCACAGACCCCAAAACTTTCTTCAAGATTTCTTTTGTTTTTGTCCACAATTCCAGGCTGGATTTGGGAAACAAAACAGGATAACAAAAGGACCATTCTCTGACTGAATGTGTACTAGACTTTATGCTAATTCAGATGATGAATATTTTAACTCTTGAGAGTGTAAAAATGAAACCAAATGGACCCGCAAGGGTCCATTTGGTTTCATTTATATGCTCTCAAAGAGTACATCTGGTTAAGCAACTTTCCATATTTAACTTGGAACTCTCTCAAGGACCACTGGTGGTCCCCCGGCCGGTCAGAGAGAGCCAAAGGGCCACATTTGGCCCCCGGGCCGCATAATGCCCAGGTATGATTTAGGGGGACCACCTGGAACCCTCTCAATGACCACCGGTGGTCCCTGGACCACTTGTTTGAAAACAACTGGTATAAGCAAAGAATTCTAGCACCCTGCTATAGCTTATATTGTCTCGCTACACACAGTAAATTAATCGATGCAAGCGCCAAAGCACACATGGATTAAACACTCTCTGAAAATGTGCACGTGCACCCACTTGACCAACCGCAATACCACTACTAAAGGGAACAGCAGTTCCCAGGCAGTGGTTCAGGGGTGGAGTCACCAGATGGTAACCGCAAGTTTGCCGGTTCGATCCCTGGCTCCCCCAGGGTTAGTTTCGATTAGGGTTGTCCCGATCACGTTTTTTGCTCCAATCCTGATCATTTGAGTTTCTGCCGATCCCAATATTTCCCGATCTGATCACTTCATTATCAAATACCGATATTTTTTTCCCAATCAGATACATTTTTGCAAATGCAAGAAGTAATGCAAGAAGAAAAGAAAAAACTCTATTAAATTCTCCCAAGAAAAAGATCTTATATGAAGGCCAACAAATAGCAGAATAATACAGCAGACTAGAAAAGCACTCCTCATTCAAATGTGCACTTGGGCAACTCCAAGGCAAATTCCACAACATTTATTTACCTGCCACCTGTCACTGTGTCCGATCACTAGTTATACTGGTATATTTACCAATACTGAATGGTCTGATAATGACAAATTAGGGCCAATACTGATACTTTTCTGGTACCGATACAGTATTGGCGATACCAATATGAACCGATATGACAAAAAAGGGCCAATCCGATACTTTTCCCGATACCGATACAGTATCGGGACATCCCTAATGTCGATGTGTCCCTGAGCAAGACACTGAACCCCTAATTGCTCCTGATGTGCTATTAGGTACCTTGCATGGTCTCCACTGCCATCGGTGCATGAATGTGTGTGTGTGAATGGGTGAATGTGATGCAGTATCTATGTAAAGTGCCTTGGATAAAGGCGCTATATACAGTAAATGCACCATTTGCCATTTAACGGCAAAGAAAAAAAAATCCAACTCCCAACCCGTGCGACGAAGCAGTCTACGTCAGAACAATCCCTATAAAATACAGGATTAACAACAAGTGGGTTTGGAACCTTTTCACTGCGCCACTCCCCCCCCCCCCCCCCCCCCCCCCCCCCCCCCCACTCCCCCCCTCCTTCCTGACACATTTATTCCCTCCCGGAGACATTTATATCCGTTCTGAAACATTTACAAGCGCGCGTGTAAAAGTCGTGCAGGAAAACGTACACACGCGGGCGCGTATAGGAGGTTCTGTAGTGTAGTGCTGTGTTGGCTGGGCTGGATTCCATCCGGCTGCGGGTATTATTATGGGCTGGAGAGATCAGTGAGGCCGCTAATGAAAACGTTCAAACAACAGATTCAGCCTTAATGAAGTCCTTGTGACCAGCACTCATCTGTCCTCAGTATCTGCATCTACCGTATTTACAGTATAGTATATACTCTGCCAGATCCCTCCTCCCCTACAGCACAGCTCCAACACAGCCTATTTCTACTGTCCTAAATAACCTTTTCATACAATCTCTCATGCCTCCTACACTTTCTTTCTGAAACACTTTTCTTATTCAGAGCAGAGATTGCTCCTCCATCCCCTACCAATCAAACCACATGAGGACATTGAGGACATTATTTTAGCCCCACAGACTCCAAAACTAAAGATTTATTTTGCTTTTATTTTGCTCATGTCCACAGTGTAATCTGTTGCACTACGTCACTGTTTCTTGTATTGTTTGTATTTGTCCTTTTTCTTATTGCAATGTCTATTGTCTTATTGCACTGGGGAACAATGGAAACGTTATTTCATCCCTGTATATGTCCTGACATACACTGGAGTGACAAATAAAGAACCTTGAACCTTGGACAATTCCAGGCTGGACTTCGGAAAGAAAATAAAAGCAGTCAAAGATACAGATCAAAATGACCATAACATTAATCTTCTACATTCTCTAGCTGTGTAGAATTGGGCTGATTTAGCCTGGGGACCACCTGGAACTCTCTCAAGGACCACTGGTGGTCCCCGGACCACCTGTTGAAAACCACTGGTATACGATATACGTCACAAACAGCAGCAAGAGAAAGAGAGAGAAAGTCAATCCATGAGAAAAACAAAAACAATCGGAGAAAGTGTTGTCTCCAGTTTTGAGGGAGATTGAACGTGGTGTCAGGTTGTGTACCACGGCGGTAATCAGACACTTTGGAGTTTGGCGGAGCGGAGAGGAAGAGTCAAATCAAAGCAGGCTGATCCGATTAGCCCGCTTTGACGTGACGTTTTTTTCTTTCCTTGATGACAGAAATGCATTCAAGATGGATGTTGCATGATTGCGTGTGCAACGGTGGCACGACAACGTGACTCAAATGGATCCGCTTGTGCAATTCCCACGTCAGATTGACAGAGCACCCAACTAGGCAGGCGGGTGGTTTGGAAGAAACAAAAAACATTCCACCCCAGAAAACTTTACTACCTTTATTTGTAGTTTATTTATTTCCAAAAAAATGTGGTAGTCCTTACAGCATGTCAATAGTGCACACTTACAGTTTTGGTTCAGCCCAAAGAGTTAAGTGCTAGCAGATCAAACTCATGCAGAAAGGAACAGGTTATTCATGATAGTGGTGGCACCGTTGCGGTTTCATCTGTCCCTCTCTCTCGCTGACCTTTCTCTTCTAAGGCAGGGTTTTCAACCTTATTCATCTCAGGGACCACCACTTATTCATCTCAGGGACCACCACTTATTCAGCATTTAAGCCACGGACCACCATTTGAGCACGTTTTAGCTCCACAGACCCCAAAACTAAAGATTTATTTTGCTTTTGTCCATCTTCTGGTTGTGTAGACTTGGGGCTAATTCAGATGACCCTTGCGGGTCCATTTGGTTTCATTTTTACACTCTCAAGAGTTACATCTGGTTAACCAACTTAGCTGGGGACCACCTGGAACCCTCTCAGGGACCACTGGTGGTCCGGGGACCACCTGTTGAAAACCCCTCTTCTAAGGCACTCTTCCCTACTTGTCATGAACCTGTAAATGCAGCGAATACGCAGCTCAAAGCCCAAACCCACACCAATTGGGTCAAGACGTAACAAAGCAGTAGAAATGTCCTGCCAAAAGACACGTCTCTCCGTTCCACATCCCAATGTAAATCTGACCTAGAAAGCATTGCAGGCTGTCCTCAAAAATAAAGTAATTGGACTGGACAAGGTGTCCAGGATCTATGCTCCGACGGTGGGAGGAGAAGCTCTGTGTGAGTGGCAACCACTGCCACACCTACCGCTAGGCTGGGAATACCCCTATACCCACTGGCGTGCACAGAGAGTTTCAAGGGCAGGTGCTCAAATGTAACCAGGAGGGCACACGGAAAATTGAGTTTTGGGGGGTTAAAAACGCATAGAAAACAGCATTTCAGCATCTTTTTGCTCTTTTAAAAAGGGCATGTTGGTCCAGAGAGGGCCACTAGGGGGTGCTCAAACCCCCCTTGACGTCTATGTATGCACGCCTATGTCTATACGCTATATACTATCAGGGGCGTTTCTATTCAATTTGCAGCCCTAGGCAAGATTTTCACCAGCTCAGTGGCCTTGTGGTTAGAGTGTCCGCCCTGTGACTGGGAGGGTGGGGTTTGACTCCCGGCCAGGTCATACCAAAGACTCTATAAAAATGGGACTCAATGCCTCTCTGCTTGGCACTCAGCATCAAGGGTTCGATTGGGGGTAAGTTCCTGCGATATACTAGCGTCATGTCCAGGGGGTGTACCTCTAAATTATGCTGCCTCACGCTACAGAAACAGGAGATAGGCTCCTGACCTATATGGGCCTCAATGGTTCAGCTGGGCATCATGACACCTGGCCTGGCAAGGTCATGGCGACTTACTTAGGCAAGATTTCCCTTGCTCCAGGGAAAATCCCCTGTAAAATAGCCCCCCCCCCCCCACCCCCCCATGGATAAATGTATTAACTTTTTATGAACTAGCCCGGTATCCTTTTAAAGCATATCTGGTGGTCGCCCATCCCCTCGACCCCTTCCTCTCATGGTCGCCCCCCTCCCCTCATGGCGCCCTAGGCAACTGCCTATTCTGCCCAATGGCAAAAACGCCCCTGTATGCTGTATATCTGTTAACTCTATTGCTGCTGATGTGTTGCTGAAATGAGTACACCTGATCGATCAATCAAGCAATGCATAAGATGCTTAGAAATATTAAAACAAGGACACTTGATTTAGTCTCAGTACAGACATCTTTGTTCCCCACTGGCTGTCAGGCTGATATGTGCATACAAACAGACGTAAACAGATGCACGCAGCACACAGGCTGAGGGGGAAAGAAAGATTCTCATTGGCTCCCCTGTACACACACTCACGCACAGTCGCCCTTCATACATAAAGTCTACATAGTTTTGCCTTCTTTTGAATGCACACAAAGATCCTGTCCCAGAAAGAGAGGAAAAAATCTCTCCCACTTCTAGACATCCATAAGCTGTCAGGACAAAGACACAACACTTTTTTCTCTCCATATATAGTATATTCCATATGCATAGAATGAAAAATATACAGCAAAAATAGAAGCTGGCCTGTACTGTGTGTGGCTCAATCTGCAGTATGCCCCGGTAGTGCCTGAACGACTACCAACCAGAATCCCTCCCAGTCAATTTGATGTTGTCTGTCCAGCTTTTGTTAGATGTACACACACACGCGCGCACGTGCACACACGCACGCAAGCATCCACACGCACACACAATACAGAGGCTGGGCTTCAAGTGGTTAAATTACATGTGTGTGTGTGTGTGTGTGTGTGTGTGTGTGCGTGCGTGCGTGCGTGCGTGCGTGCGTGCGTGCGTGCGTGCGTGCGTGCGTGCGTGCGTGCGTGCGCACACATGCTATGATATGCTCGCTGCATGTGTCACTGAGTCCCTAAGCACCAAGCAGCCCAGTATACTACCATCTGTTCTTTTTTATTTATGTAAAAGTTGTAGGGATCCCCCAGAAGATTTGCATCACATTTTCACAATTTTTCAAAAAATATCAGAGCTACAAGCTCACAGCGCGCCACTCGGTGGCGCGCTGTGAGCTTGTAGGTCTGATATTTTTCAATAGCTTAAAGGTAGGGGAAGTGATTTGAAATTCATGGTGTAGTACCAGCCTGGTGCACTAGGGGCCCCCAACAGTAGCTACACTATGTGAACCTGCTGCTCTCTCCTGATTGGAGGAGAATTGTGGTGACCTGGGGAACTTTTATTAGCTCCTCTGCTAACGTGGGGGAGGGGGAAACTCTATATGTGGTTTCCACACCTTATAATAGAGCATTTTAACAGAAAAAAAATATTTTTGGGTGATATCTGACAAAAGTGAAATCACTTCCCCTACCTTTAAGTGTAACATAATGCTTTGAACACCAAAACGCGTTCAGTACACAAAGTGTTGAAAAAAGTATAAATACTAAAGTACAGTCTTTGAATGAATGTACTCCAGTACTTCTGCTACACCGTCAATGGTATATTTGGCGCCTTTATCTAAGGCGTTTACATAGATAGATCCCATTTACACACACCCATAGTAGATCCCATTTTCACACACCAGTGGCAGAAGAAACCATGCAAGGTACTGACCAAGCACATCAGAAGCAATTATGGGTTCAGTGTCTTGCTCAGGGACACATCGACACTAACCCTGGGGGAACCAGGGTTCAAACCGGCAACCTTGCAGTTACCATCTGGTGACTCTACCCTTGAGCCACTGCCGGGGCTCAGGGGAGACAGAAAATAAGCACAAGAAACAAGCAAAGCAAAAGAAAACAAACAAAAAAAAAACATTGAAAGTGACAACCGGTAATACAACTTCTCTTCTGTGTAACCATGTCACTAAAATATCCATCCAACCTTGAGGATGGACAGACTCACCCAGCTCGCTCTCTCTCTCTCTCTCTCTCTCTCTCTCTCTCTCTCTCTCTCTCTCCCTCTCCCTCTCTCTCTCTCTGCAACTATACCTGAATAAAGCATGAACATGATTTATTCAACTAAACATGCCTTATGGATAGGACCACTTAACCTCAACGCGCCACGTGTCAATGTGAATCACTGGTTCCCATCGTTGGGCCCACTTAACCTGAACGCAGCATGTGTCAGCGTGTGAAACACTTTGCAGGTTTTTCAGTTAATAAACCATTAATCGCAAAACAAGCCCTTATATGATTACATAATAATAATAATAATTAGCTGTTTCTAAAACTCCAACTCCAGTGGTGGAAGCCTATTGCTTTGTTCTCGGTTATAAAATGCACATAAAGTCGTTTAACATTAGCAGGATCATTTTCAACACTCTTTTGAGAGTTTGCGAATTCACTAGAAGATAAAAAAGCAGCCCATAAGTAGATGATAAGACATCCTTGATTGCAGCTGAACATTGTAATGAATCCTCTCCCATTGTGATTACCTGCTGCGTATTATTGGTGGGAGTCTGAATGTGTTTGTTTTTTGCAGGAGAAAAATAAAAGATATTCTTTGTAATTATGTCCCATGAGACAATTAAAAAAGAAGAGAGAGAACTCAAGCAGGATACAAGATGAAGCGAAAACAGGGGAAAAAATTGACGACACAAACAAAGGAGCTAAGAACATTGAAACTGGAGCACTGCAGTACATAGCATCGATCCACAAAGTGGAAATTTAAAATTCCCCTCGATTGTCTTTGTGTAGTTTCTAAATTGACCCAATAAGTCCACATGATTTAATACCAAAACACCCATGTACGTGTCCAAATACTAAATGTCAATGAGGTCCACTCCCACAACACCAGAGGGAGTGCTACTAACCATGTTCATTGTGCAGGATTTTTGAGCTAACTGAAGTTATTATTTTTTACGTATTTGAATGTCTTAATGAAATGAACAAGTTTGCCACTATTGTAAACGTGTGTGTCCATTTTTTTTTTTTCAGATTTGCTGTAGTTGTACTTGAATTCTACTGTAATTCCAAACCAAATGGACCCTAATTTGTATTACTGGAGTTAAAGGGGAATTCCACCCATTTTCCACATTTTTTCTAAGAGTGTACAAATGCAACCAAATGAACCCTAACGGGTTCATTTCGTTCCATTTGTACACTCAGAAAAAAAGCAGCGTCTAAAGAAATCCATTAACATGGTGAAAATACATCTTGATGATGTCATCAAGATGTTTCACCATGTTAGTGGTTTTCTTCAGACCTCCATTTCTTGGGAACACAGAATGGGGGAACTTTTTTTTATCATGTCCACCCAGCACCTCTAGCGTATACTAATGACATATTAGAATGTTGAAAATGGGTGGAATTCCCCTTTAAGAACAACTGGTATGTAGGGATTAATGTGTTGTGAAGGAGAGCTGCATCGTGAGCTCTTTAAAAAATAAAGGCATGTGAGTTTCAGCACCACGGACAGCACTGGTGCAACTCAGTTGCTGCTGTCAGCAGTAGCCGCTGGCCCTGGCTGATTTGAATTTGATTTCAGCACCCAGCCAAGCTGGACAGCTCCTCTCTCTCTCTCTCCTCTGGCCTGAGCAGTGAGCAATGAGCACTGGCTGATCCAGGACCTGGCAGAATGGACAGCTCCTCTACCCTACACCCTCCCTACCCCCACTCCCCCTCACAGCTGGTCTGCTGCTCAGTGTTGCCAACTGCCACATTCCAAAATGCACTGGTGCAGGGGTTGACACTAAGGTCTCTGAGGCACTTGCCCATTGGGCAAGTGCAAGTCAGGGTCTACTTGCCCTCAGGTCATGGTCACTTGCCCCCCAAAAATATATTGTACATTTTGCATTTAAGTTTACTTCCTACTTGGGTGCTTTAAACCAGGGGTTTTCAACAGGTGGTCCGGGGACCACCAGTGGTCCCTGAGAGGGTTCCAGGTGGGCCCCAGTTAAGTTGCTTAACCAGATGTAACTCTTGAGATACGTAAAAATCAATTTGGTTTCATTTTTACACTCTCAAGAGTTAAAATTCATCATCTAAAAAAAAATCATTCATTTTTACGCTCTCAAGAGTTAAAATTCATCATCTTAATTAGGCCATAGTGGTCACAGACCCAGTGGTCCCTGACCCCAGCAAAATGATAGTTTGGAACCAAATGAACCTGGGAGAGAGATAGGTAGAGATAGCTAGAAAGCAGGGAAAGACACAGAGGCAGAGTGCAATGACTGCCTTCAAGACAAATTTATCTTGTGTTGTGTTATAGTGCACTAAGTTGGCACTTGCCCGATCGGGCAACCAGGTAGCAGTCTTCACTTGCCCCACCATTTTTTTTTATTTGCCCCGGGCAAGCGGGCAAGTGTTAGTGTCAAGCCCTGTGGTGGCATTTCCAAAATGCAGTAGAATGCACTAGAGCAGTGGGTTTCAACTAGGGACCCGTAAGGGTCCATTTGGTTTCATTTTATCCATGTGGTTAGTCCTTTCTAGGAAGGAAGGAGGACTCGAACTGCTGCTATCCTATCATCTTGCACATGTATACCTCACCTCTTATAGTAGGCTGTATGTTGTTTGTTTAGTTGTAGCTTATATAGTCTCGTACATAGCTTTTAGATTTTTAGTTGTAGTTTCTAGCTGTAGTATATTGTAGTTTCTAGTAGTTGTATATACGGTATGTCCTGTCTAGCTGTCTGTTAGCTTCACACTACTGCCACTTTATCACACCTGGTTAGCTTAGCACCTTCACCTCAAGTTAGGTGTACAGTTTGCACTTTACTGGTCTGCTGCACTATTGTTTGTCTCATCTATATATTGTCTCGACTTTGTCTTATTGCACTGTCTATTGTCTTGACTATTGTCTTATTGCACTGTGGAAAATGGAAACGCTATTTCATCCCTGTATATGTCCTGACATACACTGGAGTGACAAATAAAAAACCTTGAACCTTGACTCACAGGAGGAAAAATGGTGAAAAACGAGCACCTGTCAACCAACTCACCAGCAAAAAAGCACTAGATTTTCCACTAATTTTGGCGCTAAGGGGGAGTGTGAAAAAAGGTAAATATAGCAACAAATGCGTGTGCGTGTGTGCATGCGTTCCCTTACCTGCGCGTAGAACACCCACATGGAACCAGGAGAATGGACAGTGAGACGGGTCGAAGATGGGAGCAAAGAAAGGAGAGAAGGGAAGAACAAACGTTAGTCTTGTGATCACATCTGTGTTGATTCTGTTGACTAAAACAGTGGTTTTCAACCTTTTTCATACCAGGGCCCACCATTTTTTATGATTTTTTTTTTTGTGGGGCTTTCGCCTTTATTCCTTTTTTTATAGAGGGACAGACAATAGACTGACAGGAAATGAGGAGAGAGATTGGGGAGTGACATGCAGTAAAGGCCGTCGTCCATCGGGATCGGGAGTTGAACCCGCGGACACTGCCAGTGCTGGATTACCAGCCACGGAGCCTGGAGGTAATTAGGTGATTCAGATATGTTAAATATAATTCAAGTTTTGAGAAAGAGTTACAGACCTATAAGGGTACATTTGGTTACCAATGGTCCTCTACCATAGGAGGAAAAATGGTGAAAAACAAGGGTTTTATCTCTGGTGCCTGTCAACCAATTTCACCTCAACTCACCAGCAAAAAAAAGTACTCTTTTTTTTTTTTTTACGCCAGGAGTTTCTCCACTAATTTTGGTGCTAGGGGGGTCTGAAAAAAAGCTAAATATAGCGACAAATGCGCCAAGTTGGCAACGGGGGGAGTAGGCATGTGAGGCCAGCTGCAGAATAGCGATCCAACACCTGAGTGCAGGCCAACACCTGTCCTCAGAATGAAGGACAGGTGGAAAGCCCAGCCAAGTTCCTTTCAGTCTGGGAGCTGGGGTGACGCAGGGCTTTCAAACGGAGAGCCGGGGTGATGCAGCCGCTGGCAGCCTGCAGCCAGAAGGTCTGGCTGCAGGTGTGCTCAATGTGGCGTGCAGGAATGAGGACAAACAGAGCAACAATAAGTCTAGACGCCCACAGCAGTAGGCGCACAAAACGGACCTCTGAGGACCACTGCTTTTTAACCCTTTGTGTTCTGAACGCATTTTGGTGTTTTAGCGGTTGAAAAATAGCAGATCTACAAGCTCATATCGCGCCACCGAGTGGCGCGATATGAGCTTGTAGTTCTGCTATTTTTGAAAAATTGTGAAAAATGTGGTGCAAATCTTTGAATACATTATTTCGGAAGCAAACATTTTTAACTCAAATCTTTGCTTCTGGGGGATCACCTAGGACAGCATGTTTTTAGATGAGGTTCTGCAGCTAAATAATATTAAATAATAAATTCCTGGGGTCGTTCCTATGAAATATGTTAAGCATCACTGACACAGAAAGAGATTTTTCCAAAAAAAACAAAAATCTCGCGCCAGGGACTAGAATTTAGTGGCACAAACTAGAATCTAGTGTCATGGACTAGAATCTAGTGTCAGAAACTGGAATCTAACTTCAGAAACTACAGTCTACTGAGAGGAACTAGAATCTATTGTGGGGGACTAGAATCTGGCATGAGGAACTAGAATCTAGGGTCGGAAACTAGAATCTGATCAGACACAATGTGTTAAAGCCGTCATCCTGCTGTACTGGGTGCTCCTCTTTCAACGATATCACACAACAAAACCAGCAGAAGCTGAACGCCGTGTTAACTTCCACCTTCAGCCAGATGTGTTATGTTGAAAATCTTTTTTTTTTTTAGCATAATGTGCCTAGTACGGTCTGTCCTAAGACAATAGCCATTCACACATACGTATATCCACAGTGTCTTGCCCAAGGACACTTCGACGTGTACAGGAGAAGCTGGGATTTGAACCGCTGACCTATACGGATCATTGGATGACACGCTCCACCTCCTGAAACACAGCCACTGTTTGTGTGTGTGTGTGTGTGTGTGTGTGTGTGTGTGTGTGTGTGTGTGTGTGTGTGTGTGTGTGTGTGTGTGTGTGTGTGTGTGTGTGTGTGTGTGTGTGTGTGTGTGTGTGTGTGTGTGTGTCTGCAACAATCTCCATCTAGTGGAAACTCTAAACATATACAGTATACTCTCGACCACTCAATTCAATGCAATTACTATATGCTGTATGTTTTAGACCAGGGGTTTTCAACAGGTGGTCCGGGGACCACCAGTGGTCCGTGAGAGGGTTCCAGGTGGTCCCCAGCTAAGTTGGTTAACCAGATGTAACTCTTGAGAACGTAAAAATGAAACCAAATGGACCCTTGCGGGTCCATTTGGTTTCATTTTTACACTCTCAAGAGTTAAAATATTCATCATGTTGATCTGTATGTTTGACTGTTTTGTTTCCACAAATCCAGCCTGGAATTGTGGACAAAAGCAAAATAAATCTTTAGTTTTGGGGTCTGTGGTGCTTAATGTCCTCAAATGGTGGCCCGTGGCTAAAATGCTGAATAAATGGTGGGCCTGGGATGAAAAAGGTTGAAAACCCCTGATCTAGTGGAAACTCTAAACATATACTGTATACTCTCGACCACTCAATTTAGTGCAATTACTATATGCTGAATCTTTTAGAAGTAAAACTAAAATGCACTAAACTGCAACTCGTTGGAAAAGCATCGACTTCTCTGTACGACTTAAAAATATAGTAACAGCACAAAGGTGTAGGTATCACATAAATGGAAGTAAAAGTACTCATGGACAACTCCCGCACGGTACTCGAGTAGCTATAGTTAGTTCATGCCAGTGGAATTTCACCCCCATTATATTTTGGCTGTGTCCCCTGAGCTAAGACTATGTCCAGGCAGACACACAGAGAGTCAGTAAATCTGTCACGCCGTTTGGAGCGAGGCCATTTCAATCTTTATAAAGATGATTCAATACAATTTTCGAATCGATACAGACTTAAACTGGCAGCCAGTGTAAATTGGCTTAGCGGAGGACTAATGTGTTCATATTTCTTTGTACCTTCCTCGGTGCCAATCAGAGCTCGAAGGGAGCTATGACTGATCCTGGCAGAACGTTTATTGCAGTCGTCCAGACTGTATGGATGATGATTACTGTGGCCAAAAAACTAATAATAATAATCATAATGATTAAACAAACTGCATGCCGCCATTTGGTGGCTCTAACTCTGATGTTACCAGAATCTAACTCTGATGTTACCAGAATCTAACTCTGATGTTACCAGAATCTAACTCTGATGTTACCAGAATCTAACTCTGATGTTACCAGAATCTAACTCTGATGTTACCAGAATCTAACTCTGATGTTACCAGAATCTAACTCTGATGTTACCAGAATCCCGCATCTACATGGTTTGAACACTTCACACCAGTGGTTTTCAACCTTTTTCATACCAAGGCCCACTATTTATTCAGCATTTGAGCCATCATTTGAGGGCATTTTAGCACAACAGACCCCAAAACTAAAGATTTCTTTTGCTTTTGTCCACAATTCCAGGCTGGATTTGGGAAGCAAAACAGTCAAAACATACAGATCAAAATGACCATTAATCTTCTACATTCTCTAGTTGTGTAGACTTGGGGCTAATTCTCATGATGAATATTTTAACTCTTGAGAGTGTAAACATGAAACCAAATGGACCCTTGCAAGTCAAACCTGGCAAACCTGACCAACTACAACAGTGGTTTTCAACCAGATGTCCTTGAGAGGATGCCAGGTGGTCCCCAGCTAAATGATGGACAGTTGGTAACCAAATGGACCCTTATAGATCTGTAACTCTTGAGAGGAGAACATGAAACCAAGTGGACCTGTAAGGGACCATTTGGTTACCATTTTACACTCTCAAGAATGTCGGACTTATTCAAGAATCTACACAATTAGAAAATGTAGAGGAATTGTCATTTTGAGCAGCGTTTTGGCAGTTATCTCTCCTAAATTGTGGACAAAAAACTTGAAAATCATTAGTTTTGGGTCTGAAAGACTATGCAAAAGATCAACTGGTGGTCCTCCATGCCTAAAATGCAGAATAAATAGTGGGCCATGGTATGAAAAATGTCGACAACCACTGGACTACAAGACCTGTTGGACAGACAGACAGAGACAGACAAACAGACGTCTAGAGACAGATAAAATCAGGCAGATTATATGAAGTGCTAAAAACCTACTGCTGTTACTATGCAGACCACTAGTACAGACACTACTACTAGCATGCAATAGGTCACAGTTCTGAGGCCAGCTATAAAAACCTGACTGGAAACTGTTGAAATATAGATTTTTCATGGCTTGTAACAGTAATTTAAAAGCCCTGTAAAGAACAACGGATTGGGGTGAAATGAGCTGTAATCGTGCACCGACCTGCTTAGTATGTTTAATGGACCACCATGGAAGCAGACTTGTGCATTTGCAGTGCTTTTTTAACTGACTAGTAATAACTGTACTCTAAAAAGAACATGTTGAAATTGGTACTTACAAGTACATATTATGTCGGAAAAGAGAGATTTTTCCCACAGGGGGAAAAAACCCTCCGATTACAGTCACACCACTTGAATGCCACTTTACCAACCACTCAGCAAAACATTGACAACCATTTTGTTAATAATTATAATGTAGAATACCACATATTCACAATCCATTGGAATTAACATCGGATCCACCTACTATGATTAAAGGATTAAAATGTACAGAAAGTGAAAATGTTGAATTACAGACTTAAATGAAAAATGTTTGATTGATTGATTGAATTTATTTGATATATATGATACAGTTCATAAAGAGCAGCACATATTATCTGGATAGCACATAAAAGTCATAGGACTTAATTCCATTGTGATCCGACAATATACATTACAAAAGGAACAATTTACGGCACTACAGTACATCACAATAATGACTATTTACAACAGCAATCAATAAATAGAATACATGTAAACAAAATATGGAACACTAAGTTAACTTCCCCATTAACCAGTTTTTCAATGATTTTTTAAAAATGTTGAGAGACTGGGCAAATTTCATTTCCCTGGGAATTTTGTTCCAGTCCTCCACCCCTATATATTTAAAAGAGCTTCTACCTACCTTACTCTTTAATTTAGGAGGTTTAAGATCACTTACACTGGCTCTAGTGTTTAGGCTATGCGACTGGTTAACATACTGGAAGTAACCTTTTAAGTATTTTGGGCAATTTTCTTTTAAACTTTTATAGACCATAACAAGTCTCAGTTGTTGTACTCTGCAGTCGACTGGAAGCCAATTTAATTCTCTAAAATGGCTGGCACTAATATGGGTTCTAGGGGAGAGATAAAGTACAACCCTCATTAGTTTATTTTGAGATGTCTGTAATTTATCCTTGGTATTTTTAGAGATGCCGCTATACCAGGTTAGGCAAGTATAGTCAAATAGACATTGGACTAATGCTGAGGCCAATGTCCCATGGTGGTTCTGTCTAGGTATTTTGCGATTCTGGCTAGGAACTTTGTTCTAGCATGGATCTTGCGATCACTGAACGAGCCATTGATTCGCTAGACATGTTTTGATCTAGTGTACAACCTAGGTATGTAATTGAGGTTTTCTCCTGGAGTTTGACTCCATTACATTCAACTGAAAAATTGTCTATCTCTCTTAAATTGTGCCTTGATGCAAATACTATACATTCGGATTTCCCCAGATGCAAGGATAATTTATTTTCGTTTAACCATCTGTTGACTTTTTTTAATTCAGTTTCTAAGGAGCGACTGACGGATTCTGCACTCTCACCAGTCACTAGTAGGGCGGAATCGTCTGCGTACAAGAATAAAGGGCATGAGCAGGCTGCGTCCATGTCATTAATGTACAGCTGAAATAATAACGGCCCGATTATGCTCCCTTGAGGAACGCCACATGTAAGTTGTTTGGGCTCTGAGAGCAACCCACCTGTTTCAACCATCTGAATCCTATCTGTAAGGTAGGACTGTATCAGAGACAAAGCCTCCCTATTAAAACCTATTGCTTTTAGTTTAAATAATAATATCTGGTGATTGACTGTGTCAAAGGCTTTTTGCAGGTCTAACATGACCATCCCGCAGTACTTGCCGCTGTCAATTTTATCTTTTATTAGGTCTGTTAGGTACAATAGGCAGGTCTCAGTGGAGTGTGACTGTCTAAAACCAGATTGAAAATCATATAAAATGTCAAATTGCTTTACATAGTTTGAGATCTGATCGCAAATGACTCTTTCAAATATTTTACTAATGATACTTAAAATAGAAACTGGGCGGTAATTACTAACTTCATCTCTTCTGCCTTTTTTATGTAGTGCTGTAACCCTGGCCTTTTTAAAATCATATGGCACCTTTGCCTGTGTGATTGAGAGGTTAATGATGTGTGTGATGTAGGGGGCTATAACCTCAGCTCCATCCCGCAAAAAGGTGGCAGGGATAGCATCTAAACCTGTTGCTTTAGTGACATCTAATCCTCTCAAGATTTTTGCAACAGTTTCATTTGCTACATGTGAGAAGGAAAACTGCTCCTTCTGTATCCCTTTTGTCTCATAGTAGTTATTTACCTGGGCTTCTCCATATTCTAATTCCCCTGTGCTAACTGGGAGTTTCTGCACTAGATCGTTTGCTATATTGGTGAAGAAAACATTAAAGTTCTCTGCCACTCTGGCTTTATCAAAAGTTAAAGAACCGTTTAAACATAAGACCTATATTGTCGTTTTTTGTTTTGGGCTTATCTTTGGTCCCACTTGGCGCATTTGTCACTATATTTAGCTCTTTTCCAGACCTCCCTAGCGCCAAAATGAGTGAAAAACCCCTGACGGAAAATCTAGTGCTTTTTTTGCCGGTGAGTTGAGGCGAAATTGGTTGACAGGTGCCAGAGATAAAACCCTCATTTTTCACTGTTTTTCATCCTATGATAGAGTCCTCCTTCCTTCCTAGAAAGGACCATTGGTAACCAAATGGACCCTTATAGATCTGTAACTCTTGAGAGCGTAAAATGAAACCAAATGGACCCGTAAGGGTCCATTTAGATTTAAACATCTAAATTACCTAATTTTCAAGAATCTACATACGGTATTTAGAAAATGTAGAAGAATTGCTATTTTGACCAACATTTTGTCAGTTATTTCTCCAAAATTAGTCCGAGAGACTAAACTCAACATCAAACGTTGGTCCTCTGTGGCTAAAATGCAGAATAAACAGTGGGCCCTGGTATAAAAATTGTTGAAAACCCACTACTATAGTGCATTCTAGTGCATTTTGGAAGTGCCACTAGTGCATTTTGAATTTTGGCAGTTGGCAACACTGTGCTCAACGCATTGTCTGTTGCCGTTTTGGCTCCAAGGCTCACAGAAACCAAACAAAATACATATATAAAATTATGTGAATATTCTTAACTCTGCCTGGGGGTTGGTCTATTAGGGTAATGTTACCCGTAACTCCATAGAAACAGACACCGCGCAAAAAAAAGCCACGGCACTCCATCTTTAAGCTTGGGGGAGGTTTTATCTGCGTGGATAAACCACTGACCACATAATCATGGCGGCAGGCAGGGCAGGATTTGTCTTTTCACACTCCCCCGACAATTGCGTTTGAGTAGTACTCAATATGGCCGTGTGCGTGGAGAGAGTGAATATTTAACCCATTGTGTCCTGACCGTCGATTCGAGTTTCTGACACCAGATTATACAGTAGTTCCTTACACCAGATTATACAGTAGTTCCTGACACCAGATTATACAGTAGTTCCTTACACCAGATTATACAGTAGTTCCTGACACCAGATTATACAGTAGTTCCTGACACCAGATTATAGCTGCAGCAACATTCTAGCTTTTGACGCTAGATTCTACAGTAGTTTCTGACACTAGATTCTAGTTATTGACACTAAATGATAGTTTCTGATGCTAGGATCTACTTTTTGACACTAGAATCTAGTTTCTGACGCTAGAATCGAGTTTTTGACACTAGATTGTATAGTTTCTGACACTAGATTCTAGTTTTTTCTGAAAAATCTGTGTTCCTGTGTCAGTGATGCTAACATATTTCAAGGGTTAGGGTTAGGACCACCAGAATTATCCATATTTGGCTGCGGACCCCCCATCTGAAAACAAGTTGTTCTAGGGATCCCCAGAAGCAAAAAAAATGAGTAAAAAAAATCAGAGATTTGCAGCACATTTTCACAATTTTTCAAAATACAGTTGCAGAACTACAAGCTCATATCGCGCCACTCGGTGGCGCGATATGAGCTTGTAGATCTGCTATTTTTCAACAGATAAAAACACCAAAACGCGTTCAGTACACACATGGTTAAAGCGGTGATAACCCATTCCGCCCGCCGCGCTACAAGCCATCCTTTATTCAGCGGGAGAGAGAGGGGAGAAGGGAATGAGCATTCCACCACCCTCTCCTCCCTCCCTACGTCCATCCAGTCCGTCTGTTCAAGCCCCTGTCCAATCTAGCACTAAGTGCCTCCGGGCTGCCTGATGGATGACTATCTGATGGCTGTCAGAATGAGCACGCACACGGACACACACACGCACGCGCGCACACACACACACAGTGTTGCCACGCCTGCCTAAAAGAACAGTGGTTTTCAACCAGTGGTCCCCAGCTAAGTTGGTTAACCAGATGAAAAGTTGCTAGATGTACCTCTTGAGAGAGGGGTGAAAATGTCATCAAATGGTGGTCCGTGGCTAAAATGTTGAATAAACAGTGGGCCCTGGTATCAAAAAGGTTGAAAAACACTGGCCTAGAAAAGGGGTTTTCAACAGGTGGTCCGGGAACCACCAGTGGTCCTTGAGAGGATTCCAGGTGGTCCCCAGCTAAATTGTTTAACCAGATGTAACTCTTGAGGGTTTCATTTTTACACTCTCAAGAGTTAAAATTTCCATCATGTGAATTAGTCCAAATCGACACAACTAGAAGATTAATGGCCATGGACTGAAGCAAAGGAAATCTTTAGTTTGGGGGGGTCTGTGGAGCTAAAATCTCCTCAAATGGTGGTCCGTGGCTCAAATGTTGAATAAATAGTGGGCCCTGGTATCAAAAAGGTTGAAACACACTGGCCTAGAAGTATATCTGCAACCCTATTCTTTCCCCCACACTTCCATGACCATACAGTACTGTAATGTGACAGTATAAGGAAAGGAGATGGCCTGATGGTCAGAGAGCTTTGCCTTCTGCCTCGGCTCTCTTTTCCTCGGCACAGCAACTGCAATTAGCCCTTTTCACCCCCCAAAAAGCGATCGATCGCCCGATGCCAAACCAAATTAATTGAGCAGGTCAAACTTTTGCCACCTCATACAGTAGCTGTCGGTGATATTTAACCATGGCTATGTCGGCTTAGGAAAGTTACATGACTAACCCACCTAAAAAATGCACTGCTGGCCCTGCAGCACTTGCCAGATGCAGATTCACAGATTTTCCACGCATTTTGGCGTGATTGATTATTCTGTTGTCTGCTTATCACACAAAAACATGTGTTGTACTTTTGTTTTATCTATAAGCATAGATTACCTTGCATGTGATCGGCACTGCCGGAAAAAAATATGTTTACATGTAACATGAGATATTTGTACTCTGTATGAAAAGGTGTCATATAATCCCATAGGGATGGGCCACAAGGTGGCATGACACTTAAATAAACTAATTCATTCATTCATTCATTCATTCATTCATTCATTCATTCATTCATTCATTCATTCATTCATTCATTCATTCATTCATTCATTCATTCACCTTGCTGGCCACCATCTCATATGGTATTTTAGGTATTGAAGTGACTACCCAGAAAACACCTCACACACTTTACAAGTATAATTGATAAATGACTTGAAATGCATTTATCTCTGAATGACCCCTGGAAACAGTGAAAAGTAAAATTTTAAAAACCTGAAACACATCAACTCATCTTATTTTTTACCTTAAAGTAGACACCTAACCTTAAGCTGTCTTTTGTTCTGTTTGTCTGTGCTGTCTCATTCATTTGCACAAATTCACAACAGAGGATTTTCTAGAAATGATTGTTACTATTGAACCTAATGGGAGCGAGCCTAGCTTTTCTGCTAATCTGCCAAAAAAGTTAATAAATATTTATTTTGCATTTATCTTGCTGTTATCGTAGCACTGTTTTGCTCTCAGAAAGGCTGCATTCTCTGCCTCCATTCTGTGGAGGTACATAGGAGCGCTTGTTTTTCTATCCGCTGTGTCTGTGTGTAAACTCCCTGTCCCCCGGCCTCCAGCCTCCAGCCTCCCCTCACTAGTGAACACACACTGCAGAACATTGTGATCTGGATAAAGACACTCAGAAGAAAAAAAAGTTTACTCCGTCTTGCCTTTGGGCTTTCAGATAGCACTGTTCTGTGTACTCCGCTGTAGCTGCAGGGAACTTAACAGATTATGTACTGTAACGTGTTTTGGTGTTCTAAGCATTACTTTAGCTATTGAAAGATATCAGGGCCTAGATTTTCGTCACCGCTAAACCCCTTATCCCTTAACTTATTTGCCTTTTTTAAACAATTATAAAAAATGTGTTAATAGATCAACTATTGAAAAAGGTTTTATAGTAAAAAAGGCAAATAAGTGAGGGATAATGGATTTGGTGTGTGATGAAAATGGAGCCCCAGATCTACCAGCTCATAGCACGCCACCCGGTGGCGTGCTATGAGCTGGTAGATCTGCTATGTTTGAAAAAATGTGAAAATGTGGTGCAAATCTTTAAATATATTATTTCGGAAGAAAACATTTTTAACTTAAAGGATCCCTAGGACAACATGTTTTCAGATGGGTGTCCACAGCCAAATAAAGTAATTCTCAGGCTCCTTGGCATGAAATGATATTTGAGCATCACTGACACAGGAACACAGATTTTTCAGAAAAAATAGAATTTAGTGCCAGAAACTAGAATCCAGCGCCAAAAAACTACAATATAGCATCAGAAAGTAGAATCTAGTGTCAGAAGCTAGAATCTAGTGTCAGAAACTAGAATCTAGTGTCAGAAACTAGAATCTAGTGTCAGAAACTAGAATCTAGCACCAAAAACTAGAACATAGCGTCAAAAACTAGAATCTAGCGTCGAAAACTAGAATCTAGCGTCGAAAACTAGAATCTAGCGTCGAAAACTAGACTGTACCGTCAGAAACTAGAATGTAGCGCCAAAAACTAGAGCCCAGTGTCAGAAACTAGATTTTAGCATGAAAAATTATAATCTCATGTCATAAACTAGAACCTAGTGCCAGAACAAAGTGGTTTAAAGAGCCTGGTCACATCTAAAGCAGCGATCCCCTCCACTGACAGCAGCCTCTTATGATACAGAACAGTCCTATCTGGATGGTGGGTAAGGATATACGCTCCACACAGGAACCTCAGGACATCTAAAAACGAGCTGCTTGGAACACTTCGAGAGAATCAGTGAGGACCAGTTATAATGATCTGGTCTCTAGAAAATGTCCAAAACTGTTTTTTTTTTTTTTTTTCCTTTTACAGGATTCAAAGTGGAGAGAAAGAGCAACCGCAGCAGATCTACAAGCAAACAAAACTTTAATCTTGTGGTTCTGTTCTGTCACTTTGGAATACATCTGCAGCCTTTTGCTGACATCCAACTGTACGGTGGCGGCCACCGTGCATAGTGCACGCACACGCCTGTGTGCACGCATGTACTGGGTTGATATAAGAAGAGTTTCTCCTGGGCTGCTTTTTGGAGCAATACAGCACATCTATGGCTGTTTTTCAACACTCATACTTGTCCATACTTGCGTCCTTGTGAACTTGTGCTACAGTACGTCAGTCTCCAACCATGAAGGACCATTCCAATACTCAAGTTCACATTTACCCAAGTACAGACCAAATCCCTGGATCTTATCTCAATAGGCTCTTATGCAGTATAGGGCTATGTCATATGCATATTATTTTAACAGGAGCCTAAACATTTATTAGATGTAACGTGTCAATCTTATGGGGACGATATTTATGGACAAACCAACATCTGGTCTGATGCCAATTGTGGACAAAAACAAAATAAACCTTCAGTTTTTTGCGGGCCTGTGTGGGTGAAAATGCCATCAAATGGTGGGGCTCAAATTCTGAATGAATAGTGGGCCCTGGTATGAAAAGGGTTGAAAACCTGCACTGCCATATACATCTATGCCGTGTGTGTGTGTGTATGTGTGTGTGTGTGTGTGTGTGTGTGTGTATGTGTGTGTGTGTGTGTGTGTGCGCGCGCACGCACAAGCAATTACTGCGACACGCGCACACCCCGCCACCGCTCACGCCGTCCTCCCAGCGCGCCCCGCGGTCAGAGCTGCTGTTGAACAAATCACTGAGCACCTCAAACGGAACGCTACATTCAAGGACACGCTGAAAGGAAAGGGAAAAAATGTATAAGGGGAAAAAGAACTGTGCCTGCGCGGCTCTGCCTGCCTGCAATGGGCACTGCCTGTTGCGGGCGCTGGCCTGCCTGGCGGAACTGTAGTAAAAAAAGAGGGAGCGGGACGAAACTCACAGGACCCCCCCGCAGGGGATCTGGTTGGTAGGGGAGGGAGCGGCTCTAGAAACACGGAGCTCGCTCACGTTTCAAAAATATATATAAAAAACACATCAGAGCGAGGCAGTGTTGCCAACTTGGCGCTTTGGTCGCTATATTTAGCTTTTTCCCAGTGAAAAACTCCTGACGGAAAATCTGGTGCTTTTTTGCTTGTGAGTTGGGGTGAAATTGGATGACAGGCGCCAGAGACCGTTTTTCCTCCTATGATAGAGTCCTCCTTTCTTCCTAGCAAGGATCATTGGTAACCAAATGGACCCTTATAGATCTGTAACTCTTGAGAGCGTAAAAAGAAACCAAATGGACCCGTAAGGGTCCATTTGGTTTCATTTTACGCTCTCAAGAGTTAAATTATATTCAAACATCTAAATTACCTAATTTCCAAGAATCTACACATTTTCAAAATGTGGAAGAATTCTCCAAAATTAGGCTGAGAGACAAAACTCAACATCAAATGGTGGTCCTCCGTGGCTAAAATGCATATTAAATAGTGGGCCCTGGTATGAAAATGGTTGAAAACCCACTGTGCTCTCGCGCATTCTAGTGCATTTTGGAAGTGCCACTAGTGCATTTTGGATTTTGGCAGTTTGCAAACACTGGAGCGAGGTGGAGAGACCGCCAGCCGTCCCGGCCGCTGAAGAAACCAAGGCAAAGATGAAAAGAAGGCTGGGGAGCGAACGTGGAGGTCTGATTTACGGCAGGCAGAAGCCGAGCACATTTCCTACGGGGGGGTGTAGTGGACGGCGTCCCCCCACTTCTCACATCTAAAATATTTTATGTATATACAGGGGTGTAGTGGAGGGGGGACACGGGGGGACGGCGTCCTCCCACTTCTCACATCTAAGATATTTTTGGGGCGAAAATAGGCCTATGTTTTTTGTCTTGTCATTTACTTTTATGGATACAATTGTAAACAATGCATTGTAAACAATCTTTCTCAATATGCTATACTTGTTTTAATAGCGTGTCTGTGTGTGTGTTGCACAGGTGCATGCAAAGGGGAATTCCACTCATTTTCAATATTTCACTTTGTCATTAACACACCTTAGAGAAGTTGTGTGGAACATGGTAAAAAGTTTCCCATTCTGTGTTGTTACACATTTGTACACTCTCAGAAAATGGGTGGAATTCCCCTTTAAGAGGCGTCCCCCCACTTCTAAAAGTCCCTCTACAACACTGTTCCTGCAGCCTCCTGCTGCGTGTCACAGAAGACAGTGTGTGTGTGTGTGTGTGTAGCTCAGTGTGAAACTCTGAAGCTGTTAGTCTTAGAAAACTGTAGTGTCATCTAGAATATTTGTCTCCCAAAACGCCCTAGATCAAAAGGTCTGCAACATTTGTCAGGCCAAGGTCTCCTTAGCTGAAAGAGAGAGGGAGAGAGAGAGATGTAGCAGGGCCCTCCCTATATTCTACATTGGGCTGCAGATTAAATTTAGTTTCATAAGCCTCGTGTACATGTTTGACAGCACGATCACGTTGGATACAGTACATTTAACCAACTCAAACCAATTAATATTCAGTAAACCGGACATTTCAGTTTGCACTTGTTCTGCTCTTTTTTCCCCTCTACACCAAAACATATAGATGATGTGCAAGCATACAACACTCCCTGAGTCTTGTGCAGCTCTTAAAGATGGAGGTACTGTACTGTTAAAAGAAGCTGATCATTAAGCAGGGGTTGACACTAAGGTCTCGGAGGCACTTGCCCATCGGGCAAGTGCAAGTCAGGTTCTACTTGCCCTCAGCTCATGGTCACTTGCCCCCCAAAAATATATTGTAGATTTTGTAGATGTAACTCTTGAGAACGTAAAAATGAAACCAAATGGACCCTTGCGGGTCCATTTGGTTTCATTTTTACACTCTCAAGAGTTAAAATTCATCATCTTAATTAGCCCAGGTCTACACAACTAGAGAATGTAGAAGATTAGGTCATTTTGATGTGTATGTTAATTTGCCTGTTTTGTTTCCCAAATCCAGCCTGGAATTGTGGATAGCGTGCAATGACTGCCTTCAAGACAAATTTATCTTGTGTTGTGTTATAGTGCACTAAGTTGCACACTTGCCCGATACTTGCCCGGGCAACCAGGTAGCAGTCTTCACTTGCCCGACCATTTTTTTTACTTGCTCCGGGCAAGCGGGCAAGTGTTAGTGTCAAGCCCTGATTAAGTCTGGTGACTTGCTGGCCAGTGGCCACCACCTGAACTGAAGCCACATCCACAACTAAAGGGGGAGGAGTTGGGGGAGGGGCTGATAATTTGATGTCACCATATCACTTTTCCATTGCCACGTTCGTTTCACAAAGGGAAGGGGGTCACATCAAGGGCTCTGATGAAGTACTGTAGCCACAGTACTTCAGTAAATTGGAAAAAGTAAAAAAAAAATCATACTGCAGGAGTTCTCATGAAGCAATGATATTGCAGCTCTAAGCAGTAAGGTATGCTAATTGGCAGCATAGCTAAGATCCAAGCAGCCGTAGAAAACAAGGCGACAAGTTGGAACAAAAGTAGAATAGAGGGCAAACATAAATCTTATGAGCTCCGTCGCAAACTCATAATACATTCATTAAATGCACTCCAGAAAAGGCACCCGTGGAATTCAGTGAAAAAACACACATTCAAGAAGAGTAATGCCTGTGTACGAAGTGTACAGTGAAGTGGAATAGCAATTGTGTCTAATGAATGGTAAACGGTGCATTTATATAGCGCTTAAATCCAAAGTGCCTTGCTGAGATTGCTGAGATTATACGTTCAACTATATACGGCGGAGGAAACCATGCAAGGTTTATTTATCATCTGAATTAGGACAACTGCAGAAAGTTGAATGGTAATAATCTGTATGTTTGACTGTTTTGTTTACCAAATCCAGCCTGGAATTGTGGACAAAAGCAAAATAAATCTTTAGTTTTGGGTTCTGTCCTCACATGGTGGTCTGTGGCTCAAATTCTGAATAAATAGTGGGCCCTGGTAGGAAAAAGGTTAAAAACCACTGCTACATGGGATTTGCAGGCTGTGACATCTACTGAATTTGGAAAGTTCATGTTTTTGGATGCAATTGATCTCATAAAAAATATAATAAATATACAAAACTTCTTTAATAAGAGCCAGTATAATTAAGCCTAATTGCTCTGTGGTGCCATCTCTATTCAAGGTTTTAATTCCTCGTTTTAATCCCAAAAGAAAAAAGCCAGGCACAGAAAACATCCTGTTATTTGGCTCTGTCTAATATGTATACTTATAAAATATTTGTCATTATGGTTTTAAATCCCACCAACGTCCAGAACTGTCACTTCACCACAGACAGAGGAGGATGTGTTGACATATACCTTCCAAATTCATCATTACTACTACTCATCATTACTTGTCATTACTCATCATTACTACGTGAAATCAACAAGAAATTAACCTGCTGATTATCACATTATAATCATAACGTACTGCAGGTGTACATGCATGCATGTGCACCCCCGTATTTTGGACATTATATTACCGCATTGTCCCAAATATAAGACTACTCTGATTACAATTCTGAATAAATAGTGGGCCCTGGTATCAAAATAGTTGAAAACCACTGCTTTAAGTTATACACAAACAGACATGAGCAGGCTGCATGGCCTCTCCAAAAACAATGTGCATGAATGCCCATTGACCAAATGCCCGACCCTCAACCTGGTTGAGTGTCTGGGATTTAGGCTTAGGGTTACGGTTGGAGGGGGCTAGGGTTTTGCTACAAACATTGCTACACCCTTCTCTAAACCTAACCGCAAGCAGATTTGACTGTTATCAGTGGATAAGATCGCAGTTGTCATCTTATCAGTGAGTAGGCTCCCAGACAACATGCCTCCTCGATAAGATGGTGCTGATAAGCAGCCTACTGGGAATTATCGCTTGATAACCGTAGAAGCGGGTGTCGACTCGCCCTGGCAGAGAGAGAGAGAGAGAGACAGAGAGAGAATGAGAGAGACAGGTAGCGAGAGAGAGAGACAGAGAAAGAGAGAGAGACATACAGAGAGACAGACAGAAAGAGAGAGAGAGAGAGAGAGAGAGTGAGAGAGCTCAGAGCGGGGGTGTTAGTGCCGTTGCCAGGTCGGGTCGTTAAGCCCCTCGTCAGAGCCGAGCCGAGCGTAGAGAAGTCTAATCAGCAGCCGTAGCGTTTGAGACGGCGCCAGCCAGCCAGCCAGCCAGCCAGCCCAGGCCCCCCTGCCATCCCCTGTGTGTTCTCATGCATGCAGACAGACGCTACGGGAGGGACCACTCCACGCACACATTCACACGGATTAGCCTCAGATTGAGTCTGGCCGCTTAGCCGTTTATTTACTGAACGCGTTTTGGTGTTCAGCGCATTATGTTACACTTTAGCTATTTAAAAATATATCAGCTCTACAAGCTCATATCGCGCCACCGAGTGGCGCGATATGAGCTTGTAGGTCTGATATTTTAAAAATATATATATTGTGAAAACGACGCGCACATCTAAGAATATATATTCTATTCGACACCTGATTGTATAGTTTCTGACCCTAGATTCTAATTTAGTTTCTCTGAAAAATCTATGTTCCTGTGTCAGTGATGCTCAACATATTTCATGCCGAGGACCAAAATAATTATCTATATTTGGCTGCGGACCCTCCATCTGAAAACATAGAAGCAAAGATTTGAGTTAAAAACGTTTGCTTCGGAAGTAACATATATTCAAAGATTTGCACCACGTTTTCACGATTTTTCAAAAATAGCAGAGATACAAGCTCATAGCGCGCCACTCGGTGGCGCGCTATGAGCTTGTAGATCTGCTATTTTTCAATAGATAAAACATAATGCTTAGAACACCAAAACGCGTTCAGTACACAAAGGGTTATTGGGAGCGGAGGGAGGGGGTGGCTTTAGGACACACCTGGTTCTCTGCACCGCGTGTCCGAGAGCAGGGAGGCGAGCAGGGAGTGTGTGTGTGTGTCAAGGTTGGGAGGTTGTAGATCTGCAATTTTATTAACCAAAAGGTGCTCTCTTAACCCATTTTGTCCTGACCCTCGATTCGTGTTTTTGGCTCAGATTATAGTTCTAGACACAACCTTTTGACAATAGATTCTAGTTTCTGACATGAGAATCTAGTTAATGACACTAGATCCTAGTTTCTGACCTAGAATATAGATTTGACACTAGATTCTAGTTTCCGCCACTAAATTCTAGTTTCCAACCCTAAATTCTAGTTTCAGCCACTAAATCCTAGTTTCCGACACTAAAATCTAGTTTTTCACACAAGAAACGAGTTTTCCGACGCTAGAATCTAGTTTCTGACACTAGATTCTAGTTTATAACACTAGATTCTAGTTTCTGACTGCTTCTGTGTCAGTGATGCTCAACATAATCCCATGGACCCCCAGAATTATCTACATTTGCATTGCGGACCCCCATCTGAAAACATGTTGTTCTAGGGATCCCACAAAAGCAAAGATTTGAGTTAAAAATGTTTTCTTCCGAAATAATGTATTGAAACTTTTGCGCCACATTTTCACAATTTTTCAAAAATAGCAGAAATGATATGAGCTTGTAGATCTGCTATTTTTCAATGGTTAAAACACCAAAATGTGTTACAATACAATACAGAAATGCTTAATTATGCAGGATTACAGGCCCATGTCTGAGAGGATGGTGCTGAGCGACAGCGTTGCCACATTCTCGGGAGCAGACATGGCAACGCTGCATGCCTGGCACGTGTACCTCATTCTGAACTCTGCAATAGTTCAGATAACTGAAATATAAACATAATATTTTTGTATCCATTAATCTGTATTGACAAGAAATGAGAGAAATTATATTTGAATCGTTGATCGTTGATATTAATTTACAAGGCAAAAACTAGAGCACATACAATGGCATGTTTTCGGGGGCAATGCCATTACTGATCTTTTTCAGTTCTAGGCATACATTGGTCGATATATCAGTATGGATATCACTGATACCGATATATCGGTACGACCGATATAATGGTCGGTCTCGAGCAGAAACATTTAGTTTTTTATTTAATACTTAAACTCATTTAATAACAGAAAATATTCAACACAAAAAGCACCCATATGAGCCCCTATATCTGCAATTTCTGAATAGACAAAGGCTTAAAAGTAATTCCGAATAATAACTAATACCACTACAAAAGTGGTTTTCAACCATTTTGGTACCAGGGCCCACTATTTATTAAGCATTTGAGGACATTTTAGCCCCACAGAACCCAAAACTAACGATTTCTTTTGCTTTTGTCCACAATACAAGGCTGGATTTTAGAAACAAAACAGGCACGTATTCTCTAAGTTGTGTAGACTTGGGCTAATTCACATGATGAATATTTTAACTCTTAAGAGTGTAAACATGAAACCAAATGGATCCGCAAGGGTCCATGTGGTTTCATTTTTACACTCTCAAGAGTTACATCTGGATCTGGTTAACCAACTTTCCATCATTTAGCCTTTTTAGGACCACCGGAAACTCTCTCAAGGACCAGGTTGTCTCAAGGACAAACCATTGCACTACAAGGGGGGTCCCCTGGACCACACTTTGAGAACCAAATGACCCCATTCAAGGGTCATACCAGGTAAACAGGCTATTGAAGGAAGTAGAGGACATTTCCTACACACTTAACTTTGCATGTGTCTCACTGCGTTTTCCCCCAGCTGGTCCGAAAAGTAATTTATTTTATGTAAAACAGAGGAACCAAACCGTGGGCTACAGAATGAGCCGAGCAGCGAGACAAAGAGAACCTTCACCTCTGCTCATCATCCGGAAGAGACAACCGGAGGAATATTAATACAGAACCCTTGTCTTTGTTAGTTGGAGGGGTTGGCCGTGGTCTCACACAAACACGCACGGTTGCACAATTTTGTAACTCCTTTTTTCACACAGTGCCAATTGCCTGTGATCCTGTGGCACTATTCTACATCTGCCAAACTGGGGAGAGCCCCAAACTGCATATGGAATGCATGTTGCCCCCCCAGACCCACAATCGAGAGTCTGACCCCACTCAATAGGGTTGAGCAGTAACGCCCACTTCCCTTGTGATGCCACCCTTTCCCAATCATTTTCCTCATACACTTTTTAAAAATGATCTATATAAAGATCATTACGCCGTGGACAAAGCTAGCCCGGGTCTCAACAAATCATGACAAACAAAACAAAAAATGTTGTATCATGCCATTTTTTCTTCTTGCTAATTACATATTGTATTTGATAATATTGTGTGTGTTGTCATGATAGATCGTTTTCGAAAGAAAAAAATGAATGGGGAATCCATTTCTGGAACAAGGGTGACATCAAGAGAGGGGCGGGACTGCGCAGCTCTATTGTGGGAGGACTTCAAACAGGTGAAATGGTGAATCAGATTCAGGGATGATACACAAGAGACTAGAAAGGAGCAGTGATGACATGTGTTTGTTTTTGACAGGCTCATCATTAGAGCTTCCAAGCATTCATTACTTCTCTCTCTCATTCCATTCTCTCTCTCTCTCTTTATCTCTCTCTCCCTCCTTCTCTCTCTCATCTCATCTCTATCCAAGCATGTAAATGCGGTGGACGCGGCTCCACGCCGCCGTGAAGCAGGGGGGAGACAGGCGGAATTGCATTCTGACGCCTCCAATTAAGCTGATCAATAATGCTCCATTTGAGTTCTATCTGCTGGGAGGACAAGGTAGCCTGACGCTCGACAGCCTGGATTTTTCATCCTTCAGACTGAAAGCCCTTTCTTCGGTTCGCGCCGACTGGCGATCAAAATAGCAGCAGAGCGGATGGATGTGGTGGTTGTGTGGTGGCTGAGGTGTCTAGAACATGTGGTTTCAGTAACAACCACTATTCATTAATATCAATATATACTGTATATACAAACGGTAGTGTTGTAGTCAAGACCAACTAATTTGAGACCAAGACAAAACCAAGGCCTAGGAGGGTAGAGACAAAAACAAGACAGAGACAATCACATACTTGGTCGAGATCAGATCCAAGACAGGGGTCGAGGACAAGACCAAGACCAAGACCTAGAAAGGTGGAGACCGAGGCCAAGACCTAGAGAGGTAGAGGCCAAAAACTTTTGATTGTTCTGTAGTAATAGTACAACATAACACATTGTAGCACTGCCACATAATGTTCTATGAGGATTTATTTTATAATGTCATTTAAAAGAGTATGGCTCAAAATAGTCCTTGATGCTAATTCCATCCTTATGTGTAATGTCCTATTTTCAATGAGAGGTATCTGTTTTGTTTATATTTTGGAGAGGACAATCAACGTCAATGTTTTGAGTGTTGATTGATTGATTGACTGACGTTTGGCTGTGACGCGTCTGTGACAAAAGACACACGGAAGTGAGCAGCGACACACTAGTGGAGACAGAGGAACAAACGAGCAGGGAGCCCACGTGAGACCTGATCGCGTTTGATCCGTATAAACTGTTATGCTATTCGGTGGAATATAGCTAAGGCCACCATCTCACCGTTGACAGGAGTAACCTGGCCGGGATCGTCATCTGCTCCGGTGAGAACTTTGTTTGTCCGTCGAGCGAGGAGTACCGATTGTTTTCCATGTGGAGTATACAGCTGGAGTTCTCTTTCGCTGGGATTGTTTTCGTTCGGGTGGGATCTTCTTTTCGTTTGGAATAACTACATTATTTCGGTACGGGAGCGTCAGGGAGACGCGTGGAACTAACTTGGAACTATACAAACAATAACCACGTGCGCGCGTGCATGCGCGCCGGTCTGTGCGCGGTTACGTGCAATAGAAGCACGGAACGGGCGAGCGGTTCGGACATTATAAACAACTGACATGAGTAACTTGTCACTGTGGTTTGATAGATAAACGTAATTGTAAGCAACCTGTTTCTGTGTTGGTGTCAATAGTTTATACAGAAAGCAAATCAGTGCATGCCGCTACAGGGTGGAAACATATCAATTTTATCCCTAAAGGAGGATCATATAGACCCCGAAATGATTATTTGGTAACTGTGGTAGAAATGCCTGATCGTTACAACATTACAGAGACTTCAATTGTTACTGTACTAACTGTCGGTTTGCGAACTGTGTGTCATCTTTATGAATGGAATCTGCAGTGGATATAGAACATTTCCTTTCGAGTGGTCTTGATGGCAAAAGAGACCTGAGACATTTGCTCTGAGATCGTGACAGGACCAAGACAAATTGAGGGGGAGGCCAAGACAAGACCACAAGACAAATGAAGTGTAGAGCGGCAAGACCAAGACAATTCAGGGCAAGACAAAAACAAGGCCTAGACAACGAAAAATTGCCTTGAGACTGAACTCAAGACAACAAAGTCTCGAGAATACGAATACCCCGTTACCACAATTTAGCAATGCAAGTTGCTCACTTTGTTTGTAAATTATACATTTTGGGTTCCCAAATGTGGTGGAAAACCACACTGGTTTAATAAAAAAAATATATACAGTATATTATAGGAAACAAACAAGTCCCCAAAAGGATTTGAATAACAATTCATTCATGGTTGTAATAAGCGGTGGAGGAGACGCTGTAAGGACAGCTGAGGTGAGGCCACCAGGGAGGTGATGCTGCATGAAGAGATGTGATGATGAATGAATGAATGGGAGTGAAAAGAGGAGAGAGAGATCTGCTTGTAAGGCCAGCAGACTATCACTGTGCTGGAGGAAAGGTTGTGGACGGGTCACAGAGAGAGAGGGGGGGGGGGGGGGGGGGGGAGGAGAGAGAGAGAGAGAGAGAGAGAGAGAGAGAGAGAGAGAGAGAGAGAGAGAGAGAGAGAGAGAGAGAGAGGCAGAGACCGGCTGACTTAGTGCCGAAGTGAAAACAAGAAAGCACATTTCTCATTTGTGATTTCCCGGGAGATGGAGATAGAGAAAGAGAGACAAAGGGGAGAGCGACAGACAATGTGAGACAAACAGAAAAAGAAAAGGGACAGATAGACAGACAGACAGACAGACAGAGAGGGAGAGGGAGAGCAGGAGGGGGAAATCCATTTGCGATCGCAACCACTTTGCACAACAGTCGAGACTGTTTCGCATAACAGTCGACCGGTTTGCACAACAGTCGAGACTGTTTCGCATAACAGTCGAACAGTCGAGGGTTAAGGTTAGGTTTAGTCATAGGTTTTACTGGGGTTATGTTTAGGGTTACTTTTAGTAGGGGAAACAGTTGTGACTGTTATGCAAAATGGTTGCAACTATTATGCATAATGGTCATGACTATTATGAAAAATGATGTCATATATGACGTGATTTATGATATACCACTTTATTGTCAGTTTTCACTGAAATGTGTCTTGTGACCCAAATGCCATTGTATGCAAAAACACGTTTACACATTTGACATGACACAAAAAACAATATTACATACATAAGACATTAAGACACAAGCAATGTGCATCACTTAGATCATTAAATGAGTACAAATCCTCATTTAGCTTCAAAGTCGAAAAGACCTCTTTAGTCTGACATTATTGTATGCTGGGACATGATATCTTCTTCCTGAAGGCAGCAATTTATATTCTTCATACAAAACATGGCTAGTGTTTGATGTAATATTCCTTGCTAACCTTAGCATGCTGTTATCACATGTAGATGTATAAAGTGGTCGCGACTGTTATAAAACAGTTGCAATGTCCGTCACGGTCACACATGAATTCTGTCGTCTCTCAGAGTCAGAGAGTTTGGTGATGGAGGCTGAGGGTGGAGGCATTTCTCCAGAGGCCAAAGTCTGTCTCTCTTTCTATTTGCTTCCATAATAGAAAGAGAGACCTTGCTCTGTGCCGGTGTCATCTATTTGAGGCCCGGCGGGAGGCTGATCGTTTCGCCTGGCCCCAACACTCCTCTCCCAGGCGACACCGTTCTCACAAACACAACAGGCCAGGATTGGCCTGCCGGATTTTCGCCCGGCAACCCCCGCGGGGTCTCTTCCTCCTCCGGTGCCGCCATTATGTCCGTGTCTCCAATCTGAAAGCGGCTGATTGTCCCGATAGATCTGTCTCTCCTGCTGCGTGGAGTAACTATAGCAGCGTTTACTCGAGTACAGGACCGCTTTATGTAGGCCATCTCCTGCTCCACTACATCTCTGATGCATCAACTTTGTAGATTTTGATTATTACATTAGACCGTACATGCAGTGTTTTTGTTAAATAACCCATTCTGTTCTGACACTAGATTCTTTTTTTGGACCTGGATTCTAGTCTTTTGTTTGTAGATTACACTCTAGATCATAGTTTTTGACACTAGGTTCTAGTTTCCGACACTGCATTCTAGTTTCTGATCCCAGATTCTACTTTCTGATGCTAAATTCTAGTTCCCGGCCCTAGATTCTAGTTTTTGACACTAGATTCAAGTTTAGGACGCTAGATCCAAGTTTAGCAGGCTAGATTCTAGTTTCTGACACTAGATTTTAGTTTCTGAAACTACTTCGAACGTAATAATGGGGAATCTATATAATCAATCTATGCATAGGCCTATAGTATATAAAATGCTATACATGTATTCAACATAAACTGCTAGCTATGATACAGTACATACGTTTGACCTGTTTCTGCCTGTCAAGCCCATATATGGATATGCCTGATGGCATCTGTGCTAGCAGTATGGATATATCCCGGAACCTGTGTGCTGACGTCACTAAAATCGTATCTGATCATGTTGGAGATCGACGGCAGCGTGCTGGAGGGTGGGGGGCAGATCGTCAGGATGTCGGCGGCGCTGAGCGTCATCACCGGCACCGAGGTCACCGTCACGGAGATCCGGGCAGGGCGGAGGACCCCGGGGCTCCGCCCACAGCACCTGGCTGGCCTTCAGCTCGTCAGGGACATCAGCCGCGGGTGCTTGGACGGGGCATCGGTCGGATCCACGCGGATACGGCTGAGCCCGGGCAAGATGGACGCCGGGGGCGAGACGACTCACACGGCGGACACGCGGAGCGCGGGCAGCGCGGCTCTGATGCTGCAGGTCTCCCTGCCATGCGCCGTGTTCGCTGGTGCAGTTACACATCTCTGCCTGAAGGGCGGCACCGACACAGACATGGCGCCGCCGCTGGACTACGTCACAGAGGTTTTTAGGCCGGTCGCGGAGAAGTTCGGCGTCCGCTTCGATCTCGACGTCAAAACCAGAGGGTTCTACCCCAAAGGGGGCGGCGAGGTGCTGGCGACGGTGACGCCGACGACCGGAGCGCTGCGTCCTGTCGTCATGACCGAGAGAGGGGTCGTGACGCGGGTCTACGGCCGGTCCTTCGTGTCCGGGGCGCTGCCCATCGCGTTGGCCCAGGAGGCCGCGAGGGCCGCCGTCAGAGCCCTCCGCGCAGAGATCGGTGAGGACGTTGCAGTCGACATCCAGGCCCTTCGAGAGGAGAAGGCGCACGGCGAAGGAGGCGGCATCGTGGTCATCGCCGAAACCTCCACGGGGTGTTTGTTGGCCGGGTCGGCCCTGGGGGGCAGGGTCAGGAAGGGGGGTGGCAGCATCTTGGGTGCCCAGGCAGCCGAGGCGCTGTTAAAGAACCTCCGACACGGCGGCTGCGTGGACAAGTTCCTCCAGGACCAGCTGATCGTCTTCATGGCGCTGGCCCAGGGACGGTCCCGCATCCGGACCGGACCCATCACGCTGCACACCCGGACGGCCGTGCACGTGGCCGAGAAGCTCACCCGCGCGACGTTCACCATCAGCCCGTCGTGCGAGGAGGAAGAGGAGGGGAAAAAGGAGGAGTCTGGCACGTATATCATCGAGTGTGAGGGTGCTGGAGTCACCAACACCAACCTGTAGTGTGGGACCCCCTCCCAGGACCCCCAACGAGACCTGGGTAAAGGTTCCAGGTAGGGTTGGCCTTAGGGTCGTCTCGATCCGGTCACCATCAGGAATCGCAGGCGTTCACATCGTTTTTAAATGAGCAGGACAAAAATCCACACTTTGCATGAGAAGTAACGGTCGTGTTTGTCATCAGGCAGTCCGTGCTCGGACAACCAATTCAAGTGCCACCTTGTGCATTGCAGTCAAGTAGGCCATGGTCTTTGGGCCATTGTGCAGGGGAAGAGTGAGCGATCAAAGAGCAACTACACCACCAGTTCCAGGACATAATACTCATGTAATACAAATGATATACTGCAGGGGTTGACACTAAGGTCTCCGAGGCACTTGCCCATCGGGCAAGTGCAAATCAGGTTCTACTTTCCCTCAGGTCATGGTCACTTGCCCCCCAAAAATATATTGTAAATTTTGCATTTAAGTTTACTTCCTACTTGGGTGCTTTAAACCAGGGGCTTTTAACAGGCGGTCCGGGGGCCACCAGTGGTCCCTGAGAGGGTTCCAGGTGGTCCCCAGCTAAGTTGGTTAACCAGATGTAACTCTTGAGAGCGTAAAAATGAAACCAAATGGACCCGCAAGGGTCCATTTGGTTTCAAATTCATCATCTTAATTATCCCATAGTGGTCACAGACCCAGTGGTCCCTGACCCCAGCAAAATGATAGTTTGGAACCAAATGAACCTGGGAGAGGGATAGGTAGAGATAGCTAGAAAGCAGGGAAAGACACAGAGGCAGAGTGCAATGACTGCCTTCAAGACAAATTTATCTTGTGTTGTGTTATAGTGCACTAAGTTGCACACTTGCCCGATCGGGCAACCAGGTAGCAGTATTCACTTGCCCCACCATTTTTTTTACTTGCCCCGGGCAAGCGGTCAAGTGTTAGTGTCAAGCCCTGTACTGTATGTCATAAGTGCTCCCACAGCTTGAGAAACTCAACGGATCCCAACAGAACCTCAGGAACGTTGCCACAACGACACTGTACAGTATGCTATGGGCGCAAAGTGTCGTCCCAAGTCTGTCACGCTGAAAGTGACATCAAAACGACAACCAAAAGGGATCACAAAGTCTGTTTTTGGGCAAAAAAAAAATCTGGAAAATGACATTTGCTGAATATGACGCCTCAGATTCTACCAAAATGTCAGTTTCAGAAGCGTGGGCCTAATGTGACTGTTATTGTTACCAGCATAAAGCATAAATCAGACTCAGGGTCTAACAGTCCTGCCAGAATCCAACAGATGGATGAATTCACACTGAGCTCTGTTCAGATCTGTTGTTACAGTCACAGCTCATACCGTATGCAAAAAGACAACACAATGAAAAGCTGTGTGTACCCCAAAACATTAGTCTTTTTTTTTCCCTAAATGTTTTCTATTCATATCCATCCATCTATCTATGCAGCATCTACAACGTATCTAAAGCAGTGGTTTTCAACCTTTTTGCTACCAGGGCCCACTAATTTATTCAGTATTTGAGCCACCACCATTTGAGGACATTTTAGCACCACAGACCATTAAACTATTGTGTTTTTTTTGTCCAAAATACCAGGCTGGAAAGAGCAAACAGATCAAAAATGACCATTCTTCTACATCCTTAATTGTGTAGACTTCAGGCTAATTCAAATGATCAATATTTTAACTCTTGAGAGTGTAAACATGGAACCAAATGGACCCGCAAGGGTCCATTTGGTTTCATGTTTCCCCTCTCAAAGAGTTACATCTGCTTAACCAACTGTCCATCATCTAGATGGGGACCACCTTGAATCCCTCTCAAGGACCACTGGTGGTCCCTGGACCACTGGTTGAAAACCACTGTAAAAATCTATAAACTCTGTCTGTGTTGTTGCAACCAAATTCCTTTCCAATCTGTGCGTGTGCGTGTGCGTGTGCATGTACGTGTCATAATGCCCCAATGAGTCACCCAAGCTTCGATTATGGTCACAAATGTGTCACAGTTTGATCTCTGTTGCCGGTATATTGGTAATAGAATCTGACATTCAATATGTTGGTCTGACCTCATCGAACGATGTAGTACGCTCAAGACGTGTTCCTTATATGGCCACAACAGTATTCATTCCATATTGATCTGACCCCCCCACCCCCCTATCCCCTCAAAAGTCAAAGCACCAAATACATTGGGGGATTTTGGATGTTGCGCTTCAATGCCTCTCAATTTCAGACCCACACAGACACGGATCTGTACCCGATCCGGTTTAATTACGGCCGGTCTCATCAGGGCATCGTTTAGCACTAAAACAATGCATGAATGTAATTTGCTTCCTGAACCAACCGCAGAGAACTGTTGGAGTTAGAAAACAAACAGTGTCTAGTTGGGAGTTTTATAAAACCAACAGTGCCTTGGTGTCATTTTTGTCCCAGGTTAAAGGGGAATTCCACCCATTTTAAACATTTACTATGTCCTTAACATACCTTACAGATGTTGTTTGGACATGATAAAAAAATATCCCACATTCTGTGGAAATTGGTTCTGTGATTGGTTTAGAGACTTCACAAGCCAGTTTTTCAGGTGGGATTCACAATAACATTCTCATTGTTTTTGTTTCACCGTACCTTTTAACATTGGTAATTCTTATCTTTAGTAATGGAAATCAAGTGCCACTTTAAGGCTAAACAAATATATTTCTGAACAGCAATTCTGCACCAGTAACAGCACCTTAGCAAATGCCTCCTTTCTCACTGACAATGTTCTGACAATTTGCACTATCAACGGATTTGACAATCCGTTGCCTTAATTGCCAATGGCAGGAGCTCCAGGTGAAAATCTCCTGACGTCATACCTATGACAGGCACAGTAAAATGGCACCCCCAAGGGATAAAAAATAGTTGGCTCCCTACTCTTCAATAGAGAGAGGACCTAACAGTAGTCTTAACAGAATTGTACTGAAGAAATCTGCACCACAAAGTAAGGCTGTATACCGAAGCTCGGGATTGGAACCATTCGCTCGCTAAGGTCGCCACGCGAACGAATATTAATGATCCCGAACCATGCGCATTTATTTATTTATTTAACTCCCCCCCCCCCCCCCCCATCTAGTAGATGTGCGACATCGAGGGGTCAGAAACTCGCTGTGAAACGCGCTGTTACTGCAGTTGGAAATGCATTGTTTTCACTGAAGGTGTCCCATTCTCAATAGAAGTCTATGTAGGCGATCCGCCATTAGACTGGCTCTAGGAAGTGAACGGAGTTTGCGCAACTCCGTCTGTACTCTATAGAGCTGCACGCTGACTGGTTGGTTTTATGGTTATGGTATGGTATTTACCTAGCCAGCAGCAGGCTAGCCAGCAGCAGCAGGCACTTAAGACTATATATACAATATGCACGTAGTCTAATCATGGCAAACAAATAATTAAACAAGCCTTTGGTAAGGTTGGTTTTACGGTTAACTGGCCAGCAGAAGCAGGCAGTTTAGACTATATATACAATAGACACGTAGTCCAATCTTAGCAAACAAATAATTAAACGAGCCGATGGACGGCATGTATTGGCAATCAAAACAGCGTGGCTGTGTCGGCTCGGTCTCATCAGAAAGGAAAGAAAAGGAGAGCGGTGTCATGACTGGTGTATTCACAGATGTCAATCACATCTCAGGGCAGTAGAAAACCTATCTACCGATGGCAACATCCACGATTTTAAGAGTTAGTAGACGCGCGCCGCGAAGGTTCGAAGCTCGGCCTGAAATTGCTGTCCGATGTTCGAAGGGCAAATTAAGCCCTAGTATACACCACTACCACAAAGTCATTAAAGTAGTATCAGGGAAAATCACTCACCACAATACTAGTGATCTGTCTGCCTGCCTGCCTGCCTATCAAAATGACAATGTTAACACCCCTCCCCCACATTGTGATCGTGGGGGTTAGAGACCAGTTTGACCAGAGTCCTCCTCAGTGTGACCATTATGTTGGAACATTAGCTCTCTGCTGCCATCTCCTGGTCAAAGCAATGGAACTTTGTGGTACCACTTTCCTGCTGCTACCACTTTCCTGCCATGGTGGTACCACCACTGACAATCTCAAGTGCTTACCACTGTATGTGTTTTAAATGTTCAATTCTAGTTATAGAGGACAAGTATAATAGGCTTATTAGCCTGGGATCCTTTTAAAGCATGTCTGGTGGTCGCCCCGGTGACAACTGCCTAGTCTGCCTAATGCATTGACGACAGTAGGGTTCATCAGCCATGGGTGCCGATATCAAAAGGGCCCTTTCAGCGTGCGCTCACACATGCGCGTGCAGAGGTGTTTGTCAGATAATTTGGATCGTTTGGGAAGGCTCTCTTCTACGGCCTATATTCTCGTCCTATCCCACCTTGACTAATAAAAATCAACAAGCAACATTACATTATAAGGTTGAATAGCCAGAAAATTATAACAAGAGTCACCAATCAGCCAACCATGCTATGGATAAGCAGGTGAAGATGAATGGATGTATTTAGATAAATGTATTTTGATAGATGAATACAGACATCCCACCCTAGAAAAAACTAAAATATATTAACATTTAGGGCTATGCCACACATGATAAGTGATTAACATATCCTACCATAGATTATATGGTTGCAGTGGCTGTTTTTTTAATCAGTAGAGTCAGTAGGATTGTTATTTGGTTACAGTTTCTGTTACCTATGTTTTAAAGCTAAATTAAAATATATGATAAACACATAAGATAAGCATATTAAGCTCTTTGTGATTTTATATTGAGGACTTATAAATAGCTCTTGATTATATTAAGATTATATTTTATAAATATAATTGATTATATATAGAGTAAAATAGATTATACTGTGCAAACAGACTGAGATCATGTAATTAGCTCCATATACACAGCTGTGTCGTATTCCATATTATAAGAACGGGGAATCCCCGATACGCACGGCATGGGGCAGAGAGACTGTGCATGGAGAAAATGCGAAAATTTCCCCTCTCCTTTTGTGTGATAAATGCATACTATAAACACATGACCTATATAGCAACTGAAAATATACTTGGATATACTTGGACCACACTTGGAATTATTGAAATCGGGTGAGAATGGCCTGAGAGTTTTTAGATTGGAATCTCAAAAAAAATCTCGGCGGACTTTCAAAAGGTAAGCACAGAGTCGAGCAGCAGCGACAACTCCGTTCTCTTTAAGTGCCAGTCCAAGGGCGGCCATTATACATGGACTTCTATTTAGGATCGGGACAATAAATAGGGACCAACATGCTGCACAAACTGCTCTCGGGCGCTTAGTTTCTGATGCCTCAATGTCGCAGCTTTGGCATTAGCCATCTTTGTACGTCTGACTGTAATAAGGTTGCTGTTCACCGCACTTTTTTTTAGATGAAAGTAAAGTGACATTAGCTCATCTCCCGTATGCTGCTGGCGTGGGCCCCACGCGACAAGATATATTTTAATAAAAGGAGAAGGAAAAAAGTCTGTTTGGGCCTCGGGGCCCCCCTAGAGTGGCGATGGGGCCCATGGGTGCCACGCACCCACGCACCCATTATAAATGACGCTAGTGGCCTCATGGCAAAAAAAACGCCTCTGGGTGTAGCATTGAACACGAGGAGCGATAGCTTCAGTATCTATACTATATACTGTATACAGTGTATAGTCTAATGCCATGCTATAGGAGCCTGTCACACAGTTCACTTGCAATACACCCACACACAACCTGTCACACTTCTAGGGATGTGTGTGTGTGGGATTTGCACACACGCATACATGCACGCACGCACACACACAGTAATACACTCTTTGCATGTTGCTGTGCTAGTGACAGGCCAGTAAAAACATCATAAAATATTCAGCAACCCTTCACTGTGTTTTGTGCTTTACCTGTATCAGCTATTCCTTTTGCTCGGCATTTATGTTTGTGCGCGCATGCACGCGCATGTGCGTGAATGCATGCGTGCGTGTTGGTGTGCGAAGGTGTGCGTGTGTCAGTACTATTGTGGCATCTATAGCGTCTAGAATCCCCATGCATATTTATGCAGTGTGCGCAAGTGTGTGCGTCTATCTTGTGTGTGTGCGTGGGCACACATGCGCAAACGCATGCACGCGCATGTGTGTGTGCATGTGTTTGTGTGCGAACGTGTGTGTGTGTCACAGAGTGGATATAACTTGTCCCATTTAGGGGGACAAGAGAACCTGTTGGAGGGGCAAGAGAAAATTGTATGGGTGCGGCGATGAAGTCGCACCCATACCATTTTCGGTTACAGGACTTTTATTAGTCAAGTAAAGCATCAATAATAACATCAGTTGTTGTTGAAGTTGCAACAGACACGCAGCATGCATAAAGCTAAAGGTCTGACTCAGAGAGTTTTCTGTTTTCAATGATGAAATGCTGTTGGTTTAGTGGTGACACAGCTGTAGTTTAGTAGCAGTAGTAGTGTTTCACATCATTTTAAATTAAGGCTGTTGAAAATAGTTAATTAATGGGATTAAATTAATTTTGTTGATTAATCTGATTAAAATTTTTAACGCAATTAACTCATGTGCACACTGACTCAACCCACTGAGCATTTTCTCATTGAAAGAAATGGGTAGAGCACGGTTTTACGGAGACATATAGCTGTGTGTCTCCCTGTAACCAGAGCCATAGAGTATAGCTGGAGGATCTACAAGCATTGAGGGCTAATAGATCACCTATTTTGATAAATATTTGAAAGATAAATAGTTTTTTTTTTTTTTTTTTTTTTTTTTTTTCTCCACAGATTCTGTTTCTTTTTTAAATGTTGAAATCCTGTACAGGAAAACATGAATATTTTGGACATAGTTCGAATGGTGATTAATCATGATTAAATTAATTTTGAAGCTGTGATTAATTTGATTAAAATTTTTAATCATTCAACAGCCCTATTTTAAATATAAGCATTTTAATTTGCATGGCATCGTGTTTGGGGGGGCAGACTGGGCATTTAGGGGGGCATTTGCCCCCCCATGCCCATGCCTAGATCCGTCCCTGGTGTGCATGTGTTTGTGCGCGAACATGTGCATGTATCAGTACTATTGTGGCATCTATAGCGTCTAGAATCCCCATGCATATTTATGCGGTGTGTGCGAGCATGTGCGTGTGTCCGTGTGTGTGTGTGTGTGTAGGTGTGTGCGTGTGTGCACGCATGCATTGTATTGCATTGTATTATATTATATTACTGTGGGAGTGTTTGCCAGTGTATGCTGTACCCCTCCATTCTGGCTGTCATCCTCACATGTAATTGAGTCTGAGACAGCCAGCCGCTTTTGTTTCATTGTGTGTGTGTGCGTGTGTGTGTGCGTGCGTGTGCTGTATACGCGCACGCCCACGTCGCCCAATTGCCGCATGTGCAAGTCAACTCGGTTCTTTTTAACAAGCTAGACAAAGTCGACAGACTTGGAACCAGATTTTCAATTATCAGTTTCCAGCTAACGAGATTGCAGCGGCCCACACATTTCCTTCCTGTTATCAAGTCCACTAAAACAAGGTGGCAGCTCCTCCTCCGTTCCCCATATCATATTGATTTTAACGATGCATTCGGTTTTCCGGAGGATTGATAGAGTTGGTTTTAATGGAAAGTCCCTGTGTTGTTAAAGGACAACTTTGTTTTTATTGTTTTTTCAACCAAGGTTCATGTTTTAGTTTGTTATTAGAGAAATTAAAAGATGGGTGTTAATTATTTTTACATTCCTTTATTTCTTTAGTTTTAGAGATTTTAGCTATGGGAGGGGGCATTCGAACATGGTCCTAAATACGAAATTTTACAGTGTTTTTTTATTATTATTATCTACTACAGTCCTAATAAACCCCAGGAAATTAGAACTGACCACAGACAGACGTTCACAGGATCTACTGAATGTAGATAGCTACATTCAGCTACTACTATAGCAGTAAGTAACACCATTCACCACTAAAAGTTCAAACTTTCTAGGGGGCCTTGAAATGGATTTTCAGTAATGGATCACATTTTTGATGTGTAGATCTTGTTGAGCCGGTCATTTTGAAATGTAGCTATGTAGCTCTCAAGTCAAAAAAGTGTGGGCACCCCTGGTGAATGCCCCCCTAAATTCCCTGACTGCCCCACCAAACATGATGGCATGCGAAACAACCCAAATTTCAAAGATCTTTCAAATTAAAGCGCTTATATTTAAAATGATTTGAAACTCTATCCTTCTAACTTCAATCGTCTCACCACTAAACCAACAGTGTTTCATCATTGAAAACAGAAAACTCTCTGAGTCAGACCTTTAGTTTTATGCGTGTCTGTTGCAACTTCAACAACAACTGATGTTATTATTGATGCCTAATAAAAATAGTATGGGTCACTTCGCGCCAGGGGCGATGAAGTCGCACCCATACTATTTCCGGTTAAAGGACGCACCCATACCATCTTCGCCTGTCCCCCCCCCCCCCCCCCCAATTGGTAAATGTTACATCGGGGCCTGGTGCCAGAGCAGTCTTACCTGATGGTGCCATGCAGGTGACAACAGGAAGGAACAGGAGCAGCGTCGACCAAAAACAGAGGTGCAAGAAGATGCGGCAGGGTTTCATCAGACCAGGTGAGACAGAGGACACACACACACACACACACACACACACACACACACACACACACACACACACACACACACACACACACACACACACACACACACACACACACAGAGACAGAGACAGAGACAGAGACAGAGAGAACTTGTTATTGGTGAGTAAACAACTATAGCAAAAATAGACTATCGGCAGTTGCTAGGGCAGCTAGGGCACTGCTCTACGGTTAAAGTGACATTTCACCCTTTTCACAAAAAAAGGTCGGTAGTACCGTATTGTCAAATATCCCTTTGTGTCCTGAACGCGTTTTGGTGTTTTATCTGTTGAAAAATAGCAGATCAACAAGCTCATGTCGCGCCACCGAGTGGCGCGACATGAGCTTGTTGTTCTGCTATTTTTGAAAAAATGTGAAAATGTGCTGCAAATCTCTGAGTGTGTTATTTTGGAGGCAAACATTTTTAACTCAATTTTTTGCATCTGGGGGATCCCGAGAACAACATGTTTTCAGATGGGGGTCTGCAGCCAAATATGGATAATTCTGGTGGTCCTTGGCATGAAATATGTTAAGCATCACTGACACAGGAAGATAGATATTTCAGAGAAACTAGAATCTGTCAGAATCTAGCATCAGAAACTAGAAACTGGTCAGAAACTAGAATCAGGTGTCAAATAGAATATATTCTTAGATTTGCGCATCATTTTCACAATTTTTCAAAAATAGCAGAACAACAAGCTCATGTCGCGCCACTCGGTGGCGCGACATGAGCTTGTTGATCTGCTATTTTTCAACAGATAAAACACCAAAACGCGTTCAGGACACAATGTTGAATATAAGACTACCCTGGTTAAAAGACAACCCCCATTTTCTCAAGAGTCATTCGTGTAAAAAAAAGAACATTGAACATTGTCAAATAATATAGCCCCCCCCCAAAAAAAATAAGACAACTTCATTTTTAGGATATTTCTATTGGGAAAAAAACACTGTCTTATAGTCAGGCCAATACATTATAGTATATATGCAGTATATATACTACAATATAACTGTGCTGGGGTGGCTTCCTGCAGAAAGACACATCCCTCTTGCTGTTTGGTTTCGTTCCAATGTTTATGTTGACGTACCGTATATATCCTTTGAATAAACAGTGCAATGTCAACATAAACATTGGAACCATGGAACCATTTTTTTGCTAAATCAGGGGAAATGTCCCTTTAATGTCGGTGCCCTGTTGGCCGACTGATGCTGTAGCTAGTAGTAGTGGTTGGAACTCTGATGGCTGTACGCCAACTGTGTGCCCCTCTGCGGAATATAGTCTATAGCTGGAAGACACATTGTGGAGAGGGATAGACTGGTAGATGGAGCTGCCAGGCAAGAGGAGGGGGAGAATGGGGTACACTGTCACTACAGTACAGGCCAAACAGGAGGAGGAGAGAGAAGAGGGGGTACAGTACCCCCTCTGTAGTGACAGTACAGGCCAAACAGGAGGTTCATGGAGGCAGCCAGGGAGATGCAGAGACATGCAGGTCACAGACAGGAAGACACACAGCCAACGGGAGCAGATGGGAGCCCTGCTGTGGTATTACCCACTGGGAATTAACCGAAAGAAGACCAGGGCCGGATCTAGGCATGGGCATGGGGGAGCGGCAATGCCCCTCTAAATGCCCTCATTGCCCTACCAAACATGATGACATGCAAATTTCGATTTATTTTGAGTGCTTATACTTAAAATGATTCTAAACACTACTACAACAACAAATAACTACAGTTGTGGCACCACTAAACCAACAGCATTTCATTATTCAAAACAGAAAACTCTCTGAGTCTGCTGTGCATGCTGTGTGTCTGTTCAACTTCAACAACCTCAACAACACCTGATGTTATTATTGATGTTTACTTGCCTAGTAATATAAGTCCCGTACAAGATATGACTTTTGTGCATCACAGAACTAAAGCATATAAATGAAAATGCCCCCTCCCCCCATAGGTGAGCGTAAAACAGGTGGAATATATGTTTTATTATTAACGCAATCTTTGCAAGTATTTGCAATATCCTCTGTATTAGACCTATCGGTGTATTTTCGGTATATCTTATATAATACGACTATCTCTAGGGGTCTTTCTCTTCACGGTGAGATTCCATATAAAACACTGCTGCTGGCTAGAAACACACACAGACCACCAGGGAATTCCACATCACAGGAAATACAGACAGTATTGACTTGATAGTCTTTCACTGCTGTGTGAACATGAACCACTTATTTTAATAAAGCGTATGTGCACGCACACACACACACGCGCACGCACACACACACATGCACACACGCACGCACGCACGCACGCATGCGCACACACACACAGTCCCCAGACACATGGGTAGACTATCCATCCCCAGCTCCTAAAGATATATATTATGTCCTAAAAAGGAACAACAAACAATGTTTTGTCGTTTCTTGGTGTAGAACCTATAGGGGGAGAAACAGTCTAGGGGTGCAGGGACTCAGAGAGGTCCTTAGGGGCCCTGTGTGAGTGCATGTTTAAAAGGTAAAGTAAGTCATTTCACTAAATATTTAAGTCTGCAGACCATATAAGGAGTTCCTCCCTGTCGCCAGTGAGCGCCTGGGGTTAAAAACAAAACAACCTATATTCAGTGTCGGGCTTTGGGAGAAAAGCTTTGGGAGAAAAGTCATGGCGAGAGTTTTCCCAAATCACTGAATGCTCCTTTAAAAAGGTAATAGAGGCAAAATCAAAATATACAGTATAACTATATTTTTTTCCTTTTGCCCCTCTATTTGGTTCTACTTTGATGCTGCAGCTGTCTGCAGGACGAAGCAAGTGTCTGTCTGCAGGGAGACAGCCCAGAACTTTGTTGTTGTTGTCAATAAATCATAAAAACAAAAACATTTGCCGGGCTCAGGAAAGGCGGTGCTACTTTGTGAGAGGGAGATAGTCTAGGACCTGGCTAAGATTTGTATGCACTTCATTTAGGAGAGAATATCTCAACTGTTCTTGGCTAATATGGCCGCTGCGAACAACATGGGAACTGTGGCTAAGCCTCTATCCGGGACGAAATACCCGAAAATGACCACGCCCTTTTTAAATTGACCCCTAATTCAAACATGGCTCTAACTTAGAAACCGTTGCAGCTACAGATTTTCTGAGGTGCTCAAAATGTTCAGAATACTCATGTTTGTGCTATCCATGCCTGAGTCAGCAACACTCCATAGTTTCATAGTGGCCAAATCCAATATGGCTGCCAGTCCGCCACCCGAAAAAGGGTTTTATCTAGAACGTTTGAACCAGATGAGCTATGAATACAAATATTGTGTTTAAATCATGTGTTTTGACAATTAGAAACATGTTGGGGTGCTTATCTTTATGAATGGGTGTGGCTAAACATCTATTTTGCATATTTCAAAGATGGCGACCATCTGACAATTTGTTTTACTTAGGTTACTTTTGTCATTATTTGTAAACTTGCTGTCAATGTTGTGTTTTTTGAGCATTAGAAGCACATTGGAATCGAAAAACTTTGCGGGTTGGGGGTGCAATACAAGCCCTCAACAACACCACAATAACATAAATGTAACATAAAGTGTATATTTGTATGAATCTCAAAAGGTTCTGATGACCTATTTTAATAACATAAGTGTAATGCTCTATGGCGTTGTCCAACAGTTTTTGTATTGTGTAGGCTATAGGTGGCTGCGTTACTACTTGCCCATTGGGCCATGGCTCTTTAGATGATTGGTAACTTATGCGGCTCATATGAGGTATGAGGTCCCGGGTTCGCCTCCCGGCCGACTACATTGGTGACAGTGGTCACAATGGCGGTGTGTATGGGTCTCTACCCGGGCGGCACAGACCGAGCGTAGTCGATGGTCCCTCCCCCACCTGGAGTGGAGGTCCCCCCGGTCAGTGGAGCCTCGCTCCTGGCTGGTGCGCGTGGACGCGCTTCTAGGTGGGGGGGGACTGTAGGCTATAGGTGGCTGCATTACTACTTGCCCATTGGGCCATGACTCTTTAGGTGATTGGTAACGTACGCGGCTCATATGTATGAGGTCCCGGGTTTGCCTCCCGGCCGACTACAGTTGTAATTGAAATTTACAAATTCCACATACTGATAAGCATGGGTAAGAGGAAGGTTGTCAATGGACTACCATTTGTTTGACCAACATCAACCTTCCCTGACTGTGTGAAAAAACAACAACTCTGATTTTAATACAATATTGATGTATGGTCATCACCGAATACAGCAAGAGCTTAGCAATAGCAAAGCCATACAGTGGATTTTCCAGTGGTTGACAGGGACACTCAGAAGCACTTGCCCGGCAGGCAAGTACAGGTCAGGTCCTACTTGCCCAAAGGTCATGCTCACTTGACCGTACTAAAAAAAGTACGGTGCTATTTTCATTTCATATACCAGAAGACAGACAAAAGTTTCATTTACCTGCAAGGGGCAGGTGAGCAACCGAGATCGGACATCAGACATACTGTAATATAATCGTGCACCACTAATAATAATAATACAAACACAGTTGCCTACATAACCTGGCCAAAGAGTTGATGTATTCAGGCTTCAAGGAGAAAGTGACCAACATTTCTGTGAGACTCCTTTTTAATTGTCAGTATGAGGGACATTTCCGCTCCCCGCAACCTTTTATCTTTAACTGAGTGATTGAGATTAATTACATGAAATGCAACTAAAAGAATTAACTCATTTGATCACAACAGAGCCTTTTTCATTGGACAAATTTCAACCTGCCATTGGTCCGAAATTACTAATCCTATCTCTAACCTTCAACATAATGTCACAGTGTAGACGCAGGGCTTAAAACAAGGCGGCAACTGTTATGCTGATGGTGGTATTCCAGTGCATGTTCAGAGTAATGGGACATATAGGATCTCTGGGATTTCAGATCTACGGACAATCCCCACCACTCAGACGATTAAATATTGTATTTAAGAAAACTCACTCATTAATATGCTATATACCAGTCTAATATACCAGTTTTAATTGACCAAAAAATGCTTCTGAAGTCAAATAATGGTAAGCGATTAATTGAAATTAATTGAGATTAATTGAAATTAATTAATTACAAATATCGATCAACCACTTGGGTGATAGATATATCGATAGAGAGGCTGCGATAAACATCATGAATTATCTGATGTTAATTAATTGGCCATTGTTATCAAAGCCCAACTTGGCAGTTGTAAAACACTCCCTTCCCAGAGCCCTTGTTAAAATGTTTAGAATTGAAAGATCTCCTTGAGACTGAAAGTGTTTTATTCCTTATGTGCAACATGGTCATTATTTTTGAAGAAACGTATAATCGATACACAGTATATTGATAAATCAATACATACTGTATCGAATTGTGGTCTCCCACACCTTTTATGCCAGTTACGTTCAGGCATTGTTCTACTGAGGCTAGGTTTAGGGTTAGATTTAGGCATAGTTTTACTCAATGAGATCCTTACGGGATCTTGTAGATACCGGTAAAGTTTGCACCATCCGACTTCACTGAGACTGCAAAGTCATGTAAGCCTATTGGACATGAAGAAAGCTGGAATCTGTTGCTCGATATAATAGAATTGTGTGATCTGACAAGAAAAGGTTTCTCCCTGAGGAATCAAAAGGATGAAGCATAACAGGACTGGACTGTCTACAGGAATATTAGGCATATGCCTGGTGGGCCACCTCTCTGGTGGGCCAGTCTGGGCAAAATGTTAATGGAATGCTCTGTTGGTTGTTTGTCATTTATGTTATTGTGGTGTTGTTGAGGGCTTGTATTGCACCCCCAACCCGCAAAGTCAGGAGAGTGCACTGGTTGTGGTGCACCAAATTGCACAAAAATGTATTTCTTTTCCATTCCAATGTGCTTCTAATGCTCAAAAACACAAAACTGACAGCAAGTTTACAAATAATGACAAAAGTAACATAAGTAAAACAAATTGTCAGATGGTCGCCATCTTTGAAATATGCAAAATAGATGTTTAGCCACACCCATTCATAAAGATAAGCACCCCAACATGTTTCTAATTGTCAAAACACATGATTTAGATACAAGGTTTGCATTCATAGCTCATCTGGTTCAAACGTTCTAGATAAAACCCTTTTTCGGGTGGCGGACTGGCGGCCATATTGGATTTGGCCACCATGAAACTATGGAGTGTTGCTGACTCAGGCATGGATAGCACAAACATGAGTTTTCTGAACATTTTGAGCACCTCAGAAAATCTGTAGATGCAACGGTTTCTAAGTTAGAGCCATGTTTGAATTAGGGGTTATTTTTAAAAGGGCGTGGTCATTTTCGGGTATTTCGTCCCGGATAGAGGCTTAGCCACAGTTCCCATGTTGTTCGCAGCGGCCATATTAGCCAAGAACAGTTGAGATATTCTCTCCTAAATGAAGTGCATACAAATCTTAGCCAGGTCCTAGACTAAGAGGGGGGTTGTGTAGGGTGAGGCAGAGTTTTAGCCAATCACAGCACAGCAGTCTCCAGCAGATTCATAATGAGCCTAGAGTGAGGTAGAGTGGAGGTGAGGTGGAGTTAGATTCTGTTGTTAAGCAAATCTGTTTACAAACACAGGGTTTGTACACTAAAGTTGCCTCTATTACTGCATTACCTATTTCCGTTGCATATACACGCACAATTCTATCTTTGATTGTTTGTTTGTCTGTTTGTTTCCCATTTCCCAATATGTTTTTGTGATTATTAGAATGTCTAGAACATGTACATTGATTATATTAAAAGATATCCCCAAAAACGTTTTCTTTGAATTTATTATAATTAATTATTTAATTAATTAATTAATTAGCATAAATAAAAAAAAAATTCCAAAAACTTTTTTTTTTGTTTGGTGCTTTTTTTAATAGATCATGGTAGTACAACCTAGTAGTAAGGTTGAAAACAGCTTTTTCAAGTAGAAATAAGTCCGGGCCTTGGAGGGTTAAGGTACTTTACAAGAGCAAAGGGCTAAACCGTATACCTCAGGTCATTTCAGATGGTGTTTGTGATGGACACAGCGGCTGCTCACAGCTCCCTGAAAAACAACAAACAGGCAGGCTGGTAGGGTATAAGTGGTGTGTTAAATGCCATCTGGCGGCGCCCCGCGGGGTCCCAGGCGGGCATTTAATGCTGTCTTGCCGCTGGCGTAGCTGACTCATCAGTCAGCCCAGGAGCATCGCCACCAACACAACCCCAAAGCCTGTCAAAAAGGTCTGGGCCTCGCCGTCCAAAACCCACAGGATTTAACAGGTCTCCATGGACCACTGGCTGCTGAGACCTTATCTACAGTCTGCCTGTGAAACCCCTCAACGCTTTGAATTCTCTTATTCCGGCAATCTCTTCTTGTGCAGTGGGTTGTGGTAAAGTGTCTAAGTAAATGTAGTCGTATAAATCAGTGGTTTTCAACCTTTTTGATACCAGGGCCCACTATTTGAGGATATTTCAGCCCCACAGACCCCAGAACTAAAGATTTATTTTGCTTTTGTCAACAATTCCAGGCTGGATTTGGTTAACAAAACGGTCAAACATGCAGATCAAAGTGACCATTAATCTTCTACATTCTCTAGTTGTGTAGCCTTTGGGCTAATTCAGATGATGAATATTTTAACACTTTAGAGTGTAAAAATGAAACCAAATGGACCCGCAAGGGTCCGTTTGGTTTCATTTCAGTATGAAATAACATTTGGAGTTATTTCATACTGAAATGATGTTATCTACCAGTCCACAGCATCTCAGAGACAGCCGTCGTAATGGTACTCTGATACACTATACAACACATCTGTCAAAAGAGATGATTTAATCCGGCCCCAGGCTTGTAGAGCAAAAATGTCTGAGTCTATAAAAAAAAAAAGTAAGTCTCTAGCACGTTCCTATCAAAAGTTATGATCGTTTAAAGAAATGCTTTTGAGCTCTCTTCTGAACGGCATGTAATGCATGTTGTCCAGCAGGGGGAGTCGTTTTACCAGGCTAGGCTGCTGGCACTGCAAAGTGAGAACTATATTTCAGCAGTACAAGGGTGTGTAACCGAGAACTATACTTCAGCAGTACAAGGGTGTGTAACCGAGAACTATACTTCAGCAGTACAAGGGTGTATAACCGAGAACTATACTTCAGCAGTACAAGGGTGTATAACCGAGAACTATACTTCAGCAGTGCAAGGGTGTGTAACCGAGAGAACTATACTTCAGCAGTACAAGGGTGTGTAACAGAGAGAACTATACTTCAGCAGTACAAGGGTGTATAACCGAGAACTATACTTAGTTAACTATACATACTTACTTAAATTTAGGCAGCATTTTAGCCAATCACACCACTGCAGTCTCCAGCAGATTCATAATGACCCAATAAAGTGGGGGTGAGGTGGAGTTAGTCTCTGTTTTTAAACAAACCTGTTTAATCAGCCTAGGGTTTGGGTTCCATTCCCCCCTGTGTGTGTCAGGTATTTTGTCGGTAAACACACGGCCACAGCAGGCACACTTTGTTCCCTGGGAAAAAATCTAAAATAAACACAAACTGATAACTTCAGGTTATATTATGTCCCGAGTAGCGAGCAAAGCAATTGGCCTCTTGAAACCGAGGAAAAAAGAAAAAGGGAATTTTGTGAAAATGAGTTGACACCGTGTCAGATTAAGCGGTGTGATTTTCATGTAGGTGTTTTGATTCCAAAAAGAAGAAGAAAGAAGAAAAAAGAAAGTGGGCGAGAGCCGAGAATCACTAGTCTTAGATCTCTGACAGGTACTTCATGGCACCGGATGAGATTCTGTATGGAAGCCAAACTACTCCAGTCTGTTGATCAGATCAGCAATGAAGATACTTTATTTACTGCCATCCATGTCCCCTAAGTGTTGGTGACTTTGATTTGATAAAAAAAAAGGTGAATATTATCTTATATGAAAAAGAAAAAAATGTATAAATATGTGCAGCAGCATCGTCTGTGAAAAAACGTCAGAACGGCAGATTCTATCTGGACATTCGATGCATCTGAAAAACAGGAGCTTTGAGGTCAATTATTCCCTCTCTCTCTCTCTACCTCTCTCCATTTCCAACTCCTCCCCCGGTGTATCCGTCCATCTGCTCAGGTCTGGCTTCTTCTAGAGTTCTCCTTCTCTAGCCGGTGCCCAAAGAATTATGCTATCATCTCTATGTGTTCAAGATAAAAGATCTGTAAGCTGCCGACAAGCTATGAGTGGAGCATCGGTGGTTTGCATGTCTATTCTGTTTGGACAGGATGGAGTCGAGAGGCAATGAATATAGCAAACTACTGTATAGTCAAGTAGTTTACATCAATCCTTGCCTCTCAACACCCTTATCCATTATCCCTGTGAGCTACTACATAGCCAAAATCCCAGGACAGCGGCCTTGTGGTTAGAGTGTCCACCTTGAGACTGACCGGTCCTACCAAAAACTGGGAACCCAATGCCTCCCTGCTCGGCCCTCACACCAAGGTTTGGATTGGAGGTAAGTCCCTGCGACATACTAACATATCCAAGGTGTACTTGTACATCAAGCTGCCTCACGCTACAGAAACAGGACAGGGCTTGACACTAACACTTGCCCGCTTGCCCGGGGCAAGTAAAAAAAAATGGTCGGGCAAGTGAAGACTGCTACCTGGTTGCCCGATCGGGCAAGTGTGTGACTTAGTGCGCTATAACACAACGATATATTTGTCTTGAAGGTGGTCATTGCGCTCTGCGTCTTTCCCTGCTTTCTAGCTATCTCTCCCATCTCTCTCCCAGGTCCATTTGGTTCCAAACTATCATTTTGCTGGGTCCACTAACTGTGACTAAAACAAATCAGTCTTGGACTGCGAAAGGAAATGTTTAAAGCGCCCAAGTAGAAAGTAAACTTAAATGCAAAATTTACGATATAATTTGGGGGGCAAGTGACCATGACCTGAGGGCAAGTAGAACCTGACTTCCACTTGCCCAATGGGCAAGTGCCTCAGAGACGTTAGTGTCAACCCCTGCGGAGATAGGCTCCTGGCCTATAGTACTGTATATGGGCCTCATAACATCATGGCCTGGCAAGGCTACTTACTTACTATATAGCCAAGTTGGCGGTTGATCAGGGCCGGATCTAGAGGGGGGCAGGGGTGGGCAGAGCCAACCAAAACGTGCATCCTGCCCACCCAATGAAAGGTAATATCAGTGGCCCTTGAGAGTGGTGGTCCCCAGCTAAATGGTGGGAAGTTAGTTAACCAGATGTAACTCTTTGAGAGCGTAACAATGAAACCAAATGGACCCTTGCGGGTCCATTTAGTTTCATTTTTGCACTCCCAAGAGTTAAAATATCCATCATGTGAATTTAGCCCAAGTCTACACAACTAGAGAATGTAGAAGATTAATGGTCATTTTGATCTGTATGTTTGCCCGTTTGGTTTCCCAAATCCAGCCTGGAATTGTGGACAAAAGCAAAATAAATCTTTAGTTTTGGTGTCTGTGGGGCTAAAATGTCATCAAATGGTGGTCCTCAGTGGCTCAAATGGCGAATAAATAGAGGGCCCTGGTGTCCAGGTGCTCACCTTGCCATGATTCTTCTAGCCCACCCTAGTGGGGCTGGCTAAATCCGGCCTTGCGGTTGATAATAATATATGAGACTGTTGCATTTGTGAAAGGGGACTGGACATAACTAAACTCTGTCACTACAGACGAATTAGAGGGAGCTTGAGATGCATAAAATCCTTTATTTCTGTGACTAATAAGTCAGTTATATCTCTCTCTAGACTAGACCAGGGCACCAAACTACTAAGAGAAAAAAGGAGAAAGCAACAGGCAACTAAATACTTCATGTCCAGGAGCTGCTGTGCTGAAATATACTACAGCGATAAATCATTGTTAAAATGTGTTGGTGAAGCATAAAAACTTTCAGCAAGCCGAAAAAGCCGAAATAAAAAGACAAAAATCACAGCATTGCAGAACCAACACGAAGATGGTACATCAAGATTGGTTTTCCAGAAGCAGTGGGCATAGATTTGATACCACACCGGCTTTCACAGCCGCTTAACCATTTCTGTACTGAGCGCGTTTTGGTGTTTTAGCTGTTGAAAAATAGCAGATCTACAAGCTCATATCGCGCCACTCGGTGGCGCGATATGAGCTTGTAGTTCTGCTATTTTTGAAAAATTGTGAAAATGTGGTGCAAATCTTTGTTTTTAGATGAGGTTCTGCAGCTAAATAGATATTTCTGGGAGTCTTTCCTATGAAATATGTTCAGCATCACTGACACAGAAAGACATTTTTTCCAGAAAAACTAGAATCTCGCGCCAGGGACTAGAATTTAGTGTCACAAACTAGAATTTAGTGTAATGCACTAGAATCTAGTGTCGGGAACTGGAATCTAACTTCAGAAACTACAATCTACTAAGAGGAACTAGAATCTACCATGGGGGACTAGAATCTAGCATGAGGAACTAGAATCTAGCATCGGAAACTAGAATCTAGCGCTGTGAACTAGAATCTAGCATCAAAAACTGAAATGGGTTAAGCCTCAATTGGTCGAATTTACTTTATTGATTTATCCCACAGACAGACACACAGCGAGTAGGCAGAGATATCTCCGTGTTGCCCATCTGGCAAAACTGAACTTTACTCAACTTTCTTTATGCCTCCTGTTGCAGAAATCATTCTTCGTTCCACCGCCATGAGCGGAGCGGGTGATGGAGATGTGCCACTTAGTCAGAACACGGAAGAGCCAAGAAAGTTACAGTCATGGTATGAATTATGAAATTTGGCATTCATCTACTGTATCTCTCCTGCACACTTTGTCTCTCTACATCTCGCTTATGACTCTCTCCAATGACTGGGGGAGAACAAAAAATAAAGAGTAAAATGGAAGTAAAAAGGACTAATATGGAGGAGTAAAGGAGTAATATGTTAAAAAGTCACTGTTTTTTTAGTATCTATTCCAGAACACCTGCTTTTGAGGATCTATTCTATAACAGTGGTTTTCAACCTTTTTCAAACCAGGACCCACTATTTATTCTGCATTCTAGCCACGGACCACCATTTGAGTTTAGTCGGACTCAAGACCGAGGAATCTCAAGTTTTTGTCCACCATTTAGGAAAGATAACTTGCAAAATGTTGGTCAAAATAACAATCATTCTACATTTTCTAGTTTTATAGATTTGAAAACTAAGTAAGTCAGATGTTAGAATATAATTTAACTCTTCAGAGCATAAAATGAAACCAAATGGATTCCTAAGTTTCCATTTGGTTTCATTTTAACACTCTCAAGAGTTTCACATCCATAAGGGTCCATTTGGTTACCAACTGTCCATCATTTAGCTGGGGACCACCTGGAATCCTCTCAGGGACCACTGGTGGTCCCCGGACCATCGTTTGAAAACCACTGTTCTAGAACAGGGGTTTTCAACCGGTGGTCTGGGGACCACCAGTGGTCCCTGAGAGGGTTCCAGGTGGTCCCCAGCTAAGCTGGTTAAGCAGATGTAACTCTTGAGAACGTAAAAATGAAACCAAATGGACCCTGGCGGGTCCATTTGGTTTCATTTTTACACTCTCAAGAGTTAAAATATTCATCATGTGAATTAGTCCTAAATCTACACAACTAGAAGATCAATGGTCATGGACAGAAGCAAAGGAAATCTTTAGTTTTTGGGTCTGTGTGGCCAAAATGTCATCAAATGGTGGTCCGTGGCTCAAATGCTGAATAAATGGTGGTCCCTGGTGTCAAAAAGGTTGAAAACCCATGTTCTAGAACACCAGAATGCTGCGTGTAGTACTTATCAGCAAGAGCAAACATGTTACTAACAATACACTGTATGAGGGAATTCCAAAGATGGGCCAGAAAGTAGCATCCAGGAGAATGAGACTGGCAGGACTCAGTCAAAGGCATGAAGAACTGTCAGCCAGTGCTAAAGACTAGAATCTTCAGTTTCTATCTCACCCCTCCTTACCCCTAACAGGTGAGTTCCTAGAGCTATGGCAGTTCCATCTCCCATCCCAGAATGCTGGTTGTGTGTGTGTGTGTGTGTGTGTGTGTGTGTGTGTGTGTGTGTGTGTGTGTGTGTGTGTGTGTGTGTGTGTGTGTGTGTCTGTCTCATTTGCAGGAACACAGAAAAGTGGCTTGTCTAATAACATTTTCTACCACCTGATTAAAAAGCAGCACATAAATCACACCCCTCACTCTCTCTCACGTGCACACGCACGCACACACACGCACATACATACACGCCACGTGCGCAGTCTCTGCTCCCATCAGCCTGAGGGGACACACGCAGCGCACACATCACGTTAGCGTCGACGCACACACGGTCCGCCGCAGGACTATTTTTTCCCCCCCATTTTAATTTCACGGTATATTCATCATTTCCACTTAGAGAGTGGTGTATATGCACAAAGTGGAAAGAAATACATAAATAAATAAAAAGTGTTGGATTTCTTGATGTTCCAACGTGAACCTGCAAATGCCTGTATATACAAATACTCAGGCGTAACGATCATGGTGATCTCTCATGGGAATCTGAGATCCGGACAGGCATTTAGGTCTGTGTTTAGGCTCTGCGACGCAAACCCTAAGAAGTATACTGGCATTTTGACGTAAAGTTATTCAGTGTAACCAACGTTTTCATTAAAGCAAAGGATACATTTTAACCCATTTTGTCATGACTAGATTCTAGTTTCAGACGCAAGATTCTAGTTTCTGATGCTACGTTCTAGTGTTGATGTTACATTTCTGACACTCGATTCTAGCTGCAGGCGCTAGATTCTAGTTTCTGATGCTTGATTCTAGTTCCTAGCGCTAGATTCTATTTTCCAAAGGTCGATTTGAGTTTTTGGCGGTAGATTCTACTTTCTGTCGCTAGAAATTCTATTTTCCGACACTCCATTCTATTTTTTTCCTCGCTAGATTCTAGTTTCTGACACTGGATTCCTTTCCTGTGTCCTCCTGAATCAGTGATGCTTAACATATTTCATGCCAAGGACCACCAGAATTATCTATATTTGGCTGCATCTGAAAACCCCCCAACTGAAAACATGTTTAGGGATCCCCCAGAAACAAAGATTTGAGTTAAAATGTTTGCCTCTGAAATAACATATTCAAAGATTTGTGCCACTTTTTTTTCACGAATTTTCAAAAATAGCAGACCTACAAACTCATAGCGCGCCACTCGGTGGCGCACTATGAGTTTGTAGATCTGCTATTTTTAAATAGATAAAGCATAATATAATGCTTAGAACACCATAATGTGATAACAGTATTTACTGAGGCTAAGGTACAGTACATGTAAGTGATAATGGTCCAGGGACGACAGGGAGTGTGCATGCACTGATTTAGTGCTGTACTGTACTAGTCTCACTTTGCCAGACATTCATTCTCACATCCTCTCCTCCTACTGACTGCTCTCCGTCTGTCTGGGGAATTCTAAATGCGATGCTAGTTACAACATTGGCCGCCGGCGCTAGCGAAACCACCAGTCCCCGCTGCTCTGTCACCTCCCTGAAGACTACGGACTCTGCTCTCCGATGCACAGTCGTTGTTTCGCTTAATTAACTTCCATTAACAACGGAAACTGTTGGGTATTATAATTCCCCTCGTAAAATTAACTCAACCGCCACCTTCCAAGCATGGCTAATTTCGTCTCCCGTTCTGCGTACGCCAATGTGCAGTGCCCGCTAGCGTTTTTACCTTTGAAAGCTATAACCACCGGTTGTCGGATGTGGGAAAATCGTAAGTAAGTCGTCAGAAGTGTTAAGGAACACGTTTGAACTTTTGTTTGTTTTTTCAACAAAGGTTTATTATTTTAGGTTGTTATTAGAGAAAGTAAAAGATGGGTGTTAATTGTTTTACAATCCTTGCTTTCTTTAGTTTTGGGGATTTTAGCTATGGGAAGGGGCATTCGAACATACATCTAAATACATATTTTTTTGTTTTGTTTTTGTTTTTTTTTTTTAATCAACTACTGCAGTCCTAGCTGGCCTAATCTGAAATTATTTTGGCTTAGGGGAGGCGGGGTGGCGTCTGCTTTTGGACGGCAGATGAGCTCATCTAATTTGATCTCACCAACGTATCGTCATCCCGCCCCTCCACTGCTGTGCTACGCCACGTCACACAACGTGGACAAAAATGAAAGCCTGGGTGTCGAGGCTACAGCAGTCCTAATAAACGCCAGGAAATTACATTTGGCCCCTTATGAATGTGACAAACTGCCATATTGAGCCTCTGGGAAACGCAACAGAAGCACCAAAAGAATTACGATCAATAAAAGGGCAAAACAGAGAAGCAGACATATACAAAAGGTCAGGTAAGAAAATAATTTGCGAAATAAATGTGTTTTTAACAGTTTCTTAAAACAGTGTACTGATTCAGCATTTTTTAATGTCAACCGTAGGGCGTTCCACAGTGATGACAGCAAACGTCCTTATCCCCCTTAGTTTTGAGTTTAGTCCCAGGAATTGTTAGTAGACCTTGGTCTGAGGATCTGAGCGGACATGCATTAATTTTAGGGATCAGTAGGTCACTAATATAAGCAGGAGCCAGGCCATGTAGAACTGTATACGGTTGGTGTTGGTGAGTAATCTAGCTGCAGTATTTTGGATCAACAGACCTTTAGTAAGCCCCGCCCTCTTGTCCACCCTAGGACACTTTCCAGCCAGGCTCATTCATTCCAATGTAAATATCATGGACTTTACACATTAAATACTGGTTCATTTTTAGAACCAGGCCTTCCAAATATCTTCCAAATCTTTCAACAAGGCATGCCCTGTGCAGTGGAAAAATGTGTGAGAGACATTTATTTAAAACAATGTTTTATCATATAGAAAAGTTATTGGTCACATGTTATGCTTAGCTGTGATTGGACCATTTCGGTTTGGGGAGGGGCTTATTGAACGGTCTATTGAAGACGGAAGAGAGATGACTACTGTAACAGACTCTAAACCACGCTCAGTCACTCAAGAAGGAAGATATACTGTAAATGAATTAGTCAGTACTCTTTGCCTGGCGCTACAAACGGGTGGATATCAACAGAGAGGTTACAAAAGACTTTCAAAACTAGGATGCGTGAAGGACCACAACCCGCCACCCCCTGAACTCGGAGGGGTCTGTAATTTTGCTGACGTGGAAAGCAAACATTTCAAAAAGACTGACGACAAACAGGTCTTCTTCAAACATCTTTTTTTTTCAATTTCAATGAAGGCCACATCATTTGAAGGCTGACATCACGCACTTACATGACCCGTCAGGAACTGGAAGATGACCATGGCCCCACTCGCAACCCTAAGCTTTGTACGCACGGTCACATACGAGCTTCCAACCCCTAGACAGAGACGATATAAACTGTAGCTGGTGTAAAGGCAGACGAGGTGAGATGACCTGCTGTTATACACCAAAGAAAGTTACTGCCAACGCTCAAAAGAAAATGCCCTTCGGCTACTTTCATCCAGAGAGAGAGTTCAGGCGAGGCAAACCGCCTGGTGTGCCCACGTCTCTACACATAAGGAAGGACATTTCTGTGAATGCAGCCAGTTATCAACCTTTCCTGGTATTTCAATTCTTTCGAGCCGTTCCACCTGTGTGTTCACACTCCGAGGTCTCGCAGAAGAAGTGCTTGTGCAGTTTCTAATTTAACTTTGCACCGTAGCCGCCGTCAACCCATTCAGTCTTTGGAGGCCAAAAGTATTACAGATTCAATCGCCGGCACTTTCAGCCTTCTGCACCCTTATTTTGAAGAGCCACTACAGGTCACGACGATGTGTCGTGTCCGGGATGTAAACAAAGGTACACGTGGGAGACAAGAGGTTTGACGTCTCTCTTTTCACACCGAGAGGAAAAGAAAAAAAAAACGAATCAACGGAAGAATAAATCAACCGCGACGGTTGCGGTTCTTGAGTTTGAAAATATATATATATATATTTTTTTTCAGACAGGCGTCCGGTGGCTTAACCCATTTTCTCCAGAGATTCTAGAATCCTAGATTCTAGTTTCTGACACGAGATTCTAGTTTTTCTGAACAAAAAAAAACTATGTTCCTGTGTCAGCGATGCTCAACATATTTCATGCCAAGGAAATTTGCTTCCAAAATAATATATTCAAATATTTGCGCCACATTTTCACGCTTTTTCAAAAATATCAGACCTACAAGCTCATAGCGCACCACCGAGTGGCGCGCTAGTAGTGTGCAATAGTACAGACAGGGTTAAGCTATAAAAGCAATGTCTCCTGTGAGGAGTATGAAAAATTGTCCGTTTCTGAGCAAATTCGTGGGAACACACGCACGCGCACACACCTTCCATATGACATTTTGTCCACACACACACACACACACACACACGCACACACACACACACACATCTGCCAGGTAATGAAGTGTAAGACATGGAGTCCGCCTGCCTTCCTTCCTTCCTTCCCGCGGCAGGCAGGGAGAAGAGTTACCGGTGCAGAAGACATTTCTTTTTTCACGCTAGATTTGTCCGGAAAACATATTGAATCGTCACCTCTCACCACGCCTGCTGCTCATTTGCATGTTCAAATTACTTTAGCCTCGCGAAGCTTTGCTGCTTCTTCCCCTCAAACTTCTTTTTTTTTTCTTTTTTAGATTCGTAGGTTGTCCAAACTGTCTTTGTTGGAGGCAGACAGGCACCGCTGTTTGAATAAAATAAATATGTATAGAGGTCTGTGAAAATGTCTGTTTTCCGACTGCCTCCGTTGTCACAACTTTAGTTTGGAGTCCACCAGTGGTGGCGAAAAAAGGACTACTTTAGTTATTGAAGTAAAAGCAAGGGAGTATTGGCATACAAATGTACTTGCCAATTTAAGTGCCTTAAAGCATGAATTATGCATGCCGCAGGCTCATTATAGATTTTTAAAGGGTATACATTTATTGAAAATAGCCCCCAGTGTGTTGAATCGTGAAGCATTGTGTGCTCGCTGTAGATCAGGTATGTCCAACTCAAATACACTAGCGGGCCAAAAGAGAAGAATGGGTACAAGTTGAAGGCTGGAGGTGCCGGACTGTGTTTCAACACACAGGCACTGGGTTTTCGAGGTGCAAACCTCGAAAAAAAAAAAAAGTCACATTAAAAAAAATAAAAAAGTCACATTTACAGTATTTATTTTGGTGTGTGCAATATACCAGAGGGACAATCTTTTTTATCATCTACTACAGTCCTAATAAAACCCAGGAAAATACGTTGTATAACTGTACACAAATGATCTACTGAATGTAGATGTTAAACACTCCATTTTTGAGCGTTCCTGGTCAAAAGGTTCCTGATTATATTTAATCTACTGAATGTAGATGTTACATACTGACAGGGTTGACACTAAGGTCTCTGAGGCACTTGCCCATCGGGCAAGTGCAAGTCAGGTTCTACTTGCCCTCAGGTCATGGTCACTTGCCCCCCAAAAATATATTGTAAATTTTGCATTTAAGTTTAACCAGATGTAACTCTTGAGAACGTAAAAATGAAACCAAATGGACCCTTGCGGGTCCCCTTGCGGGTCCATTTGGTTTCATTTTTACACTCTCAAGAGTTAAAATTCATCATCTTAATTAGCCCAGATCTACACAACTAGAGAATGTAGAAGATTAGGTCATTTTGATGTGTATGTAAATTTGCCTGTTTTGTTTCCCAAATCCAGCCTGGAATTGTGGACAGCTAGAAAGCAGGGAAAGACACAGAGGCAGAGTGCAATGACTGCCTTCAAGACAAATTTATCTTGTGTTGTGTTATAGTGCACCAAGTTGCACACTTGCCCGATCGGGCAACCAGGTAGCAGTCTTCACTTGCCCCACCATTTTTTTTACTTGCCCCGGGCAAGCGGGCAAGTGTTAGTGTCAAGCCCTGTAATGACCTTTGGCTCAGGCACGCCAAGATATGGAATTTGACGTATATTTTGTAGATTGTCTATTTTCACAAGTTTCACGTGGCCCAATAGCACCTTCCATATAGGCTTGTTCTCAAAGACTCGTCTTTCACAAAATCTAGCTACAGTTTTGCTGTATATAGTCTATGACCGGTCCATTCCAACCGGGCAGGTGGTACAGTACAGTACCCCCCTCCACACACACACACACACACACACACACACACACACACACACACACACACACACACACACACACACACACACACACACACACACACACTTTGAAACTTTGCTCCATTTCTATACATACCATTTTGTGGGACTCCCCAGAGATCTACGGTTGGATGATGGACTGTGTTCATTCTCTGTGCCTGCTGTCCTATTGAATGTTTAATTCAAACGCGCTGCCTCTGATCTCACTTCTACCTCCATTAATATACATGAGAGAGCCGAGCGCTACAAGGACTCGTAAGGTTAGCGCATGCACCCGCACAGCCGTGCATGTGGCGTGTGTGTGTGTGTGAGAGTGTGGTGGTGGTGGATTTGATTTGAATATTGTTTTGCTGATGCAGGCAGATATATATACGGGAAAAAGAAACTTGCATCTTTTTAGAGTTGAGGCTCTGGATGGTCGCCTCCAGCCAGTGAGTGGGATGGGAGACCGCAGAAATGTGGAGAAATCAAAGACTGGAGTGTAATCACAAATAAATATGCACGTGGCACATGCACGCACGCACGCACTCAGATGCATGCATGCGGCGTGTGTTCTACTTCATCAACGATTCTGAGATGTTATATGGGAAATATCCTGTTACGCCATGTCAGATTTCATGCTTTGGCAACGCGACGCGGAAGCATTTTAGAACGCATTCTATTTGCGCCTGCAAGCACGAGTGTGCGCACGCGCGCACACGCACACGTTTGTATTGCCATGCTCATGGGGACACTGAACTGATGAATGCAGTCTTGCGTACAGTATGTTGCTGCTGTCGCGTGGAAACCTCATATCTCGATTATTCTAACTTGGTGTTTTTTTGGTAACTTACAGCAACTTGATTATGCTACAGCAGTGGTTTTCAACCAGTGGTCTGGGGACCACCAGTGGTCCTTGAGAGGGTTCCAGGTGGTCCCCAGGCTGAAGTAAAGTGGGTTAACCAGATGTAACTCTTTTGAAAGCGTAAAAATGAAACCAAATGGACCCTTGTGGGTCCAATTGGGTTCATTTTATGCTCTCAAGAGCATCTGAATTAGCCCACAGTCTACACAATTACAAAATATAGAAGAATGGTCCTTATTTTGATCAATGTTTGCCTGTTTTGTTCCCAAAATCCAGCCTGGAATTGTGGACAAAAGCAAAAGAAATCTTTCTTTTGGATCTGTGGAGTGAAAATGCCATCAAATGGTGGTCTGTGGCTCAAATGCTGCATACGGGTAAATAGTGGGCTGTGGTATGGTTGAAAACCACTGTGCAACAGTGCCCCAAAAAAGAAAAGCCCTAAAAAAAGAAAAGCATCAAAGAGGCAGTTAGTTTGCTACATTAACGGCATTGGAAATTGTGGAACTGGACGCCTTTGCCAGCACAACTACCATCATTTGTCTTCAAAAATGTTGACAAATGACAAATGTTTTTTTTTCTACTCTGAGGTCTGTGTCTCATCCTTTCCACCAGTGACATCATCGCAGTGTTGCCAACTACCAAAATCCAAAATGCACTAGTGGGACTTCCAAAATGCACTAGAATGCACTAGATGACAAAACAGGCAAATTAACATACACATCAAAATGACCATTAATCTTCTACATTCTCTAGTTGTGTAGATTAGACCTGGGCTAAATTTTAACTCTTGAGAGCGTAAAAATGCAAGGGTCCATTTGGTTTCATTTTTACACTCTCAAAGAGTTACATCTGGTTAACCAACGGTCCACATTTAGCCTGTGGACCACTGTTTGAAAACCACTGTCATAGGAGGAAAAAATGGTGAAAAATGAGGGTTTTATCTCTGGCGCCTGTCAATCAATTCCGCCCCAACTCACCAGCCAAAAAGCACTAGATTTTCCGCCAGGAGCTTTTCATAAATTTTGGCGCTATGCGGGTCTGAAAAAAAGCTAAATATAGTGACAAATGCGCCAAGTTGGCAACACTGCACCATGGTCATCATGAGAAAGATGACTTCCATTTTTTTTTGCATTGCAACTTTTCAGGAATAGAAAGCCTGCAGTCCCTAATAGCTAACTATTACGAACGCTGGTAGAAGGGAATTTCATTTCATTTCATTTCATTTATTTATTTATTTCGACAGGACAGCACCAGTTTGATGAACACAGGAGACCGACACATGCATTAAAATGTACAGACGTCCCAGTGTAAAACCGGTCAGAGTTAGCTACGGCTAGTTTTCATCTGTTGTCCTCGTGAACCAAAACTTACAGAATAAACTTAGTTTTCATCTGTTGTCCTTAAGAGTTGCCCACTGTCCTCCCATGGGACCCAGACTAAGTAGAAACAAATGGTGGTATTCTATCATGGACATTAGTAAGGACCAATTATATGAAGGTACACTGAAAAGTGGTGAAGTGATCCTTAAAGATTTGCTAATTGATTTCCTGCAAAGTAGCAGTTTTGGACTCTCCAACCAACTGGTTGACGAAACTATACATGGATCATTTTGGTGATACGATTTTGGCGATGCAATCCAATATGAATCAATGATTTAAAAATCGATATAGTAACTATTAAAAACAGTGTCTTAAACTAAGCATTTAAAGCAAACCTAATTTAATGTAAATGTAATGCAAAATGTAATAAATGCAATATTAAATTAAATGTATTATCTGCAAAGAAAACGATTCAATACTGGTTATTTGGATTGCAATACCCATTGCATTTGGGGAGGGGGGGCAGTCGAAAGCAGCTGGTGGATCCTGGTTCAGCGAGCCAAAATACAGCAGATAAGACTGATGTCCCCCAATTTGCACTTGTATTAGTCAGAGAAAGGGCAGGTTGACTCCCACTTCCTTATATGTCAGGCCTTCCGACGGGTTTCCCCCATGATTTTCTATTTTGAGCCCAATGCGAAACGAAAATAAAATCCTAGGTACCGTGGACACACACGCACACACACACCCCTTCCTAAAGCTGGATCTACTGCACTCTCAGCCTGCGGAAGTGGAGTCACCATGATCCATGACGGACAGGAATGGCTTCCCATCAACCAGCCTCCCTCCCCTCCCCCCAGTGGAGTAACACACGGCATCTGTCAGGACCCGGACCATGCTTCATGTTCACCACCGCACGCTTTATCACTCCCCTCGCACGAGCGCACGCTCAACGTGCACACACACATGCACACGCCCGTGCAACGCACCTAACATCAATCTGCTGGTTTTCTTCGGAGAGCCACTGTATCCTGGGTATTACGGCAGAAGGGATGTTTGTCTTACTGCTTGCACTTCTCTCTCGGGTTACCAAGCTGTGAGCGATGGTTTTCACAAGCGCTGCATGTGCTAACGACGGCTAGGAGCTGCGGTTATGCGGGGGGAAATAAGCAATAAGGTGAAAAAATATCAAATCGACAAGCTCATAGCTTGTAGATCTGATATTTTTTTGACACATCATGAACATTTTACAGGGACAAAGAATGTTAGTTCCAGGAACTAAACTTTAGTTCCAGCCAGGGACAATAATTTGTCTTTGTTTGAGGGACAACATTTTAGTTCAGGGACAATTTGTTTAAGTTTGAGGGACAAGATCTTAGTTCCAGAGACTAAATTGTAGTCCCAGAGACAGAGATTTTGTTTAAGGGACAAAATTTTAGTTCTAGAGACACTATATTAGTTCCACAGACACCGTTTCCGTTCCGGGGACACCGTTTTAGTTCCAGCCAGGGACACGAGTTCCACATACAATATTTTATTACGGGAGAAGGGATGTTTGTCTTGCTGCTTGCACTTCTCTCTGGGGTTACCAAGCTGTGAGCGATGGTTTTCACAAGCGCTGCATGTGCTAACGACACCTTGGCCAAGGAGGCAAGAGGAGCTGTGGTGGTGCGAGGGAAAATAAGCAACAACCGGGGTCTATGAAAACAACAAGCCACCAAAAACACAGGCGACTATACAGGCCAAATACGAGCTGATATTTGAGATAGCCAAACTGCTAATTTTGGAGAGAAACATTTAAAGGGGCTCTACCATGAATTTAAAGGTATACTAGGTAACGTTTTCATTAAAACAAATCTTAAATTTGATCCATTATGACTGTCATGTTTGTCACATAAGCCATTCACTGATTTTCAGCTCTCAAAGCCAGTTCTAAATATGATTTTCATCCCTCAAAGCCTGTTCTAAATATGTTTTCTATCAAAAAGTGATGGGAGTGCCGTTTCCCGGAAAAAATACAATTTTAGAGAGGGTTCTGTGAAATAATAGTTTGGGGTGTGGAGGGGTGACTGTAATGCATATACGTCAAACTGAAGGCCCGGGGGCCAAATCAGGCCTGTGAATTAATTATTTTCGGCTCGCGGGATGATATTGAACTACTATTAGGACTGATCCTCTGGTACATTGCACCAGTTTGTTTTACTTTCTCAAGTTGATTTATTTGACTATTACTACTATGAAATCAGTGTTCGGTGAGGATCATATAACGGTTTTTAATGCATAGCAGCTGGACTGCATTCATCTTGCTATTGAGGGACACTCATTTTTCAAGGAAAATTACTTTTTTGCTGTTTTCCTGTAACGTCCTCGCAAAAAAAAAAAGTCCAGCCCTCGACTTCTATTCTATTCTGGCCCGCTGTGTATATGACTTTATAATGGATGCAGTAAAGCACTTTGGATAATACAGGATGCTATATGCAAATGCACGATTTAACAGAAAAAGACAAAAGCGTCACAGACAAAACAAAAGGATTTTGCTTTGTTTGTTTTCCAGTTACTTGTGAAAAGTGTTGTTCGACAAAGTATATCCGCCGCCTGTAGTGGAGTTTAGTGGTTTATGTAAAGTAAATGTTACCCAAGTGCCAAACTATATGCCACTTACTTAAAGTCCAAGCACATTCCATTCATTCACATTTACATTCAGTACATAAACTATGGGCAGGTAGGGAGGACATAATACAATGGAGGGGAAGCATTTGGGGGCGTCGCCAGCAGTTGCTTCATGGGCAAAAAGTCTATTTTAAAACATTTTGTCCTGACTAGATTCTAGTTTCCGACGCTAGATTATAGTTTCCGACGCTAGATTATAGTTTCCGACGCTAGATTATAGTTTCCGACGCTAGATTATAGTTCCTGAGGCTAGATTATAGTTCTTGACTCTAGATTGTAGTTCCCGACACTAGATTATAGTTTCTGACACTAGATTCTAGTTTCTGACTAGATTATTGTTTCCGACACCAATTTCTATTTTCTGACTAGATTCCAGTTTCTGCCACTAGATTCTAGTTCTTAACAGTTTTCGTGCCGTGGAAATGAATCTACGTCACCCGTTATCATTAATTTACAGTAACAACTGATGCCGCTGCCGTTAACGCTACTTGACGTGACGTTACTTACCGGCGCCGTTTAATTCGATCCCCATGCTAACAGCAGCTAGCAGCGACCGCAGCGACCATTGCTAGACCATAACAAGGGACGACTAACCCGGACAAAAGTGTGTGTCCGTCAACTAACTTGTCCGTCGGGAAACATGGACCGAAATATGAAATATGACTTTTAGATGAAAACCGCTGGCACTGGCGACCTCCAAAAATATGAAAAAGGGCTGGCACTGAGAGAGTTAATGCTAGATTCTCGTTATATAAAACATTTGAGGATCCTCCACAAGCAAAGCTTTGATTTAAAAATGTTTGCTTTTGAAATAATATAACATTTGCACCAGATTTTTACAAATTTTCAAAAATATCAGACCTACAAGCTCATAGCGCGCCACTCGGTGGCACGCTAAGAGCTTGTGGATCTGATATTTTTCAATAGCTAAAGTAATTATTGTGAAGCGTGACAGTTCAGAAAGGATTAAAGGGAAGTAAATGGCTAATAACTTGGAATAATGACTGGCTGCCGACGCCTGGGATAAAATAACGGTGGTAATAACGTCCTTCAGGGAGGCCATCACACCTAGAAGGCCGGCGTCAGCAAAACCAGCGCTTTCTTTTTTCTTTTTCTTTTCTCCCTGTGGCCTGGCACGACACGCTCTGCACCCACAGGAGATCCGTATAGTACAGTTTGTGTCGCTGAAACGTGTCCAAGCATTATTGTTCCGTGTCTTTTGAGGCGCCGGCCCGCCCTACAGCATGGCACTGAGAGAGAGAGAGAGAGAGAGAGAGAGAGAGAGAGAGAGAGAGAGAGAGAGAGCTCATGTGCCTTTCAACGCTCAAGGTTGCCGTTCAGTCGCCTGTGGAGGTCGATGATTGACGTAAAGACTGACGCACACACACATGCGCGCGCGCGCACACACCACACACACACACACACACACTAGAGAGCTGTGTCACTGCCTCAAGCCCACACAACAGAAGTGAAGTGAAGCATTGCCATGTGGCCCAAACACATGAAGGAGCAATAAATATAAAAGTATATCATACCTTAGCAATTGAAAAAAAAAAAAATCAGAACCGTAATCAAAATTACGGTTGTACGGTAGATATCGCGGGACTGGCGGGACCCAAGGCAATGACGGTGAGGCTACAAACCCTATTACAAACCAGTTTAGGTTTCCCGCAAATGAAACAAGTGCTGTGATTGGTCAGGAGAAGTATCGTATCCAGAGGAAATACGTTGTAGCCCAAGTCTGACGGACGTTCCAACGGACACTTCCGCTGATAAGGCTCCCTGCCCCATATCGTGCCCAGACGAGCGCAGATGAGGTAAGCCTGGGGACCGAGGCTACACAAAGCTGGGCATAGGATGGGCAAGCACTGCTCAATAATGTCAAGCAGTTGAGACGAATAACAGTCCATATCTTAATGTGACCCCTCCCCGAAAAGGCCTAGATGTCCTGACCCCTTATCCATCATTTAGACATCATGGATCAATACTGTGGACTAGTCTCAACTGCTTACCTTGCCAAATTCAATGTTCAAATTTTGTATGCAGTGACGATACAACAATGCAATGGATCACATTATTATTATTATTACTTTAGCAAGCAGAGGATCAAAATAGGGAAATGTTTAGAGTTGTTTTGTTTTTCTTTCTTCTGAAAATGACCCACAAGGTGAAGAAATCACTAGTGTTTACAGTATACTGTAAATCTTCTTTGCAGGGGAGGATGTGCAGTTAATAACTGTGTGTGAGTGTGTGGATGGAGATCAGAGTGCACTCCACGGTGAAGAATGCTGCATTGTGCCGTCTAAACTACAGCTGCAGTTACAGTATATTCTCCCTGCTCCTAAAACAACTATCTGTCTACCGAGGCTTTCAGTGTCTACACAGCGGCATTACGTATAGGGTTTGATACTGTACATTTCCACTTAACTGCCCAGCCCTGTCAGCTACTTAGTTACTTGGGCAACATACCAGTATTACCGTTTATTGTGATATTGGAAATCAATACCGAGTAATATCGTTGGGTCTATAAAAAATACAGAATACCGAATATTGTCAAATACAGACATTATACTGTATTGTATTAATATATGAGCAATGAGACTTTTAATTGTAACTATACAAACAATGTTCATGTTACACACATGCCTAAAATAGCCCTTATTTGGGCTAGACTTTTTGGAAACAATGTATTTCCAACTCAGTTTTTCCCTTAGGCTGCTTGAACAGCAGAGCGCTCAGTTTCTGACTCCTCAATGTCGCAATTCTGAGAACTAGGTGGAACGTGCCCGACTCTGATTGCAGGCCATTGCCATGTAGTGGTCAATACCGGTAATATAGAATATCAAGCTAATTAACATGTTATTAATACCGATATTTAAAAAAAAAAATCAATACGACCAAAGACTAATCCCATCCTAACTAGGAGCCTGTAAAATCAACTGCCCTCTTCAGACCACAAAGGCACCATTTACTATGGTGGGAAAAAATATAAATGCCATCCTTTCCATGCCATACCAAAAGGCAGCAAACAGAGTATCCAAGTAGTATGTGCCAATGGTGTATACCTCCTGGCTCCAAAACTATGGAATGCACTTCTCATTGCAATCAGGACCGCAGACTCACTCACAACTCACTCCCTATCACCACAGCCTGAAAAACAAACCTCTTCAGACTCCATCTCAGCCCATAGCACTTGTATTACCTTGTACATACTAGGGGTGGGATGGTTCACTTATCCCGCGGTTCGGTTTGTACCTCGTATGGGGGCCACGGTTTCGGTTTCGGTACGTTTTGCTTTTTAAAACCAAATTGAACGTATAAAAAAAATAAATCAAGATTTTCAAAACATTAAACAAACTTCTTCCTTTTCATTACTTACTAAAAAAAATGTATATTGCCATTTGTGCCTCATGATTAGGCTATTTTCAAGGGAAATATAAAATACCTAGACTAATAACATGAATGCACGTTTCAGTTAAGTATCAGGCAGGTAGCATGCAGACATGCAGCATTGTAGACAGACAACGAAGTTAAATTAGTTTAGTTCACAAGACAATATCTGCTTTATTAATAAGGATATTATCCATACTATAATTAAGGAAATGTGTCTGTCTGAACCGAAATATTGCGGTTCATTAGTGTGTATTGAACCTTGGAGCCCGTATTGAACGGTTCGTTTTTTTCGGTGAATTGTCCCACCCCTAGTACATACCAACCCATACTACTTGCAGTACCCTCCTAGGTAGTTTAGATAGCACCTCATTAGACTGAGATAGTAGTGACTTATATAGGATGTCTAATGTATTACCATGTTTTAGTGATTACATTGTATATTGTAAAGTGTATTGTAAATGCTTAATTTGTAAACTTTAATCTGTATGATGCATTGCAAGAGGAGAGCTTCCTACAATCAGGATTGAGTTCGGCCTTTATTAAATTATTCCAATCAATCAATCAATCAATCAATGATTAAATTAGGGATGCCAGGTTTAAAGTTGTTAAATACAGATGAAACAGGTTCATACCTGCCTATATACAACTAAACAATCTCTGTGGGTAGACACGTATTAATGGCAGTATCCCCATTTAGAAACTGCATCATTGAATCATTTAATATAGGTAATTATGACCCCAGAAGGGGTGCATTTCTTTTTTTATTTATTTAACCCATTTTGTCCTGGCATTAGATTGTACTTTCAGACACTATAATCTAGTCTCTGGCCCTAGATCGTAGTTTCTAGCTCTAGATTGTAGTTTTTCTCAAAAATCGATATTTCTGTGTCAGTGATGCTCAAAATATTTCATGCCAAGGACCCCTAGAATTGTGTTTGGCTACGGAGGACCACCCCCCCCCCCCCCCCCACACCCTCCCATCTGAAAATATCCCATGGAGGGACCCCCTCCCAGAAACAAAGATTGGAGTTAATAACGTTTCCTCCGACAGAAAATATCATTCAAGGATTTGCACCATGTTTTAAGGATTTTCCACAAATAGCAGACCTACAAGCTCGTATCGCGCCACTCGGTGGCGCGATACGAGCTTGTAGATCTGCTATTTTTCAATAGTTAAAGCTGGTTAATGCTTGAAACACCCAAATGCATTCGGTACCGAATGGATTAATGCTTAACATTCTCGCAGACAGAGCCATGGAAGGAGAGATAATGTGAATAATGCGTGCCGGGAGCGGTGAACCTCATAAAAAACCTTGACCTTGTCTGCCATGCAGTGACACGCCGGGCTGTTGCAGAGATATTGCCTGCTAGACTGTCTCGCTTTATTTAGAATAATACCATTTGTTAGTGTTTATCTGAGCCTTTCGGATAGGGGGGTTTATACGAATAACTTATGCAGATCCATCGAAGCCGTCAGGCTTTTTTTTCTCTCTCTTTTTTATACAAACCTGCAAGCTATCCACATTTTTCAGTTATGTATCTTTCAGTCAGAAGCGGTCAGATAAAAAGGTGCACTCGGTTTCAACATCGGAGAGTAGTGCCGCCTGAAGGCAGCACGAGCGTTCGAGTCCTGAGGCACTACCGAGCGAGCTAAAGGTGATCTAGGTGATGTAGTAGCTGAGAAAGAGATGTCCCGGCTTGCATCACCCCTTTACTGTGAATTAAACACGTACACATAGGAGGGATTAATCAAGAGTTGTAGCCAGAGCAGGGGTAAGCTGAGTGATAAGATGCATTGGGTCGTCTGTCTGAAGTGCAACAGGCCAACATCATGTACATCCAGGCAGGGGCGGATCTAGGCATGGGCATGGGGAGGCAATGCCCCCCTAAATGCCCAGTCTGCCCCACCAGACATGATGGCACGCAAAACAACCCAAGATATTTCAAATTCAAGTACTTATCTTTGAAATGATTTGAAACACTACTACTGATACTAACTAACTACAGTTGTGTCAGCACTAAACCAACAGCATTTCATCATTGAAAACAGAAAACTCTCTGAGTCAGACCTCATCGGCCGTGGCGCAAAGCGACACGGGCGATGAAGCCAACCCCATACCATTTTCTCCTGTCCCCGCAATTGGGAAATGTTACATCCGCCCCTGCATCCAGGCCCACCAGTACTCGGTCCTGATTGGACGAAAGCCCCTCTCATCCTGATTAGACGAAAGGCTTTTCTCCCAAAGCCCAAAGTGAAACTAGAGTTTTTGGACCCCAGGGACTCAAAGGAGGACAGGGAGGAACTCCTTAAAAAGGTCACCACACTCTGTGGTAGGGAGGATTAGCCAAAAAAGAAGAAGAAAAAAAAGAACAATATTTGAATTAAGTGAAAACACTTACTGTAACTAACAGAGTGGCAGCCAACACAAGTTTGACGCCGGAAAAGCAGCGATGTACAGTTTGCCCAGAAGCCAACCGGAAATCAGCATCTTGCTGCCCAACGCAATCGTTAAAAATCGATCGATTTTGTCGTTACAGCGTGGGATGGGTAGATTTTACATAAGCCTGCGTCGTTTGAGGTGAAACTTTCTTCCCGTGTTGTTGGCCAAAAGCACGTCGCTGGCGGGGCACACCAGGCAGCACTAGCGAGGCGTGAGATTTTAATGAACCGACAGGGCCAAATCCATCGTGGCGGGGGGTCCTTCCCTTCGTACAAAGTGCTTCATACAAACAGGTTTTGAGAGCCGTGCCGATTTGGACGGCATTTTGTTAAAAGAGTCAGCCCTGGGTCTTAGAAGTGGCTATAAATGTGGTACTTGAGACGGAGGCACGTATTACCCAGTTCATTTTTTTTTCACTAGCATGACGGAGAATAGATTATCTCCTTCTACACCCTCAGTCGGTCGTCCACAGAGAGGGGAGAGAGAGAGAGGGGGAGGCAGGGAGCGCGCCAGGGCCTCCGACAGACACACACACACACACACACGCACGCACGCACAAACACACGCAAACAAACACACACATAGGCAATGATTCCAGCCTGTAATTAATCCCTTCTGCACTGAACGGGTGTTTCAAGCATTTCGGTGTTTCAAGAAGCTTTAACTATTGAAAAATAGCAGATCTACAAGCTCATATCGCGCCACCGAGTGGCGCGATACGAGCTTGTAGGTCTGCTATTTTTGGAAAATCCTTAAAACATGGTGCAAATCTTTGAATATCATTTTCTGTCGGAGCAAACGTTATTAACTTCAATCTTTGTTTCTGAGGGGGGGTCCTTCCATGGTATATGTGTGTTCAGATGGGGGGTCCTCCGAAGCCTGCCAAACACAGACAATTCTAGGGGTCCTTGGCATGAAATATTTTGAGCACCACTGACACAGAAATATTGCTTTTTCAAAATATATATATATATTATCTAGTGCTAGAAACTACAATCTAGGGCCAGAAACTAGATTCTAGTGTCAGAAAGTACAATCTATCTAATTCCATGACAAATTGGGTTAAGAGACTCTCTTATCTTTTTACTTGGGAGCGTGTTTACCCGTGTGCCGTGGGTGCTACGCAGGGGAGCCAGGGAGGGAGGGAGGAGGAGGGGTGGAAGAAAAAAGTATTTTCCTCCACCTTTTCCTTTCCCCATTTCTGCTCTTTGAAATCAGACGTGGCAACTGTTGCGCCGCGGCGCCGTGTTGGGTTTTGAAGATGCGATGGGATGGGGGGCTTATGCCCCCCCTCGACGACACACAACTGTTTCTGTCCTTCCCCCCCTCCGCTACCCATGTGGAAGAACGGATCACCGCATGCTTGCCGACATCTCACAGTGGATGACGTCCAACCACCTGAAGCTGAACCCGGACAAAACCGAACTACTATTTTTCCCCGCTAAGTCCTCCCCCTTGCAGGAGTTAACCATATCTGTTGATAACGCCATGGTAACCTCAGCCCCTACGGCGAAAAACCTTGGTATTGTCCTGGACAGCCAGCTCTCATTTAAAACACACATCGCAGCTGTCACCCGATCCTGTAGGTTCACACTCCACAACATCAGACGGATTAGACCCTTCATCACCCAAGATTCAGCCCAGCTTCTCATCCAGACAACAGTCATATCTAAACTGGACTACTGTAACTCCCTCCTTACTGGCCTACCGGCATGTGCACTTAAGCCCCTCCAATTGATCCAAAATGCTGCAGCCCGTCTGGTCTTTAACCAGCCCAAATTCTCACATGTCACTCCGCTCTCTCCGCTCCCTCCATTGGCTCCCAGTCGCTGCACGCACAGTGTTCAAAACTCTCACGCTTGCATTCAAAGCAACCAAAGGTTTGACTGCACCTTACCTCAGTGGCCTCATAAAACCCTACAAGCCCTCCCGCGCACTCCGATCAGCCGACACTGGGAAGCTGGCAGTAGCCCCACTAAAAACGCCTGGACAACGCTCCACGCGCCCCAAGCTCTTCTCCCTCCTGGCCCCAAAACTATGGAATGAACTTCCCCCTGCAATCAGACCTCAGACTCACTACCTATCTTCCGCCGCAGTCTTAAGACACACCTCTTCAGACTCCATCTCAACCCATAGCACTTGTATTATATACCAACCCACAGTACTTGCTGCAATGACTTATATAGGTTGCCTAATGTATGACAATGTTTTTAGCGCTTCATTGTATGTTGTAAAATGTAGTGTAAATCCAGATTAAATTGTAAACTTTTCACCATTGTAAGTCGCTCTGGATTAAGAGCGTCTGCTAAATGCCTAAATTGTAAATTGTAAATTGTAAATCTGTTCCCCCTTCCGTTTCTCCTAGAAAATAAACCCATAAGACCTGATTCTACAAATTCAAGTTCTAAAAGCTCTAAAATAGGATTTCTACCATTGTTACACCCACCAGCTCTAGGTGTTAAAATGTTCTGAATGTTCAAGAGCCTCGTTCTCAGTTTGGAGTATTTTTGGTACAAGCAGTTTTAAAAGGTCTTTAAATATGCTCCAAATTCAATGAATGAGTCATGGTCTGAAAGCTTACTTTCTGTAGTTAGGTGCTGTGTTGTATAGGTGTCTCTATTACCAGGGGTGCACATAAGTGGTGCTCAGGAGCAAAAATCCTACAATGAGCTGTCAATCCAGGGGTGTAAAGCTCCTTTGAGCACCACACAGCTGGGGCTCATAATGACTGCCCGACTGGGACAGTAAAAAAAAAAAAAAGCCTTGAAAATGAAATAATTCGAATTAAAGTCTAAAATACTACTAGTATTTTTAATGGATGTAGAATGCAGGTAGTAGTACTACTACAGTACTAGGCTAGCCACTATGGCAACGCCCAAACTATCGCCCTGTACTGTAATACTGTACATTGATCGGGCTGTACGGAGTGGAAAAAAGAGGGTCCCAGGGCCTGGCGATGTGGGTCGCCACATTTTGGAAGCACCAGGCAACTAGCCAAAAATGAAAAATAGATGGACAATCCAGGGCATTGTTGTTGTCGACAAATCATAAAAACATGAGCCCCAACATTTGTCGGGGCTTTTAGCTAATATGAGCCAAAAGAGTGGAGATGGGATGGAATTAGATTCTGTTTTTAAACAAATCTGTTTACAAACAGTGTTAAATGTACACACTAAAGTTGCCTTTATTATACCTTTAATAATCTGTAAGAACAGAAAAGTTTACTCTGGCCAAGTTGAGTTTCAAAACTATAGTCACAAATGTTCTAAAATAGGAGATGCAATCACACGTATTTGTGCTGCACAAATATGTGAGATTTTAATATTATGTTTTGGGGGTTTTGTTGAAACATGTTTTTGCGGTTTTAATGGGATAATCCCACCTAATCAGAATCTCCCTCTCTCTCCCTTTCTCTCTCTCTGAAGTTTCACCTCGGGGGGGAGAGAGTCTGTTTGTCAATGAACGAATGAGCCTTTGGTCGTGTCAGAATGCATTAGCAGAAACATGAGAGGCAGTTTAAACCCATTTTTTCCTGACTAGATTCTAGTTTCTGACACTAGATTAAAGTTTCTGACGCTAGATTCTAGTTTTTAGTTTCTGACACTAGATTCTAGTTTCTGACACTAGATTCTAGTTTCTGACACTAGATTCTAGTTTCTGACACTAGATTCTAGTTTCAGAGATGCTACATTCTAGTTTTGGATGCTACAATCTAATTTTGACGTTAGTTGCAAGGCGCGAGATTTTAGTTTTTCCACTAAATTTAAAGTTTCTGTCGCTAGTTTCAATTCAAGGCGTTATATTCTAGTTTCCTGCACTACATGCTACTTTTTTAACACAAGATTATAGTTACCGGCACTAGATTCTACTTATTTGACATTAAATTCTAGTTTCCGACACTACATTCTGCATTTTTGACATTAAATTCTAGTTTCCGACACTACATTCTGCATTTTTGACATTAAATTCTAGTTTCCCACACTACATTCTGCATTTTTGACATTAAATTCTAGTTTCCGACACTACATCTGCTTTTTTGACACTAATTCTAGTTCTTGACGCTAATCTTAGATCCTAAAAGATGTTCCTAAAAATGTTCCTGTGTCAGTGATGCTCAAAAATTTCATACCAGGGACCACCAGAATTATCTCTATTTGCTGCGGACCCCCATCTGAAAACATGTTGTTCTAGGGATCCCCCAGAAGCAAAGATAATGTATTCAAAGATTGAAAAATATCAGACCTACAAGCTCATAGCGCGCCACCGAGTGGCGCGCTATGAGCTTGTAGCTCTGATATTTTTCAATATCTTTAGAACACCAAAACACGCTACAGTACAGAAACGCTTAAACCCTCGCCGCTGAAAGCATTTTCACACGTTTTTTCCCTTTGACTGGGAAAATTGGCAACAATTTTCGCTGCAGGCCGGGTCTCGCATTTTTTACAATTCAGGCATAATTTAGGCAAACGCTGCTTGTCCAGAGAGCGACTTATGTTATGCTGCTGTGCTAATGCGAGGTATGAAAACGCGTGGGTACAAAGGCAGCAGCGCTGACGCCCGGCACCTCACTGAACGCTCTGTGGGTCAACACAATAATCTGTACAATGAGGTATGGCAGGTAAACAATGAACCTGCCATCTGTCGAAACAATATGCTATCTGAATTATAACCGTGCGTCCGTACCTGTGTGTGTGTGTTGTGTCTGCGTGTGTGCGTGCACAAACAAAATGTACAATAACCAATTCAGACCTACGCAGTAGTTTGGGTTTTTGAAAATACTGGTGGTCCCTGAGAGGATTACAGGTGGTCCGTTGGTATCCAAATGGACCCTTTCAGATCTGTAACTTTTGCAATCATGAAATTATTTCCATTTGATGTTCCCTTTGGTTTCATTTTACGCACTCACATCTGAATTAACTAAGAATTACCAAGAATCTACACATTTAGAAAATGTTGAAGAATTGTTATTTTCACCAACTTTTTGCCAGCTACTTTTCCTAAATTAGACCAAGAGACTAAACTCAAGATCAAACTGTGGTCCTCCGTGGCTAAAATGCAGAATAAATAGTGGGCCTTGGTATGACAAAGGTTGAAAACTACTACTCTATGCTAAATCCAGAATACCTGTGAATAACTGTGTATTTTGGCAATGTAAACATGATGAATGAAGCCCTTTGAGTTGAATTGTGCACTGTGGTGGTATTGGCACTTTTACAAAAAAGTCTGAGTAGCCAACTTCCAAAGGGGGCGTGTGTGTGTGGTGTGTGTGTGTGGTGTGTGTGTGTGTGCGTGCGCGTGTGTGTGCGTGTGTGCATTGCTCCAGGGCTCGGGTCCTGAGAGATCCTTGTGATTCTCTGCATGCCCAACACCACATGACACCGAACCATCCGATCCGTGTAGATAAACACCATCATCAGATTCCACACAGATAAAAACCCAGACTCTCCCTTTGGCACACGTAAAAAAACCCATCTTGGCGCGACAGAAAAGCCAAACATATGAAACCATAACCCCTCAGCGTGAGATGGGATAAGGCAGAGATGCTGTGAAGAGAATATATTGAAGGAAAAGTCTAGCCTGGTCCAAAAAACACATCGACCCAGCCCCACTCTCTGAGTGCACTGAGTCTCTTTGCTGCAGGGGTTGACACTAGTCTCCCGGGCACTTGCCCATCGGGCAAGTGCAAGTCAGGTTTTACTTGCCCTCAGGTCATGGTCACTTGCCCCCCAAAAATATATTTTAAATTTTGCTTTTAAGTTTACTTCCTACTTGGGTGCTTTAAATCAGGGGTTTTCAACAGGTTGTCCAGTAGGGCGGGTCATACTTTTTTTATTTTTGAAATTCAAAATGCTTGGGTGCCTATTTTATGTTTTTGGGTATGGGGAATTCAAATATGATATTCTTTTTTTGATTGGACAAACCCTAGCTACATCTATTTGCATTTCTATATCAGTAATTGTATCGATTTTACCTCAATTATGAGATTTAAAATCCAAAGGAAATTCTAACATGTGGGGTGTCTAAATTATGTGTTTTTTGATGGAGAATTCAAATATAATATTGTTTTTAGAATAAGTCTAACCTACATTTTTCTGTACTTTGAAATTGCACATTTTGCCCGTTTTTACCTATTTTTTAGGATTTTTAAATACATAAAGGAAATCATTTATATCAACAAAGCCAAATCAAATTAAGCTATGAGAATGAGATGATTGTGGGGAGGGAGAGAAGCCTGGCCATCAGGGATAAGAAGGCTGAGACATTCAGGTGATAGACGGCAATGAAAAGAACCAGAAAAACATATCCAACATTGGTGGATTGATTATCTGATAAAAAGGAGTCTTTGACCTGAACTGAAGACCTTTATCAACCCCCATGGAGGTGCCTAACTGGAGCACATTCAGCACATTCAAAGCATTGAGAGAGGGTGGTCAACTGGTCATAGTGGCTTCCGCTGTACCTGCTTCTCTCAAGAAAAGAGGGATGGAGGAATCAGGGCTCAGGAGAACTTGTTCAGTGATTTTCAGTGATACTGAAAATTGATCACCAGAATTTTATTCAGTGATATACATGCACTTGAATTTTTAATAAATAACTTTGATTTGACTTTGTCAACATAAGATATTTCCTTTAAGTATATAAAAATCCTAATCCTGCTGAACGGATAAGGACAAAATGATTTAGGGAGTGGAGAGAATCCAGGCCCATGGAGGTGGCTAACTGGCCTTGCCACACTCAAAGCATTGAGAGGGTGGTCAAAATGGTGACTTAGCTTCTACTCTACCTACTTCTCTCAGGAAAAGAGGGATGAAGGAATCAGGGCTCCGAAGATCGGCTGATGTGTATGGTTGAGTCAAAGCAGGACTTTGGACGCTCAGAAAGTGATACTGTGATTGATCATCAATTTTATTCAGATATACCTGCACTTGAATTGTTAATAAATAGGTTAATTTGATTTGACTTTGTTGATGATTTCCTTTATGTATTTAAAAATCCTAAAAATATGTCAAAACGGGCGAAATGTGCAATTTTGAAGTACAGAAAAATGTAGGTTAGACTTATTCTATCCAAAAAACAATATTATATTTGAATTCTCCATCAAAAAACACATAATTTAGACACCCCACATGTTAGAATTTCCTTTGGATTTTAAATCTCATAATTGAGGTAAAATCGATACAATTACTGATATAGAAATGCAAATAGATGTAGCTAGGGTTTGTCCAATCAAAAAAAGAATATCATATTTGAATTCCCCATACCCAAAAACATAAAATAGGCACCCAAGCATTTGGAATTTCAAAAATAAAAAAAGTATGACCCGCCCTATTGTCCAGGGACCACCAGTAGTCCCTGAGAGGATTCCAGGTGGACCCCAGCTAAGTTGTTAAACCAGATGTAACTCTTGAGAACGTAAAAATGAAACCAAATGGACCCTTGCGGGTCCATTTGGTTTCATTTTTACACTCTCAAGAGTTAAAATCCATCATCTTAATTAGCCCAATGACCGCCTTCAAGACACATTTATCTTGTGTTGTGTTGTAGCGCACTAAGTTGCACACTTGCCCGATCGGGCAACCAGGTAGCAGTCTTCACTTGCCCTACCATTTTTTTTTACTTGCCCTGGGCAAGCGGGCAAGTGTTAGTGTCAAGCCCTGTGTTGGCCTTATATTGTCAACCTATAATTTGCTTTGGTACCAATATGTGTCATCCAATGAGAGTCGGAGTCGAGGGTTGGACTAACGACAAATCTGAACAGCTGATTGGCCAGCAGCCCCGTCACTCAACAGTGCAACAGTTAAAGCCCTGATACACCTAGCAATGTTTTGATCAATATCAACAAGCAACGTCAATTATCAACATTGACTTTTACCATAGAAAATGATCAACTCCTGGTTGTTCAGAAAAGTCACATCATTAGCGCCCTCTACTGGTCCGCAACATTTCGGAATCCTCCAATCACAGCCTTCCTTGGCGTCACCTGATTCTTTCTCCCAGACTCCCACAGATAAACTTTTCTGTAAACAATGCTGCTGCTGCCTCTATGTATATTAATTAATGACAGTGAAATGTCAAATGAAAATGGCCGGAATGTGTTACACGTAACAATGGAAAAACTATGGTTGAGTGGGAAAACTGGTAAAAAATAAAATAAAAAACTACTTGAATAATCGATTCGATTACGACTCATCAATTAATCATTACAGCTCTAGTCATACTCTATTTGGGGGGCAAAACACCCTTCTACTTCTTCTACTTTTCGCAAATTTGACCGGTGCCAGACTTTGGCCCGGAGGTGATTGCATTGCCAAGGTGGAGTTAAAAGCATCCCAACACTAATCAGCAAACCGTTTCCTTTTTTGCAGGCAGTCGGGAGACACAGCAGCACAACAATCGGCGTGCGGCGTATATTGAACGCTCCCGTTTTAGAATTAATTTCCCAGCAGGTCCAACATATAACTTTCTGTGTAAAACAGAAACAAACCGTGGGCAACAAAAGGAACGCCGTCGAGCCGCGAGACAAGAGCGAGAGAGAGCACCCTGCACACCTCCACCACTCATCATCTGTAAGAGACAACCGGTGGAATATCAATACGGCCCCCGTACCGTAACGCCTTGTCTTTGTTAGCGATCCCTTCCTCTCAGTCACCGTGACACCGGGAGTATCGGTAGAGAACAGAGGCAAGAGAAAAGAGAACGGAGAGGAGAGGTAGAGATGAAAAGGGTTATAGGGGGATAAAGCATTGTCTGGGACTCCTCTGCTGTTGCTGCTGACTGAGAACTAATTACAGAGAGGAGAGAGAGAGGCAGGCACACAGACGGAGAGACAGACAGACTTTTTATTTTAAAAGAAGAAGAAAACGGAACAATCACACCGGAGTGAAGTGAATCATATATCATCACAATCGGCGTTGTCGACTTTCCTGTCCTCACGCTTAGGCCTGGGCTACACATCTATGGATCTTTTTGCAAAACGGATATTTTTCTCCCTGTTTAAAAAAAAATGCTCAATTTGTTTACAACTCAAGTTCTAAAAGATGGTTTTCAACCTTTTTCATACCAAGGCCCACTATTTATTCTGCATTTTAGCCACTGACCACCATTTGATGTTGAGTTTAGTCTCTCAGTCCCAAAACCAAGGATTTTAAAGTTTGTGTCCAGAATTTAGGAGAGATAAACTGGCAAAATGTTGGTCAAAATCCGGAACAAATCTCCTACATTTTCTAAATGCGTAGAACTATAGATTCTTGAAATTAAGTAATTCAGATGTTACATAAGGTATATGTTGCCATAAGGTAACACCTGTCTAAGTCTAATATGTTATCTAAAAAACTAGCTATGGGCTGATACTGTACAGTATGTACTGTAAGTGCTCTGGGCTGAGATGGAGTCTGAAGAGGTGTGTTTTCAGACTCCAGTGGAAGATAGGGAGTGAGTCTGTGGTTCTGACTGATATGGGTAGTAGATGTCATAGTATTGGGGACAGGAGGGAGAAGAGTTTGCGGCGTTGGCCAAGTGTTTGTTGGCCAAGGGAGGTACTGCCAGCTTCCATGTGTCAGCTGATAGGAGTGCACAGGAGGCCTTTTAGGGAGCTATGACCAATAAGATAGGGTGGAGACATTCCTTTGGTTGCCTTGAATGCAAGGAAAGTGTGAGAGTTTTGAACTCTGTGCGTGCAGCGACCGGGAGCAGGAGAATTCAGCGGTTGAATTCAGCGGTTGCCCATCGGGCAAGTGCAAGTCAGTTTCTACTTGCCCTCAGGCATTTCCTTTCGCAGTCAAATACTGTTTTGTTTAAGTCACAAATCACACAATCAGCTAAAATAAATATTCAACTTCTAAATCAGTGTAAATCAGTGGTTCCCACAGTGGTCACAGACCCAGCAAAATGATAGTTTGGAACCAAATGGAGCTGGGAGAGAGATAGGAGAGATACTGTAGCTAGAAAGCAGGGAAAGACACAGAGGCAGAGCGCAATAACCACCTTCAAGACAAATTATTGTGTAGCACACTTGTCCGTTCGGGCAACCAGGTAGCAGTCTTCACTTGCCCAACCATTTTTTTTTACTTGCCCCGGGCAAGCGGGCAAGTGTTAGTGTCAAGCCCTGCAGAATGTTGGCTGGTTAAAGACCAGACAGGCATTATAATGATGCTGTTAGTGAGGAGGATGGAGATGGATTGCCAAATCACGACTCTAGCTTGTTGTGAGGCCGATTAAAACACTCTCAGTGCCAGCACTTTTCCATATTTTTTGAGGTAGCCAGTGCCAGAGATTTTCATCTAAAAGTCATATTTCATATTTCGGTCCATGTTTCCCATCGGACAAGTTAGTTGGCGACACACTTCCGGTTCCGGGTTGGTCCGTCCCTTATTTTGGTCCGTTCTGAATGGAGGAGGCGATCGCTGCTCGCTGCCGTTATCATTGGGATCGTATCAAACCGCAACGGTGAGCAACATAGCATGACGTAGATCAACATGAATGGCATCGGCCATAACTACACTGTGTTCCAACTTATTATGCAAATCATGTTTTTGTTTGATTTTCCAACATATTTGATGCAAATGATGATCAGCATAATTTTCAAGTCATTAGCTGTCAATTTATATTTCAAATGTTATTGAACAAACCTCCTAATGAAAACAGAATTTAGAAAATAAATTAAAAACTTGAAACAGTGCGTTTTGCACTGTTCCAGATTATTATGCACATCATAGTTTCAAGACATTTTCTAGTTTGTAAAGAACTGAAAATAGTAATTTGTTGAATTCATAGCAATAAGGAGGTCATATGTACTGGGAAACAAAAGCTATTTCAATCCAAAACATGTTAACAGGTCCAATTACATGTTAACATGGGACCCCTTGTTTGATAGCAGCTTGCGTCCATAAAACTTGTGAGTTTATGAAGAGTTTCTGCTTGAATGTCTTTGCAGGATGTCAGAACAGCCTCCCAAGTTGCTGTTTGGATGTAAACTGCCTCCCAACCTCATACTGTACACGAAGACCAATTTTCAAACAGTCTTGTTCACTGATGAGTGCCGTCCAACAAGGCTGCGACGTCAGCAAGGAGGTGGTGGAGTCATGTTTTGGGCCGGAATCCTAGGGAAAGATCTGGTTGGCCCCTTTAGGGTCCCTGAAGGTGTGAAAATGACTTCTGCAAAGTATGATGAGTTTCTGACTGACCACTTTCTTCCACGGTACAAAATGGAAGAATCATGCTTTCTGAAACAAAATCATCTTCAAGCACGACAATGCACCATCTCATGCTGCAAGGAATACCTCAGCTTCATTGGCTGCTATGGGCATAAAAGGGGAAAAAAAATCATGGTGTGGCCCCCACCCCACCCCCCCTGACCTCAATCCTATTGAGAATGTCTGGAGCATCCTCGAGCGAAAGATCTAAAGGGGCCGACCAGGTCTTTCCCTAGGACTCTGGCCCAAAATATGACTCCGTCACCTCCTTGCTGACGTCGCAGCCTTGTTGGGACATGGTGGCCAAACTGGCCATGCACCAACCATCCACTACTCCATCCATCTGGACCATCCAGGGTTGCACGGCACTCATCACTGAACAAGACTGTTTTGAAAAATGTGCAGTATGATGGTGGGAGGCAGTTTACATCCAAACAGCAACTCTGGGAGGCTGTTCTGACATCCTGCAAAGACATTCAAGCAGAAACTCTCCATAAACTCACAAGTTTTATGGACGCAAGCTGCTATCAAACAAGGGGTCCCATGTTAACATGTAACTGGACCTGTTAACATGTTTTGGATTGAAATAGCTTTTTTTTCCAGTACATATGACCTCCTTATTGCTATGAATTCAACAAATTACTATTTTCAGTTCTTTACAAACAAGAAAATGTCTTGAAACTATGATGTGCATAATAATTTGGAACACTGCGAAACGCACTGTTTCAAGTTTTTAATTTATTTTTTAAATTCTGTTTTCATTAGGAGGTTTGTTCAATAACATTTGAAATATAAATTGACAGCTAATGACTTGAAAATTATGCTGATATCATTTGCATCAATTATGTTGGAAAATCAAACAAAAACATGATTTGCATAATAAGTTGGAACACAGTGTATTATATGATAATAATAAGCGTGACGTAGCTCTACTGCAAAGGCACAAAAACTGTGGTATTGTCAAGTCTAAAATGGGAAAATAAGAATATTGTAAAACGTGCATAAAATGCAAAAGATCCAGGCAGTGTGACTGACTGTGCGTCCGGGTGGTTCAGGGTTGTGTTGTGTTGCTCTCTCTCTCTCTACCGCATCATGCCTCCAGGCAACACTCCAGCCACCACACACAGTCACACACCGCCAGAACATTTAGGAAAATGTCACAGCGTGATTTGTCTGGTCCCTGGGGGTCCGTCTGAGGCAGGTCAGCGCACAGCGCTGCCACTTAGGCCCCGCTGAACACATCATTAGTCAGCATTTGGCTTAATTAACCAGCAGCAGAGACAGGCCAGTGTATAGGCCACCATCAGTTGGACGGGTTATAAATACAAATCCACACACACAAAGCTGGTAACAGATTCCACACACACAGAGCACATGCCTGGGCACTCTATTAGCCACTGAAACACATTACATCGGATCTGTGGTGCACAAAGTGGGGTCCAGGGAGAACCCTATAGCCCAGGGTTCCTTGAGGAGGGCTTTACACATTAGTAACGGGGGAATGTGCAAAGCGAACCATTTGACTCTGAAGGTCTGGAGGGACCTATAGCTGGGAATATGCGTTGCATGTGATGATGATGATAGTAAGTATGGGAAGCACACATGAGAGTTGACCTAAAGATGAATCTATCTAGCTTCACAGTGGAGTCAGTAGGAGAGTTATTATGCATACAACTACGTTTCTATGAATACCGGATGACCACCAGAAAACACTGTTGAAAACACTGCTTCTTGCGGTCAGTAGCCATGAAATAGAACTGCTGTATGGGACTTATAGGCCACTGTGGATAACAAATTAGTCCAGGCTTTTTGTTTTTGCACAACGTGGACTAAAATGAAAGCCTGGGTGTCGAGGCTACGTTAACAGCATCTCTGCAAAACCCGCCTTTCCCGCCTTTCTGTGGCCACTAGGGGGCGCCAAAGTATTTTTTTTAGGCGAGTGCCTAAAGCAGTGAAAGTGTTAAGCCTGGCTGTAAGTAAAACTTCTTCATTGCCTCTTTTTTCAGAACTAAGACCGACGCTGATAAGCTAAAAAATAGCCTTTTTAGGATGTCGACTAAAGCTGTCAAGAATATAAATACAACATACTAAAACATGCTAAAACATGCTAAAATGCCAAAAAACAACAACAACACTGGTGTTGCATTTGAGCAAAAATACACACCCACCTCTACCATTAAGACACTAACTGCAGCTCAAATATACTGTACTCTGACTTAATTCAATTACTTTAAATACATTTTCACATTATTTTACTAACATGGGACTAAAGCTTTTGAGTTTTCGCTGACTGAAACTGACAACAGCATTTTTGTCCATTCACTTTAACTAATCTGCATGTATACGCTGCGTCGCCGTGCTTTTCTTTTTGTTCATGCTTAATGTAAGCCGCTCTGGATTAAGAGCGTCTGCCAAATGCCTGAATTGTAAATTGTCCAAATGAATATAAAACGTGACTAAAGCGAATGAGCATTTCATCCAGACGACTAGATGTAGACTATGACTGTCTACATTTAAAAAAAAAAAACAATGCCTGCAAAAACAACAAAAACACGGCAACACTGAGTCGCTAGTGCTGTTGTATATGAAACGAAGTTCAAACCTGTGTTGCCAACTGCCCAAATCCAAAATGCACTAGTGGCACTTCTAAAATGCACTAGAATGTGCTAGAGCAGTGGTTTTCAACCATTTTCATACCAGGCCCGGGGTTGACACTAAGGCCTCCGAGGCACTTGCCCATCAGGCAAGTGCAAGTCAGGTTCTACTTGCCCTCACGTCATGGTCACTTGCCCCCCAAAAATATATTGTAAATTTTACTTCCTACTTGGGTGCTTTAAACCAGGGGTTTTCAACACGTGGTCCCTGAGAGGGTTCCAGGTGGTCCCCAGCTAAGTTGGTTAACCAGATGTAACTCTTGAGAGTGTAAAAATGAAACCAAATGGACCCTTGCGGGTCCATTTGGTTTCATTTTTACACTCTCAAGAGTTAGAATTCATCATCTTAATTAGCCCATAGTGGTCACAGACCCAGTGGTCCCTGACTCCAGCAAAATGATAGTTTTGGAACCAAATGAAACTGATGGGTAAAGATAGCTAGAAAGCAGGCAGAGTGCAATGACTGCATTCTTGTGTAATGTTATAGTGCAATAAGTTGCACACTTGCCCGATCGGGCAACCAGGTAGCAGTCTTCACTTGCCCCACCATTTTTTTTACTTGCCCCGGGCAAGCAGGCAAGTGTTAGTGTCAAACCATGTTCATACCAGGGCCCAATATTTATTCTGCATTTTAGCCACGGACGCAGCTCTACAGATGCGAGGATGAGAGGAGGGGGCTGGCGCAGCCTTCATTACTGATATCCTTCCACCTCCACTCACCCAGCGGACAGCTTTTGTCTCGCACTGGGCTAATGGCCAATTTATAGCACAGATACTCTATGTACGAAGATATGCAACTTTACACTGGCGCCACTATAGGCGACTTGGACTACAAAGCTTACAAATGTACATTGGCACCACTATAGGTGACGTGGAATACAAAGCTTACAAATGGTCTCCTAAGTAGTCATGGTTTTCTCCTCTCAGAGTCTGTTGTACAGTATGTCTAACTGCAGATTCCAAAGAGACTCTTCCTGACTCCTAAAAAATCTCACGAGAGTCAGTTGGTGGGATGAAGAATAATTGAGTAAAATTTCTTCTGATTTGTTGAGCTAATAGAAGCCATTTTACTATGAATATGTTGAATAAATAAATAAATAAGGGCTCTTGAATGATTAAAAACTGTAATCAGATTAATCCCAGATTCAAAATTATCATGAGTAATCCTTATTTGAACTATGTCCAAAATATGTCATGTTTTCCTGTTCAGGATTTGAACAAGAAGTGCAGCCATTGGACCCATTGGGGTCCATGAGGTTCCATTTGTACACTCTCAGAGAAATAGGTCTTAAAAGAAAACTCATGAACATGGTGAAACACAACTTGATGTCATCAAGTTGTGTTTCACCACGTTAATGAGTTTTTTCAGACCTCCATTTCTAGGAAACACAGAATAGGGGCAATGTTTTTATCATGTCACATCACAACAACATCTCTAAGGTACATTAATGTCACAGTAAAATGCTGAAAATGTGTGGAATTCTCCTTTAACCCTTAGTGTACTGAACGCGTTTTGGTGTTCTAAGCATTATGTTTTAACTATTGAAAAATAGCAGATCTACAAGCTCATAGCGCGCCACCGAGTGGCGCGCTATGAGCTTGTATCTCTGCTATTTTTGAAAAATCGTGAAAACGTGGTGCAAATCTTTGAATATTATGTTATTCAGAAACTAGAAATCTAGACAGGACACAATGGGTAATGCAGAAATACCTCAGCATGGTATGCTGACAGAAATTTACAGAAGTAAATGTACTTAGTTAGGCCTATACTTCACACCACTGAGTGAATCCACTTGTAGAGCATCTGTTCACAGACGTGTCATAGCAGGATAAAGACCTCTGCATATAACTGAATTAGCAAGGAGAATTCGTTCCACTTATGGATGCCAAACGGAGCAGAGCTGACAGCAGTCAATAGAGTTGTCGATAGCAGGAGAGAAGCCTCTTCTCAACCTCAAACACTTCTCTCTCTCTCTCTCTTGTTGTCACTCCTTAAAAGTCTTCATTGTCAGTGTCTAAGTAGAAAGTTCCATTGATTTCACTATTCACTGAGATGTCGAATAAGTTTGTTTTCCTTTAGCTAATTATATATCAGGGGTGGGCAAAAGAAAATCGATATGGCAATACAGTATATCGCAATTCTTAAAAGGTAGGGTAAGTGATTTGAAATTCATGGTGTAGTACCAGCCTGGTGCACTAGGGGCGCCCAAGAGTAGCTACACTATGTGAACCTGCTGCTCGATCCTGATTGGAGGAGAATTCACCCTCCACCTGGGGAACTTTTATTAGCTCCTCTGCTAACGTGGGGGAGGGGGAAACTCCATATATGGTCTGCACACCTTATAATAGAGCATTTTAACAGAAAAAAAAAGGGTGATATCTGACAAAGTGAAATCACTTCCCCTACCTTTAATGCCATGATATCAAGATCGAATTGTGAGGTTCAAAATATATATATTTTTGTATTTGATATTTCTATATTAATTTGTTCATGTCAGAAAGACTGAGTAACGTTATCTGGCTGCATTCAAGTGTACTATATGATTGAACTTTTCAGGTTCTACATTGTTTAGAATTGTTTTAAAGGGGGGATAACATGAAATTGTGTTTTTGGTATTCCCATGCGTGTTTTCTATCCCCACAAATCATCTAATTTGAACCATCAGTCTTTCAAATCATATGTAAACTGCTCTCAGGAACAGCTGGTTTGATTCTGTCCTCATAATGTTGTCATCAATGCATCCTGCTTTATATAATTTCTCCTCTCCTTCAGTCTTCAGTTCCAAATTTGCATTTCCATTTTGTTTATAATGTCCATCCTTGTTGATTTTCCAAGTTTACATGGAATTTACACAAGCTTGGTTTTATCTAACATCAGTATTATGACTTTACTATAAAATATCCTCCAAATCAGCGCCCCCACCACCTTAGGACATTGTGGTAAAGAAATGACAAGGACTGGTTATATCAGTCATGATTCATGATTGAGGCTCAAACCATGAGATCTCTCTTTCTAACCACTTTTCTAAAAGTCACTCTGGTAAAAAAGGAACTTGTCAGCTAAAGAGATTGTGGGCCAGAGATTAGCCGTACACACATCTTTCACAGCGCACATGGAGTCTCTGTCACTCTTGTCTCTCCTCCTCGCATGTGTCACAGCATCCCCATACGTCTCCCCAAACCCCCCAGCCAGAGGTGGACTCATATTTCAAGATGGAGAATGTCGGCCGTTGGTCGCACACACAGTATAGGCAGTGGTAGGAAGTACTCGTATTTTTTACTTAAAAGGATCTCTGGCTAATAAGATAAAACATTATACTTTCACACTAACAAAAATAAATACAAACAGCTTAAATATTTGATTGCTTTCATCAATAGCAAATCTTTCTCTCAATATGGACTTTAAATCTACAAGATCTGCAGATCTACAAGCTTGGGATGAGTGGTTAATGACTGTGTTGTAAAACTAATTGAAATCTATAAAAGCAATAAATATTCTCAAATAAATGCAGTGTAGTAGAAGTACAATACATGGACTCGGGGTGGAGTGGAGTAGAAGAGCACAAAAAAAGTATTAGAAAATGGAATCACTGGGTTTTGAGGTACAGACACCTCATGCCTTTGCCAAGCTTATGTGGTTCATATTTCAAGATGGGATTCACCAGCGCCAGTCGCAATGCATCAGTCTAGGGACTACAGCCAAGCTAACACGCACACGCACGCGCACACACACACGCACACACACACACACACACACACACACACGCACACACACACGCACACACACGGAGACAAACACACCCCTTTGCACCTTTTACAAACACTCCATGAAATGGGGAGTATGATTTGTCAACAGTGCCAGTGTCTTTCTGGCTGAACCGAGAGCAATACTTCCATCGGAGGCATACAGGCAGTGTTGCCAACTGCCAAAATCCAAAATGCACTAGAATGTGCTAGAGCAGTGGTTTTCGACCATTTTCATACCATTTATTCTGCATTTTAGCCACAGAGGACCACCGTTTGATGTTGGGTTTAGTCTCTCGGACTAATTTAGTAGAGATAGCTGGCAAAATAGCAATTCTTAGCATTTTTTTTTACATTTTGTAATTGTGTATATTCTTGAAAATTGAGTAATTCAGATGTTTAAATATAATTTAACTCTTGAGAGTGTAAAATTAAACCAAATGGACCCGTAAGGGTCCATTTGGTTTCATTTTAGAACACACTAGGGCATAGATAATATAGACAAAGACTAAATATAGTAGCCATTGAAGCTCATAGCGCCGCACAACAAGCTTGCAGATCTGCCATTTTTGAAAAACCATGGAAAAAGTGCAAATCTTTGAATATACAGTATATTCTTTTGCAGCAAACATTTTAGCTCAAATCTTGCCTCTTGTTTTGGCTGCCAAAATTCTGAGGGATTTATGACATAAAAGGCAGGGCACCACTGACCCAGAAACAATAGGGTTTTTCAGAAATCTGTCATGATTTATAAGACATTTTTTGGGAGAACCTGGGCAAGATTACAAAGCCACAAATATGCCGCTGCGTCGTCTTGCATCTCTGTATCTGTCCGCATAAGATTCCACATGGGTCTGAGCTCAGTGCAGGGCATTCATTCATTTCTGTTCCACACAGACGTCTGATGCCGTGGTTTGGTTCCGGCACTGCGGCTGCACCATCTGATCTCAGTCGTTAGCGCAGATCTACTGCGTTTTGAAGGTGATTAATTAACCCTTTGTGTACTGAACGCGTTTTGGTGTTTTAGCTGTTGAAAAATAGCAGATCTACAAGCTCATATCGCGCCACCGAGTGGCGCAATATGAGCTTGTAGTTCTGCTATTTTTGAAACATTGTGATAATGTGGTGCAAATCTTTGAATACATGATTTTGGAAACAAACATTGTCAACTCAAATCTTTGCTTCCGGGGGATCCCCTAGAACAACATGCAGCTAAATAATAGATATTTCTGGGGTCCTTCCTATGAAAAGCATCACTGACACAGAAAGAGATTTTTCCAGAAAAACTACAGTAGAACCTCACGCCAGGGACTAGAATTTAGTGTCACAAACTAGAATTTAGTGCCATGGACTAGAATCTAGTGTCAGGAACTAGAATCTAGTGTCAGAAACTGGAATCTAACTTCAGAAACTACAATCTACTGAGAGGAACTAGAATCTACCATGGGGGACTAGAATCTACCGTGGGGGACTAGAATCTAGCGTGGGAAACTAGAATCTAGCATCGGAAACTAGAATCTAGCATCGGAAACTAGAATCTAGCACCGCAAACTAGAATATGATCATGACACAATGGGTTAAGGGAATCACCTGTGGTGCGGCGTGTCTGTTTTTGGCTGCACCATTAAACAGGACACATTAAGTCTTTCCACTCAAGACATTTTAACCATTTAAAGTAGCTACAAGTAATCCTGACTTTGCAAAAATTGTAATGTATGTTTATTTTTGTATTCAGACATCAGCAATGGGTAAGAACTCAAATGTAGTCTGTGTGACACTTCTAGAGGCCTTCTAGAGTCTGTGAAGTGCTGAAGTGCTGAAGTTTGGAAGTGCTTGTTGACCATCAGTCAACAGCTGATGTTTTGAATTTGCACACAACAGAGGAGGCAGCAGGAGATTTCTTTATTGATAACCAGCGCCTCTAAACTCTGAAACTTTATCAAATGCTGTGAATTTCTTGACAGAAAGTAGCTCATAATGTTTCTATGGTGAAATGATCTAAAACACAAACTTTGCCGACTGAAAGAGGATAAATCATGCTTTCCATACAGCTGAAATTTGGTGAGTTTAACGTTGTTTAATACAATCAGATAGGACGTTTCTGTTTGAATGTACAGTATGGGCTGTCAAAGCCAGAAACTATTTCTCCTCCCTCTACTCAGTGGGTGTTCCTACATAGCGTATGTGTGGCAGCGTGACTACTATTCTTTCCCTGGAAACGCCAGCATGTCGCCTATATTATATAGCAGTGGTGGATGAATAGGGGAGCACATTAAACGCTAGAACGCAGAGGCCCTTCTGTGGGGAGAGAGGCAGCCAGAGTGACACAGGCACAGAGACCGGAGAGAGGTTTATGTCTTAAAAAATTCATCTGGGCGAAATGAATCAGATTCTGCTGCGTCGGGTTTAATATTCACACAAATTGAGTCTCACTCGACGGCGCCGGGCGGCGGCGGCATGGCAGAATGAATACGGCCTAATCCAATCCTGTCCAGACACAATCGAATCAGGTCCGACGGGCGGCGTGACGTGATTGGAGCAGGCAGCAACTCCGACGTGGCGTGCTGGGCGTTCCGGGCGGTTCCTCACACCGCTCTGCCAGGGCTGCCGCATCGCCACGTTGCACCGCTCTCACCCGCTTAAACCAGTGGTTTTCAACGTTTTTCATTCCAAGGCCCACTATTTATCCAGCATTTGAGACACAGACCACCATTTGAGGATATTTTTAGACCCACAGGCTCCAAAGCTAAAGATTTATTATGCTTTTGTACACAATACCAGGCTGGATTTACGAAACAAAATAGTTAAAACATATCCAGATCAAAATGACCATTAATTACATCTGGTTAACCAACTTGGACCATGGACCACTGGTTGAAAACCACTGATTTAGTCAACCAAAAATGTGACGAAAAATGACAGTCGACTACCTTTTATGTAACATGAAAAAAGCAGATCTACAAGCTTTCAGCATGCAAACAAGTCTGAAATCAGCCATTAACAATGCCATCAAAGTCTACGCAGTACATTGTAGACTAAATACATGGAAAAACTAGCCTCAAAACTCAAAAGAATGACTACAACCAAAGGCGACTGACTGGGGCTAAGTCTTTGGGGGGGGATTTTTCAATTTTGTTTTTCCCCATGTTGTGTTAAAACAGGAAATCTTTAACTTCAAGCTGACATATTGGTTGTTCATTTTGACCCACCAGTTTTGGCGATATATGGCTTATAGAGTAATATGTCTTGCAGAAAACAGTGAGTTGAGAAACCAGACTTGAAAAGTTCACTTCTGTGACATTTAACACTACACCTCGCTACATGTTTAAACCTTTATTTCATGTTCACATGTCAAATTCAGGTCTGACATTTATTTCAGACATGCTCTAGTTATGTGAAGAGTCTGCCTGTGCTATTAAATCCTTAACAGATTTACCACGACTTTTGGAGTGCTTGATTATTCTGTTGTCTGCTTATCACCACAAAAGTCGTTTTATACTTTGTTTTATTAACAAGCTCATTAACTACTAAGTGGTGACTGCACTACAAAACCCAGAAAACACCTCACACACTTTACTAACTATAATTGAGAAATGATAAGTGATATAACTTTAAATGCATGCACCTCTGAATGAGCCAGGGAAACGGTGAAATGTTAAAATACAAGATGTTTTGTCAAATCTGAAACAGCTCAACTCATTCCATTTTCTTTTGGTTTTTTTGTTTGGATGACAGTCATTTGCACAAATTCACAACAGAGGATTTTTTACTGTAAACTCCACCGTCTCCATCTTCCGGGGTCAGGTTTGAACGTGTGCACATTCCAAAGTATGCCATGGCCTACTCGTGCGTGAGCAGAACGGGCTAATACTCATGACATCAGCTATAAAGGTCTCTTACTCACGTCAGCATTACGTCATCACAGATAGCCGTGTGTAGGTGCCTGTAAACGTAATCACCACCATGCGGTTACTTCACCCTGTGGATGACGTACCAGGCGTGTGGACGGACAAACGCATGCTCAGTCAGATGTGTGAATGGACAGACACCATGCTGTTATGTCACCCGCAGGGGACGCACGCACAGACGGACTTGTGCGGACGGACAGGGTACGAATTATAGTCACCACCTTACGGTGGAGACAATTATTTTGTCCTAGCTTTTCTGGTAAACTCATTTTGCATGAGAATAAAATAGCATCAGTGTTTCTCCTATCTTCAACAGTCATACCACAGCTCCCCCCCCGGGGGTTGACACTAAGGTCTCCGAGGCACTTGCCCATCGGGTAAGTGCAAGTCAGGTTCTACTTTCCCCCCACTGGTGGTCCGGGGACAACCAGTGGTCCCTGAGAGGGTTCCAGGTGGTTTCCCAGCTAAGTTGGTTAACCAGATGTGAGCGTAAAAATGAAACCAAATGGACCCTTGCGGGTCCATTTGGTTTCATTTTTACGCTCTCAAGAGTTAAAATTCATCATCTTAATTAGCCCACGGTGGTCACAGACCCAGTGGTCCCTGACCCCAGCAAAATGATAGTTTGGAACCAAATGAACCTGGGAGAGAGATAGGTAGAGATAGCTAGAAAGCAGGGAAAGACACAGAGGCAGAGTGCAATGACTGCATTCAAGACAAATTTATCTTGTGTTGTGTTATAGTGCACTAAGTTGCACACTTGCCCGATCGGGCAACCAGGTAGCAGTCTTCACTTGCCCCACCATTTTTTTTTACTTGCCCCGGGCAAGCGGGCAAGTGTTAGTGTCAACCCCTGCACCCCCCCCCACCCCCCCCCCCCCCCCCCCTCACCTCCAGCCTCAGTCACAAGCGGTCACTAATGTCCATTCCAGCACTGATTCACAGTGACGTTACAGTAATTGCAGAACACACTGTAGACCGCAGAGAGACAGCAGAGTGCCTTCAGCCTCCTGACAACAACAACACAACACCCTAAAATACATTCTATTGGAGAATTCCGCCACAACAATTGGATTTTAAGTGACAGCAGACAATGTGTTAATAAATGCCACTGGGCCACTACACCGGGTGGGGAAATCGATCTCTCTCTCTCTCTCTCTCTCTCTCCCTCTCACTCTCTCTCTCACCCAACCCAGGCCTGATACTTGCGTTAAAAGCATCCCTGGGTAGTGGGTGAGCTGCAATAGAGCAGTGGTTTTCAACCAGTGTTCTGGGGACCACCAGTGGTCCTTGAGAGGGTTCAAGGTGGTCCCCAGCTAAGTTGGTAGATGTTGGTTAACCAGATGCAACACTTTGAGACGTATTTGTTTTCATGTTTACACTCTCACGAGCCCCAAATCTACACAACTAGAGAAGGTAGAAGATTAATGGTCATTTTGATCTGTATGTCTGACTCTTTTTGTTTCCTCCAATCCAGCCTGGAATTGTGGACAAAAGCAAAATAAATCTTTAGTTTTGGATCCGTGTTTCAAAAGGTGGTCTGTGGCTCAAATGCAGAATAAATAGTATCAAAATGGTAGAAAACCACTGCAGTAGAGACAGCCACCCGCCCTGTTCATTTGTTGTATAGGAACAGGAGGAGAGAGAGAGAGAGAGAGAGAATGGTGTCTATGCTAGCCCCTCCAGCAGTCCATAATGACTCTCTATACACAAAGCTTAAACAAACACATAGAGTATCTGACTTGGAGCTCTTTATGCTCTGGGGGTGTCCCGCAGAGCCCTGCTATACTTTAACAAAACACTGTGTTTATCTCACTGCCTCCATAGAAAAAGAGCCTGAGAACAACAGCTGCTGCCATCAGCAGTGTTGAAAGATGACACAGAGAGACTACAGTATGCTGCTTTAAGAATGAGCGCTTCTGCCGTCCATATTGTGTGACATTATTTTTAAACACGTTTTTTTTAATGAGCTTGTAGTTCTGCTATGAAAAAATGAGTGAAAATGTGGTGCAAATCTTTGAATACATTATTTCGGAAGCAAACATTTTAAACTCAAATCTTTGCTTCCGGGGGATCGCTAGAACAACATGTTTATAGATGAGGTTCTGCAGCTACTGTATATATATAAATGATATTTCTGGGGGTCCTTCCTATGAGATTTCACCTGGGTGTTGGTTACTGTACTACGACACTCTACTGCATTTTCATACCATTTAAAAAGGATCCCAGGCTAATAAGCCTCATATGGATAAATACAATACAATTGCCCTCTATAACTAGAATTTACATTCTTTAGTTTAAAAATAGTTGATCGCTGTGACATCAGATACATCGCAATATCGGTAATATTCGTGCCGATACATCGGCCGATATATCGGTAGATATATGCCTGGAACAGAAAAAGAAAGACAGAAAATGGAATTATTTCACAAAAGTAAATGACGTCAATGTCGTATTCTACAGAACTGTGAGCAGACCCTAACAGAAAGGGGAACAAAGAACAGCTGAAGTCGCAGCTAGACGCCGACATATCCAACGTGCAAAGTTCAACATGCTGCATACATAAGGTGTATAATTAAACAGGAATAGCATCGTGTAGGTGGCACGACGGAGAAATCATTCTTCTGGCGAAGGTGAAACATTAAATCGTCGTTTAAATATAGAGGCGAACACATTGCGTCTTCCATACGGAACGGAGGTTGAAGTGACGTGATTAAGGGAACTTAAAAACGGTGCATCTGGCGTGAAATCACCAGGGGGATCAAAGTGGAGAGGTAGGTAATCGTGTTTAAAAGTACAACAGTTCTAATTATGATGCATTAAATATAGACTAGCGGTGGCAATGGTGGAAGACGAAACATTCTGTTTCCTAGAAATGGAGATCTGATTTTCTTCAGAGCTCTAGTTCTCCCTCCCACATAAAGGGGGAAGTTTTTTATTGTTTAGGTATATTAACTCTTTGAGATTAGCAGAAAAGCTAGGCTCGCTCCCATTAGGCTTAATAGTAACGAAATAATGTATAGTTTGTTTTTTAATCATAACACATCATACACATATTTTAGTTGTCACTGAACAATAGTTGAAAACACTTTGTCATGTTGTATATACTCAAAAGTGTCGATATTGGTGCTGTTCTTGTTCAAAACAATATATTCCAAACAACATTTAGTCACAGATGTCTCTCGTACGAGGTCATGTGACAGAGCTACTTCCTGTCAGAGCCTGTACCCCCATAGTGTCACAACTCTTTGTCTTGATGGCTCTGGTGCAGTGGTTTTCAACCAGTGGTCCGGGGAGTCGGGGACCACAGGTGAAACCAAAATCAAACCTCCATTTGGTTTGATTTTTATACTCTCAAGAGTTAAAATATTCACCATCTGAATAATCCCAAGTCTACACAACTAGAGATCAACATTTTTGATCCGTTTTGTCCCCCAAATCCAGTCTGGAATTGTGGACAAAAGCAAAAGAAATCTTTAGTTTTGGGGTCTGTGGGGCTAGAATGTCCTCAAACTGTGGTCTGTGGCTCAAATTCTGATTAAATAAGTGGGCCCTGGTATGAAAAAGGTTGAAAACCACTGCTCTGGTGCATTCTAGCCAGCCACCGTGGTTGGCTCATCATCAAGAAGGAGAAAAAAAAAGGCAGAACCGTTGGTCAGACTAAGGTCAAGTTCAACCAAGCTTTATACGGCCAGACATCTATAGACCTGCCTGGCAGAAATTCTAATTGAGGTCCACACTCTGAACTTAACTGGATTGAAAGTTCTAAAGGACATCAAAATCATGCGGGAGGAAATAAATGGTGTATCCATAGCACAGGAGAATGCCCTTTATACAATCCACACAGTCCTGCTGACTGCAGACATTTCTTAAAATTGAATTCTTGTACTGTGTTGGCGCTCCCTCGAGGGGACCGATGCATTCACGCGCACGCGCACGCGCACGCGCACACGCACACACACACACACACACTATTATTATCTGGCTGTATTGAAGTGTATAATTGAACTTTTCATGATCTATTGTTTAGAATTGCTTCTTTAAAACACATAGTAAAATACAAGCAATCTTGTACTTTAACTTGGGAGAAAAATCGCAATGTAATTATGAATCGCAATATGAATTGAATCGGCACCCCAAGGTTAACAGTCTAAATTAACGTCACGACGGCCTGGATGCCGTCGTGACGTCAATTTAATGTAGATTCAGACAACTAAAATCTCATGATATTTAGCAGACTAAAACTAAACTAGCACTAAAACATTCCGGTTGTCTAAAATGTGACTAAAAACTAAATGAAAATTATTCAGACTAAAATCAATGGATTCATTAATGAATTCATTATTTTTACCTCGTCAAGACATAGACACACTCAGGCCATTTTGTGCCAAGAACAGTAAGTGCTTTTGCCCCGTCTGTGGCCTCTTTAGGACTGCAGGCCGATTCTGCGATTTCTGAAAAACACTCTAATATTTATTCAACAAGAAATGGTGCATGATTTATTTGGCAGCAATTGTATTATTTCTGGAGAAATGTTCTCCGAACTCGGAGCCTTGGGGTGGTTTTTGTACCGACTGATCTGATTGGCTATCTGGTCTCTCGGCAACACCACAACTTCTTCTGACTGGAGTAAACATGAAACCAAATGGACCTGCTATTACACTCTCAAGAGTTAAAGGGAATTCCACCCATTTTCAACATTCTAATATGTCATTAGTAGACCCTAGAGGTGGTGGGTGGACATGATAAAGACGCTTCCCCATTCTGTGTTTCCTAGAAATGGAGGTCTGAAGAAAACTAACACTAACATGGTGAAACATCTTGATGACATTATCAAGATGTATTTTCACCATGTTAATGGATTTCTTTAGACGCTTCTTTTTTTTATGAGATCGTACAAATGGAACCAAATGAACCCGTTAGGGTTCATTTGGTTGCATTTGTACACTTCAACATCTGAATTAGTCCAAGTCTACACAACTAGAGAATTTAGTAGATTAATGGCCATTTTTGATCTGTATGCTTGACTGTTTTGTTTCCCAAATCCAGCCTGGAATTGTGAACAAAAGCAAAAGAAATCTTTAGTTTTGAAAACCACTGTGTTTGTGTTGAAAACCACTGGTTAGAATACAGTAAGGCAATATGGTAGTTTGTGGGCTTTCGCCTAAAACTGCATTCACAGGGACTTGTTGGGTGAGTTTTTTGGTGAGAATTGGTAGCACTGTATGTAGCAGAGACCTTTATGGATGCTGATTAAACCCCCGCTGGGACACAATCAACAATTTAGGCATTTAGCAGACACTTTTATCCAGCAAGATCACAGTAAACACCTGAGCAGAATTAAGTAATGACTCCTATGAGTCAACAAACAGGATTAATGGATCAGCAATAGAGCAAAGAGAACTGTGTAGTCATGCTTAAAAGACACCAGGATGCACCCAGAACACGTTAAACCACCGGGGCTGGAGGTGGAACAGTGGAAGAGAACAGGGGTTGACACTAACACTTGCCCGCTTGCCCGGGCAAGTAAAAAAAAATGGTGGGGCAAGTGAAGACTGCTACCTGGTTGCCCAATCGGGCAAGTGTGCAACTTAGTGCGCAATAACACAACACAAGATAAATTTGTCTTGAAGGTGGTCATTGCGACCTGGGCTAATTAAGATGATGAATTTTAACTCTTGAGAGTGTAAAAATGAAACCAAATGGACCCGCAAGGGTCCATTTGGTTTCATTTTTACGTTCTCAAGAGTTACATCTGGTTAACCAACTTAGCTGGGGACCACCTGGAAGTAAACTTAAATGCAAAATTTACAATATATTTTTGGGGGGCAAGTGACCATGACCTGAGGGCAAGTAGAACCTGACTTGCACTTGCCCGATGGGTAAGTGCCTCGGAGACCTTAGTGTCAACCCCTGGAGAGGCTCCTGGAAAAGCCAAATCGAACCGCCAGTTTGATCCCGGGGCACACCCAGACTTATGATGCGTCCAGTTTTTGCCCGTTTTTCCACTTAACCATAGTTTTTCCCAGTGTTAAGTGTAACAAATTCCACCCATTTAACATTACTGTCATTAATTAATACACCTTAGAGATGTACTGTGGACATGATGAAAAGATTCCCCCCCAATCTGTATTTCTTAAAAATGCAGGTCTGAAAAAAATCATTAACATGATGAAACACAACTTGATGACATAATCAAGTTGGTTTCACCATGTTAATGATTTTTTTTTTAATATATATATATATATATATATATATATATATATATATATATATATATATATATATATATATATATATATATATATTTTTTTTTTTTTTTTTTTTTTTTTTCCAAATCTTCCTCGGAAGATTTTTGAAAATGGGTGTAATCCGATTAAAAGATGAACCAATCAAATAATCTGGGGATTAATCGATTATGAAGATAATCGTTAGTTGCAGCCCTAGCATATAGTGTATCTGGGATCAAACCTGGCGCAAAACCTAATACCAGGCCGATAGAGAGAGAGCTGATTGGCAAAGAGCTGTTGGGGCCGCCCTGTCTGGGGGATTAAAATGTCCAGGGGAAATGCATTAGCTTTGTGGTGGCAGGGGCGGATTGGCATTTCACTTTTTGTTACAGGAGGGAGGAGTGGACAGAAATTAACTGTGCAGGGCTGTGAAATTTAATCACTGCGGGGTGTGTCAGGAGCGGGCAGAAATCCAACCGGAGCAGAGAGGAGCCAGGGGCGGATCTAGGGGCATGGGCATGGGGGGGCAATGCCCCCCTAAAGGACCTGACTGCCCCACCAAACATCATGGCATGCAAAACAACCCACATTTCAAATGTACCGGTATCCGCCCCTGCCAAGGTGGCAGTAAGTTTTTTTTTTTTATGGGAAGAAGAGAGTAGTCTTTCAAAACGGAACATCCTTTGTCCACAGCTTTGTCGAAAAACAAAATCTCCTTCAAAGATAAAAAGCTGGAAGTAAAAGTGTGTACGATGAGCGCCGTGGCGTTTATTTTATCTGAGCTCAGCAGCATCTGGAAACATCCAAACAACAACAACAAGAGCACAGCTTCAGGGAGAGCAAATGCAAAGCACCTTCAGAGCCCAAACCCTGCAGTCCAACGGGACAGCATAAAAGGAAATCCAGGCGGAGTGGGGAAGCATGAACAGATGATGATCTGCAAAGATCTGCTGTTTCTACACAGACCCTGTGCGTTGTCTCCGGGGCAAACCTCTCTACCGCTCCATGCTGGCTGGCTGGCTTGGAACTTATATTAAACAGCTCATAATAAAAACAGGGGGAATTGGGGGAGGATTTTTGTATTAGCTTGTGTTAGTGCTCTCATTTATTCTAAGAAAATATTCGGTCTATAGTTGCTGAACATTACCTGCGTTTAATATAATGCTTTGCTCTGACCTCGTAAACAAATTATCCATTGAGGCAAATGAAAACAGACAAGCCGCTGTTTATTTTCGGATTGTTCGGCATATGATATAACAATATATAATTATATTGACGCATGAAATAGCAGAATTCCTGTTTCCAATAGCACCTTATTCACAACTGCTTCAACTGTTAAAGAGGGGGTGCCGTGATTTTTGTATTTGTTCCAATTTTGTACATGTTTAAGAGGTGACAGTATGTAAATAGACCCCTTGGTGTGTTTTTATGTGCAATGATGTCTTCCCTTTGTATTTAGGGTTTCTTCCTGGGGGCTGAACCTTTCCAGTCAAACGTACCAATGAAAAAAAACTTCAATATAGTGACATCATGTGCTCAGCCCCTCCCCTAACTCCTCCCCCTTTATCATGCAACTAAAGCTGTGGGTGTGGCTTCAGTTCAGGTGGATCTCCACCCATCACCACCCACCAGGCAAACCAGGCATACTTAATGAACTGGTAGAGTGGAATCATAAAAATGACAGTTTAACAAACACTGTTACAAAAATCTTACTCTTCATATAACAATATTACCTGATGATCATGTTTTAGGGTAGAAAAAAAAACATTCTCTTAGCTGGGAAGTAGGACTAGGAGTAGGAGTCTGGAGGGAGTAGGCACAAATGCATTTGACTCAGTGTCACTACCCCTACCTTTAATAGTCCAGCTTTAACAACTTTAACCACTTAATCCCAATATTTCATCGTAAAACAAGAAACACAGCCGTTATAAAACAAACTTGATGTATTTTGAGCTTGTATGCATTATATTTTCACTACTTCACCCCATCTCTACTTAGCTGCCGGCCAGTTGTTCTTGTTACTCTCTACAACAAACGTCATGGCCAAAAATAGCTTGATCCCCATTCCCCAAGCTCACAACAGTGCGTTTCAGCATCGATTGGTCAGCCTGCATAACAGCCAATGCAACAACAACAACCATGAATCCTCCCCATGGTGAAGTCATGGTGAGATCCATCTGTTTTGTCCGTTACCATGGAAACAATCCAAGAGGTTCAATTGATCACACTTAACCTGTTAAGACCCGAAAAAAGGCATATTGTCTAAAACAGTGGTATTCAACTAGAGGTGTTCCGATCCGATACTAAACATCGGGTAGTCGTCCGATCCGAGGTAAAATAAACCATGAAATGAACTTTAGAGTGCTGGCATCCTTTTTCTTTCGTTGCATTTTTTGAGCCGTGCACCTTTAAAGCAAAAAAGTAAACCTGAGTGCTGCGGTCTCTCCTGCATTTTTTGCAGTCTTCTTTTGGTCGTCCGATCCTAGCCAAAAGTACTCGTACTCGGGATCGGAAAAGGGCCCGATTATTGAACCGATATAAACAAAAAAACAAAACGAAACGCTATTGCAGCGACACGGCCCACACGACAGATAGCGCCGTCTAATTTAGACATTCTTCATGCAGCGTGCACACACACACATGATGAAACACCGGCGCACACACCCATAGATGTATAAGAACAAGAACAGCAGCAGCGAGAGAGAGAGAGAGAGAGAGAGAGAGAGAGAGAGAGAGAGAGAGAGAGAGAGAGAGAGAGAGAGAGAGAGAGAGAGAGAGAGAGAGAGAGAGAGAGCTAGCAAGTGCAAAGTTAGCCTACCTTACAGAGTCATAATATCCACTTGTTGCTTGCTACTGCAAAAAGCTACTGCAAAAATGTATAATCCACAAGTGGGTCCGTAATCCTTTGCATTTAGTAGGCCTATATTGCCAGTATGCACGTTGCATTCTACTGGCAGCCAGTTAAAAGAAGTCTGCATTCTGCACTCCAAACACAACACGTCGCTTCCCGCGGTTATATGAGGAGCTGTGACCTGTGACCCGAAAAAAAAGTTAAAGAAGCCGTTTGTTTCTGTGTCTACAATAAACACTACAGTACTACTTGACAATGATTCACAAGTCTTGACTCCTGTTATTGTAATTAATCATTGCATTATCTTTACAAGTAGTAATCAAGTTGGAGGAAAATGGAGTAAAATAAGTGGTTACTAAAAAAAAAAAATCCTGGCATCGGTATCGGAATCGGGTGACTACTGAAAGAAAGTATCGGTATCGGTATGAAAAAAGTGGCACCGGGACATCTCTATATTCAACCAGTGGTCCTTGAGAGGGTTCCAGGTGGTCCCCAGGTTAAATGATGGAAGGTTGGGTAACCAGGCGCAACTCTTTGAGTTAAAATATTCATTGTGTGAATTAGCCCCAAGTGTACACAACTAGAACTAAACTAAAGAATTCTTTTGGTTTTGTTCACAATTTCGGGCTGGATTTTGCAAACAAAACAGTGTAGACTTCTTAATTAAATAGTGCTAATTCAGATGAATATTTTAACTCTTGGGAGTGTGAAAATGAAACCAAATGGACCCGCAAGGGTCCATTTGGTTTCATTTTTACATTCTCAAGAGTTACATCTGGTTAACCAACTTTCCATCATTTAGCCTGGGGACCATCTTTAAATCTCTCTAGGACCACTGCTGGTCCCCGGACCACCTGTTGAAAACCACTGCTTTAGGAGATTTTTCCATAAGTCATCATAAGTCACTCGCTCTGCTTGGGCATAAGTAGGCTATGGCCAAAGCACAAGTTGTCACTCTACTGCATGAAGATCTAGTTCAGTTTCACTATACAACAAAAAAGGAAGCTTTAACCAGACCTAAAAGGGACGCAATGATGGTTATCAGATTCACAAAAAACACCATTCAGAAACAAGAACATACACACGTGTGCGTGTGTGTGTGTGTGTGTGTGTGTATATATATATAAATGTGCCAGACGTACAAATCATTTAGCGCCATGATTGTTTTGCATTTCAGACTAGTAAACCATTTGGCGGAGGTTAAAGAGGAGCGCAGGCTTTCTCCGTAGCTTCTCTTCCCCGTAGGGACGCCAGATTTCAAGTGGTTTATGTGCAAATAAAGTCGAAAGAATAGCCAAGCTTACAGAATGAATGTTACATAAGAAAAAGGGAAAAAAAACCATTGTGGAAAGAGAATAACTTGGAATAATTTGGTTTTAGAAAGGTATTAAAAATCCTCAAATTGTGTTGTGAGTGGGCGCCGCTTACAATGAATCAGGGGTTTTCAACCGGTGGTCCGGGGACCACCAGTGGTCCCTGAAAGGATTTCAGGTGGTCTCCAGGCTAATTGATGGTAGTTGGTATCAAGTACACGACTAGAGAAGGTAGTAGATTAATGGTCATTTTGATTTATGAATCTGCTGGAGACTGCTGTGCTGCGATTGGCTAAAACGCTGTGCCTCACCCCACACAAGCCCCCCTCCCCCTCACAAATTAGCACCACCTTTCCTTTTGTTTTCATGACTTGTTGACAACAACAAAGTTCTTCACCGTCTGCAGGACGAAGCAAGTGTCTGCCTGCATGGAAACAGCTGCAGCGTCAAAGTACAAGCAACGTAGAGGGGGGAAAAAAACCTATAGCTATCCATTTTGATTTTTGGCTAAAAAGTTGCCTCTATGATGAATTCTAACTCTTGAGAGCGTAAAAATGAAACCAAATGGACCCGCAAGGGTCCATTTGGTTTCATTTTTACGTTCTCAAGAGTTACATCTGGTTAACCAACTTAACTGGGGACCACCTGGAACCCTCTCAGGGACCACTGGTGGTCCCCGGACCACCTGTTGAAAACCCCTGGTTTAAAGCACCCAAGTACTAGGAAGTAAACTTAAAATGCAAAATTTACAATATATTTTTAGGGGGGCAAGTGACCATGACCTGAGGGCAAGTAGAACCTGACTTGCACTTGCCCGACGGGCAAGTGCCTCAGAGACCTTAGTGTCAACCCCTGGTTAGTACACAAAGACAACACTGAGCACAACCACAGTGTCCAACTGCGTCTCCTCCCTGCGTTAGAGACCTACAGAGACAGCAGCGTTAACGACCTGTTGGCTGCAGCCTGTGACAGCCACTTTGCCAGCGCTCTGCTCCCACCTGCCGTTGGCTGCTGCGTGCCTGGAATAATGCAACAACGCTCAGCCTGACCATGGTTGGTTGGTTGGCTGGCTGGGAGGAGGAGGAGGAGAGGAGGAGGTGGTGGTGGATAGGAGGGGGAATGGACATTCTGCTTCACTGACCGTGAGAGCACGCAGCCCGGGGAGCTGTGGTTTTCACAGTTCACTGTGTGCGTGTGTGTGTGTGTGTGTGTGTGTGTGTGTGTGGGGGGGGGGGGTGTAGGTAGGAGGCGACAGGTTAAATGCCCCCCTCAATCATCGTGAGTCCTTTTTTTCTCCTCTCTCTCTCTCTCTCTCTCTCTCTCTCTCTCTCAGAGCGTGTGACATGGACATGACGTGTCATGTCTCACTCCACCGATAAAGTCTCCTGCTGGCTGCCTTTCAGTGCGTGCGCACACGCACACACACGCACACGCACACACACACACACACGGATAAAGTAGCCTGGCCAATTAGCCCTCCTCCTTCCTCACAAGGGACAGCGTGTGTCAGCAAAGCAGCGCCGATTGGGTCAAAGCGGTCGCAATCCTACGATACATGGACTAAGAGGAGACAGCCTATAGCAGGGGTTTTCAAACTTTTTGACACCAGGGACCACCATTTATTCAGCATTTTAGCCGCGGACCACCATTTGAGGACATTTTAGCCCCACAGACGCCAAAACTTCAAGATTTCTTTTGCTTTTGTCCACAATACCAAGCTGGATTTGGGAAACAAAACAGGCAAGAGATACAGACCAAAATGACCATTAATCTCCTAGTTGTGTATAGATTTGGGCTAATTAAGACGATGATTATTTTAACTCTTGAGAGTGTACAAATCCCCCGTCTCCCCTCTCACTTTCCCCTGCATGGCCACAGTTCACTGATTCAACTACAATTCATCAATTAATTATGATGATAATTATGATTCATCATTTAACAGGGCTTGACACCGGCCCCCGCTTGCTCGGAGCAAGTAAAAAAAAGTCGGGCAAGTGAAGACTGCTGTATACCTGATTGCCTGATCAGGCAAGTGTGTGACTTAGTGTACTACAACCTTGTATAACACAACACAAGATATAATATATCTTGTGTTGTGTTATACCAGGGGTCGGCAACCCAAGATGTTGAAAGAGCCATTTTCGACCCAAAATTAAATTCAAAATCTGTCTGGAGCCGCATTTTATTTTATTTATTTTTTCCTGAGAGTGTGCAAATGTGAACCAAATGGACCCTGGCGGGTCCATTTGGTTCCATTTGCACACTCTCAGAAAAAAGGTCCTCAAAGAAAAATCATTAACATGGTGAAACACAACCTTTCTTCAGAAATGGAGTTTCTAAAAAAAATAAAATAAAGGAGTTTTACAGAACTCTATTTCTAGTCCACACAACATCTCTAAGGTATATTAATGACATAGTAAAATGAGTAAACCTTTGAAAATGGGTGGTTCAGATTGAAAGCTCCACCTCTGATAACTGCTGGGCTATTTTGGTGTGGATCGCCCCACTGTGTGTATGTAATAATGCTACAGCCAGGAGCCACTAGGGCTGTGTTCTGGAGCCCAGTGTGTATGTAATAATGCTACAGCCACTGAGCCACTAGGGCTGTGTTCTAGAGCCCAGTGTGTATGTAATAATGCTACAGCCACTGAGCCACTAGGGCTGTGTTCTGGAGCCGCATGCGGCTCCTGAGCCGCAGGTTGCTGACCCCTGTGTTATACAATGTTGTAGCACACTAAGTCGCAGAGCGAAAGACGCAGAGCACAATGACCACCTTCAAGACAAACATTATTTGTCTTGAAGGTGGTCATTGTACTCTGCGTCTTTCCCTGCTTTCTAGCTATCTCTCCCATCTCTCTCCCAGGTCCATTTGGTTCCAGACTATCATTTTTGCTCGGGTCAGGGACCCCTGGGTCTGTGGCCACTATGGGAACCACTGTGGGAACCACTGATTTACAAGTTGAATAACCCAAACCCTTTACTGTAGCTGTAGCTGACTTAAACAACAGTATTCGACTGTGAAAGGAAATGTTTAAAGCACCCGAGTAGAAAATAAACTTAAAGGTAGGGTAAGTGATTTGAAATTCATCGTGTAGTACCAGCCTGGTGCACTAGGGCCGCCCAAGAGTAGCTACACTATGTGAACCTGCTGCTCGATCCTGATTGGAGGAGAATTCACCCACCACCTGGGGAACTTTTATTAGCTCCTCTGCTAACGTGGGCTAGGGGGAAACTCCATATATGGTTTCCACACCTTATACCGGTAATAGAGCATTTTAACAGAAAAAAAAAATATTTTTTGGGTGATATCTGACAAAAGTTTAAATGCAAAATTAACGATATACTTTGGGGGTAGGGCAAGTGACCATGACCTGAGGGCAAGTAGAACCTTAGTTGCACTTGCCCGATGGGCAAGTGCCTTGGAGACCTTAGTGTCAACCCCTAAATTTAAGATCATGCCACTGAGCGCGCTATGACGTACCTCCACCCTACCTCAATCAGTGCACAGCATATGCCAGTGCACATGTGATGTACACCTGGCATGCGAACACAAAACTTTATATAGATTTTTATCTCATAAAGTAGCAAATATAGCCAACCGTCACGCAGCACCTAAGGACAGATTTGACAAACAGCAAACAGACAAGACAGAGGACAAGCGGGCCATGTTAGCGGTTATTCGCTGGCTGTGCAGAAGACGGCGAATATATGGATGAATTATCTCAGTGGTTTTCAAGCAGTGGGCCGGGGACCACCAGTGGTCCTTGAGGGGGATCCAGGTGGTCCCCAGCTAAATGATGGAGAGTTGGTTAACCAGATGTAACTCTTTGAGAGCGTAAACATGAAACAAATGTACCCTTGCGGGTCCATTTGGTTTCATGTTTACGCTCTCAAGAGTTAAAATATTCATCATCTGAATCAGCCCAAGTCTACACAACTTGAGAATGTAGAAGATTAATGGTCATTTTGATCTGTTTGTTTGACTGTTTTATTTCTGGAAATCCAGCCTGATATTGTGGACAAAACTAAAAGAAATCTTTGGTTTTGGGGGTCTATGGGGCTAGAATGTCCTCAAATGGTGGTCCGAGGCTCAAATTCTGAATAAATAGTGGGCACTGGTGTCAAAAAGGTTGAAATGAAAACCCCTGATTTATATCACTAAATGTACAACTGTGCCTGTTTTCTGCTAGATATGACTGTAGAGATGAGTTTCTTTAAGATAGATAGATAGATAGATAGATAGATAGATAGATAGATAGATAGATAGATAGATAGATAGATAGATAGATAGATAGATAGATAGATAGATAGATAGATAGATAGATAGATAGATAGATAGATAGATAGATAGAGAGATAGAGAGATAGAGAGATAGACAGACAGACAGACACATTGTCACAGTGGAGTATTATAAAATCTATCATTCATGAGTCATGACAGTTCAATAGGTTGCCACAGTGTTACATAATACATAACACACACCTTCAATCGCCGTCACTTCAAAAGCCGAGCCGAGCACGACTTGGAATACACACACACCATCAGACTACATGTCATGCGAGACCCACAAAGCTATAGCCCCCATTATAAACCTCATTATCATAGTGCAATAGTATGAGGCTTTGTACCTGACCGCAGGGGCGGATGTAACCTTTCCCAATTGGGGGGGGGGGGGGAATGGTAGGGGACTTCATTTTCAGTTACAGCACTTTTAGTAGGCAAGTAAACATCTATAATAACATCAGCTGTGGTGAAGTTGCAACAGACAAGCAGCATGCATAAAGCTAAAGGTCTGACTCAGAGAGTTTTCTGTTTTCAATGATGAAGTGCTGTTGGTTTAGTGGTGGCACAACTGTAGGTAGTTAGTAGCACTATAGCAGTAGTAGTGTTTCAAATCATTTTAAATACATAAGCAGTTTAATGTGAAATATCTTGGGTTGCTAATGTTTTACATGTTTGGTGGGGCAGACTGGGCATTTAGGGGGGCATTGCCCCCCCATGCCCATGCCTAGATCCGCCCCTGCCTGACGGGCTGGCTGGCTGACGGACCCCAAGGGGGTTTAAAGGAATGACATGCGATGGAAGCAGGGAGGAGAGTGACTCAGTGACCATGATGACCACGGTGGCACCGTGATGAGAGCATGCATGTCATGATCAGTTTGCTGATGGAGAGGAGGGGGATATCATCAGGATCACAGTCACACACACACACACACCCCAGGGGCGGATCTAGGCATGGGCATGGGGGGGCAATGCCCCCCTAAATGCCCTGTCTGCCCCCCCTAAAACGATGGCATGCAAAACAACCCAAGATATTTCAAATTAAAGTGCTTATATGATTTGAAAAACTACTGGCTTTAGCTTTATGCATGCTGCGTGTCTGTTGCAACATCAACAACAACTGATGTTATTATTGATGCTTTACTTGACTAATAAAAGTCCTGTAACTGAAAATGGTATGGGTGCGACTTCATCGCCCGTGGCGCGAAGCGACATGGGCGATGAAGCCGCACCCATACCATTTTCTTTTGCCCCTCCAACATGTTTCTCTTGCCCCCCAAATTGGACATTTTACATCTGCCCCTGACACACACACACACACACACACACACACACACACACACACGGTTTCGTACCAGCAGTTTCAGATAAAGTGAATGAACCCATCTCTCTCCATCACTCCTCCAATGCACAACAACAAAAATATGATCCCACCATTACCATCACATCGAACTACTAGAATTTGGCATTTAGCAGGCAAGACACTTTCAGTCCATACATGAAATACAAACTGGTTCATAAGCAAGCTTCAGGACCCTAACTAACATTACGTCTAACTGGGTATAGTAGAGTCTCTGTATCTTAGCTCT